>JAOXOE010000441.1:0-49731 GCA_028565055.1 Phoeniculus purpureus
CCCCACCCTAGACCAGGCTTGCCAGAGCCTCATCCAGCCTGGCCTTAAACACCTCCAGGGATGGGGCCTCAACCACCACCCTGGGCAACCCATTCCAGGCTCTCACCACTCTCACAGTGAAGAATTTCCTCCTCACATCCAGTCTAAATCTACCTATCTCCAGCTTTGCTCCATTTTCCCTAGTCCTGTCGCTACCCGGCATCCTAAATAGTCTCTCCCCAGCCTATGTAGGAATGAGTCATTTTACATACCTGGGCTTATGGAGACTTTGATACTCCCTTCAAATACTGTCAGAATGGATTCCTTGCATTTAAAATTGTGCTGTTGAGGCAATACATCAAATACATTACCACTTAGGGGATTTCTGTTACCCACTTTTAGGAACAGTCCTGCAACTCAGTAGACAAATGTGAAATTCACTGCTGCTCTTCAAGACAGTTCTTGCAAAGAGATGATGGCTGCTTTGAAATTCTCTAGTGTCTTTTACTAAAGGACAATTCCTAGTAAGATACTATTCTGTCTGCAGTAGCAGTATTTATTAGACATGCAGAATCAAATCTCTGAGTATTGTCTGGTTAGCATAACTTATTGTAAAGCAGTGGCCTCTTTGAAACAAGTAACCAGTCTTTGTACCTGCAGTAGTGAAAATAAGGTAAAATAATGTTACAAATACTTTCGTAGTATATGTAAGAGGATAGATGTATTTGCAGTATTAGAGTGTAAAAAATGAAAATAAATTCTGTTGAAAACCTGAAAATGAAGAGAAAGGTGTATTTTAGTGAAAGAAAATGTCATAATTCACTATCAAACTTGTTTTTGCAGAGCAGTGGGACAATGACTTGCACTTAGATGATTAGCAACTGGAGGAATGCCTGGTTCTAAATGTAACTTGATGGCTTTCCATGAAGATGTTAGAAATCATCCTTCAGACTTGAGCAAAATGAAAATTTCAGATGAAAAAGGATCTGCTGAAAAAAGAACAATGACTGTGATTGAGAAGAAAGGCCACCATGACTCTGTATACGTAAATGCTGCTCAGATTTTTCAGGGCATTCATACTGAAAAGCGTAAGGACCAGATGCTGGTGCGGTATGGTGACCACTCGGTATCTCTCATGCCGACTTTTAAAGATGAGTATTCCCAGCGTGTATCTTATGAACTGGCTTTCAGTGCTTTAAAATGTAAGTACAAAACTTCTCCAAGAATTGCAAACTGAAATGATGCAATGTGGAAAAAATACAGAAGACCAAAGTGTTTAGTTTCTGCCTGACAGCAGAGATCTGGGGCAGATTTTTTGTTAAAACACATGTTACTACTAGACTACTGGTATCCCTCAAATGTTTAAATGTATCAAAGTCTCCCCAGTGTTTTGTGAAATCAAACATGTGAGCTACTTTTTCATGTAAGGAATTATACTTGGAGTTGCTACTGCTTGTGGTTGAATTTGGCCTCTATTTTCATGACGTTTAAATGCTCAGCTTTTTATGCAGTGATTTATAAGATTTTCTTCCATAGAATTTTGAAGAATATGCAGTGTAACTTGTCAATATTGTCGTAATTTTCTTGCAGATCAAGATGTTCTTGAAGAAATATTGTTAGACAGTTGTGCTTACCCGTGCCAATCCATAGTAAGTGAAGCTTTTTGTGAGGAAATAAGTTTTGTGTCTTCTGAGTTGGTGTAATTAGAATCTCTTCTGAGGATTCTGCAATCTTCTTCAAAAAAATATTAGTTGTTCTGAACTTCATGGTACCCTAAGACTGAAATACTGGTGCCCTTTTTTGACACAGTTGTCTAAAGCATCAATCTCCAAGGAACTAGATGTATTTTGTGATATTCTTGTTGCACCTTAGTGCTGGGAATCTGAACCTTTAAAGGAAGAAGGCAGGAGACTGAACCATTCCTCACGATTTCTTTTCCATCTGTGTCCCCTTGTGAGCGGGTGAAAAAAAAGTCACGTTCCTTTTTCAGTCCATGTGAATTGTGAAGCACAGAGTTAATTCCAACAAACAAAAGACTGCATTGAACCTCATCTTCCGTTTTCTGGATGTCCTGAAAATCTAAAGCTGGCAGGGTAGCTCTGTTTTGATAAGCTGGGTAACTTTTAAGTTGTGTATTTGAGTTTTTTAAAAAAGGCTTCACTATTTTACTAACTCTTCATGAGGAATTAATTTCATACTCTTACAAATAAGTATTTCATTGGCAATTTTAATGCCTCTTATATGGAAGATTGATCTTTGATATCACAGAATGTTTTGGTTTGAAAGAGACATTAAAAGATCATCTATTTCAAAACCCCTCTGCCAGGGTAAAGTGATACCTTCCACTAGATCAGGTTGTTCAAAGCCCCATCAAGCCTGGCCTTGAAGACCTTTACGGAGAAGACATCCACAACTTCTCTGGACAACCTTATCCAGTGCCTCAGCACCCTCATAGTGAGGAATTTCTTCCCAAAATCTAATCTAAATCTCTCCTCTTATCCATTGTCCTATCACAGCACTTTCTGATGAAGATTCCCTCCCTGTCTTTCTTGTAGACTCCTTTTAAGTACTGGAAGGCCACTATAAGGTCTCTTCAATGCCGCCTTCTCCTGGCTGAACAACTCCAACTCTGTCAGCCTGTGCTCATAGCTGAGGTGCTTCAGCCCTCTGATCATCTTCATGATCCTCTCTCCTCTGGACTTGCTCCAATAGGTCCATGTCTTGCTTTTGCTGAGGGCCCCAAATACCCCAGAGTTGCAGAGAGGAAGAATCACCTTCCTCGATTTGCTGGCCGTGCTTCTTTTGATGCGGCCCAGGATGTGGTTGGCTTTCTGAGGCACATTGTTGGCTTATACTCAGTTATTCATCTACCAGTACCCCTAAGTCCTTCTCTGCGGGGTGCTCTCAATCCATTCTCTGCTCAGCCTGTACTTGTGTTGGGATTGTCCAAACTTATGTGCAGGACCTTGCACTTGGCCTTGCTGGACTTCGTGAGGTTTGCATGAGCCCACTTTACAAGCTGGTGTTGGCAAACTTGCTGAGGGTGCACTCAGGTGCCATGTCCATTTCACCAACATGGATGTTATGTAGAGCTGGGAGCTGTTTTGATCGATCTAAGGCATGCTTTGTGTTGCTTTCTGTATCCAGTTGCTTTTCTGTTGCAGCCAGATGAATTAACCAGCTTGCTTGTTGTGATGCTTTATGACTTACAAGACCGAAAGTTTCAAGCACGACAGATTTTTGATGAAGAAGAACCTGTAGCAGAAGTTCGGAAAATAGAGCATCATCTATACAGGTAAACGTGCTAAGAGTTCTTTTTAGAATCCTAGAATCACTTTGGTTGGAAAAGACCTTTAAGATTACTGATCCAACTGTTAACTGAACACTGCCAAGTCCACCACTGAAGTGTCCTTGAGCACCACATCTACATCTGTTTTAAATCCACTCCACTAGTGGTTACTCCACTACTTCACTGGGCAGCTTGTTCCAGTGTTTGATAATCCTTTCAGTGAAGAATTTTTTCTTACTATCCAGACTAGTTGTGCCCCTGGCACAACCTGATGCCATATTATCTTGTTCTATTGCTTGTTATGTGTGAGAAGAGGCTGACTCCTGCCTTGCTCCAGCCTCCTTTCAGGTAGAGCCTTTTCTCCAGGCTAAACAACCCCAGTTCCCTTAGCTGCTCCTCAGAGGTCTTGTGTTTGGGCCCTTCACCAGCTTTGTTGCCCTTCTTTGGATCCATTGCAACACCTCAGTATCCTTATAGTGAGGGGCCCTAAGTATTTATTTCTTCAGTGTGTTGATGAGCTCAATAGACATTTTGTTGGATAAATTGTGCTGCTGATGGATTTGGGATAGCCTAGAAAGTTAATGGATGTCATGGGTGAAAGGGGCTTCTGGAAGACAGTAAGTAATACATCTTGACATCTGAAGCGGCTCACTAGCAATTTTCATTTGCTTTGAAGTACCACATAATATCATGTGTAAAGCCTGTGGGTAAAAAAAGACAGGGAATATTTCCTCTGACACATAATAATAATAGAACTGACTTGTTGCCATCAAACTTTGTGTTGTTTCTGAACACTTTTAGATGCCAGCTCTCATCAAGCGCTCATTCATCACAAGTATGTGTCTATATTGGCAAACAAACCAACAAATCTGATGATTGTATTCCACAGAATGCAGTTCTGAAACATTTGATTTTATCTTTTTTTTTTAGTTTTCCAAGAAAATGGATATATTTGGGAGCTGTCTGTCATCAACCCTGTCCCTTGCGTATTTAAGTGAAATAATCTCAGTTATGAGCTATGACCTTGCATCTGCCATTGTTTGGGCTAGAAAACAGCCTATGACTGTGTGTTTCCTGTAAGGCCATGCAAAATGAGGCCTCACATTTGGTTTGGGCTTCTGAGTGAGACAAGATTGTAATAGCAATGCTTCATGTCAATAGCTGATGTAAACATTAATGAACTGATTAAACTTGTGACTGTGCTTTTGTAGTTTTAGGACCAAACTGGCAGCTGCGCTAGCAAGATGTCGCATCAAACATGATGCTCTTTCAATTCACTACATTCTGCCAGAAACCGTACAGAAGCAGGAGCAGAGGGTTTCTGCTTTACCTTTATGTGTTTGGATAAACACATTTAAAATCAGGTAAGGTAAGGTCGTTTGTTGAATAGTTTAATACACACTTGCTTTACAATTTCCAGCTTATATTATTACCAGTAATTTCAATTTCTTGCAGTAAAAAGGGTACCAACCTCATGGAGAAAAGGAGGCTGGGGGAAGACCTTATCGCTTTCTACAATTACCTGAAAGAGGTTGGAATGAGGGAGACAGCCTTTTCTCCCTAGTAGCAAGCAGTAGGACTAGGACTAGAGGGAATATCTGCAAGCTGCACCATGGGAGGTTTAGGTTGGATGTCAGACAGAATTTCTTCACTGTAGGGGTTGTCAAGCACTGGAACAGACTGCCCAGGGAAGTGGTGGAGTCACCACCTCCAGAGGTATTGAAAAGATATATAGTGCTTAGGGACATGGTTTGGTGGTGACCTGGCAGTGCTGGGTTAAGGGTTGGATTTGATGTTCTTAAAGGTCTCTTCCAAAGAGATTCTGCGATTCTTCCTTATTCTTTTTGTCTGCAACTTTAGTATATTGCGTTAGTGGTATTTGTAAACTGTAACAAAGTTATGAAACAGTTTTTCATACCGTTTTATTGCTTGTGTGGGTCTTTCACCAAATAGATGAGGAAATAAAGTTAGAAATAACTATATGGGTGAGTAAAATGATGTAAAGTAGATCAAGAGAAACCTTTGAAAGTGGGTGTATTACTATAAGCCATAACATTGGCAGAAGGGCATTAAGAAAAATACAGTATTTGATGCTGGTGTTTGTTCTATAAGGCTGGTATAAACGTAAAATAAGAATACATTCTTTAAAATCCTTACATTCAGTGGGCTACTGTATATCAAAGAGTGGCTTTGCCAGTTGTAAGTAGTACGTGAAGGTTATCCTGTTAGCTATTTCATTAGATAATCCTTGTTTTATGTTTCTCAAGCATTTTTTTTATACTCGTGTTTTGGATCAATTTTCTGTGCTTAGGTTAAAGGCTTTTCAGGGTAGAGCACGGATCTTACTCTGCTTGTGATTTTGCAACTCTTAAATAAGGCTGAACTGAAAGCTGCTGCCGTGATGTTGTGGTTAATATGCCATCTGAGCTTACAGGCCTTGTTGAAACTGCACTTCAACAAACAAGTCTCAGTGTACATACCTTTACATCTGTATGATATTTGAACTGCAAACCTCAGCATTTATGCCTTCATTGCATTTATACTAGGATTATTTCTTTTATCAGCCATTACATTAATGATTGAGCTGGACTAAATCAAAAGCAATTGAAAGAACTAACTGATCCAGCAGTAAATTTGCTGCAGTCTCCTGAGCACACAGACATTCATGTTTTGATGCTACTGAATCATACTTTAGGAACATACACCTCTTAGTTTATCTTACTAACTTGTTTCAACCCAAAATTTACTTACCCAAAATAGCTAATTCCCCTCCTGGATTAGGAAGTGCTACATTTCGTACATATATTTCCGTGTATGTGTAAATATATATACATGTGTGCTTGTATGTACAGATACAAATTAAAACAAAGGCTAAAATACACGTAACAAATGCAAACTGTATTTCTTAAGTAATTGTTGTATATTTAATGATCAGAGTTGTATGCTAACAGCCTTAAAGATGCTTTCATGGATTTGAAGAAGAAGGGATTCACAAGAGTTGAATCGGTATCAGACTTAGACTGTTACACATACTGCATAGACCAACATTGCTACGACGTGCTGGTTTTTCCTTCCTCTCTTAAAGAAGAGCTGCTTCAGTTAGATCTTTTTGCAGATTTCAAACTCTTAATGCAGGTAAGTTGGTGTCACCAGCAAACTAATGAGGTCATGTACTGTGTGACGGTCCTGTTAAATCAGTCAGGCAGCAACATATGCTCAGAAGTTTCTGGAGATTCTTGAAAACCAGAAGGTTATAAACTGATTAATAAATGTAGCATGAAAATGTTAATGCTTGATAATTGATAGCTACAAGTAAATAGCAAAATGTTTTCAATTTAATTTTAAAACTGTTGAAATAAACATCAAACCAAGTCAAAGGAGCAGTCTCACCTGTGAAAATGTGAGGGGGATCTCTATGTAACTCTGCATACATTCTGGCTGTCACTCAGAATTCCTCCTTACAGGAAAAATTAACATTTTGCTTCACCTAGTTATTGCACTTCCTTATTCATTAGTTAGAATTAAATAATTCAGATTTACCAAGTGCAACTTAATAAATGCTTGGTTTTGTACTTTATTGAATTCCATATTAGCAGCCACCCATGGTTAGTTTTAATCCTCCCCTCTTTCTATTGTCCTGATGACAATGGAACACTTTCCTGATTTGGAAAGGAAGGGTGGCACTCCTAGAAACAAAGGAGTTGGTCATATTTAATGCCGTGGCATTATTTTCTAGGACAAGTCTCGCAGCCTCGCCGTACACTCTGCACAGGCACTGCTGAATGCTGAAGATGACGTTTTAGTGGCTCACACAGGTTCCCATCTGACCACTGCCCACATGTCCGTGCTGATGACTGACAGCACATCCAGAATTTTTGTGTGCGGTGTAAAGTCTTCAGCAAAAGCAGCTGAACTGGAGAACTTGTTTGGTCATATAGGGTGCAAAAGTGAGTGTTCAAACAGTTGGCCTGCACAGTATTGTAATGTAGGAATTTGTGTGATCTGTAACTATGATACGAGTCT
Source organism: Phoeniculus purpureus (assembly GCA_028565055.1). NCBI lineage: Eukaryota > Metazoa > Chordata > Aves > Bucerotiformes > Phoeniculidae > Phoeniculus > Phoeniculus purpureus. The sequence continues at coordinate 7,292 of JAOXOE010000441.1, forward strand.
ATCAGGATTCAGAGATCTCTTGTTTGGGCATTGTAGCCTAAGTTACAAATTGAGGAAGTAAGTACGTACCAGCTTACCCTCTGCCACAAGGTGAACTGACAGCTTTTTGGCTACTGTCAGATTAATCAAGGGCTGCATGTTAACTGTCACAGATGCACAGTCTTGAAACATCAAGTTTTCCATGCAGGTAGCTACTGCAGTGTGGTTGGTATGGCTGGAAACTTTTCCATTCTTTTTTTTCCTGTCTCCAGATATTCAGTTGTTACAAGAAGACTTTACTGAGATTAGACCAACAGACCCGAGACTTGAGAAGGCAAAAGTCATTTTGCTGTTACCACAATGCTCTGGTCTGGGTGCCGGCAATCCAATAGACTTTATTTTAAATGAGCATGGAGGTAAGTCTTGATACAACAGCTAGCTCATGCTTTCTGATAGAAAAAGCATAGCTGCTTCAATAAATTGTATTGTCTAATAAAACACCTTTTAGACTTTTTAACTTCTGTAACGCATATTAAGTAACGTGGATAATAACGTGTGTGTAATGTACGTGTAGGCTACTATGAAGTGCAAAAGTGAATAGATACATTATGCAGATTATTTATTATTTTTCCAAGTAAAAAGTGAGCAAGACCATATTTGGCCTAGGTGGGATTCTCAACGAGAAAACAAAACCTTTCAAGGTGACACTGAAGGATTAAGAGTGTTTCATAAAGGCAGCTTCTTAGCTGATAGCTTCAAGGTTATTCTAGGCAGCAGTGTGTATATAGCTCTTCTTTTAAAGTAAAAAGGCTACAGGTAGAAAATCTATTTCAAGAACAGTAAGTATATGTAATTTTCTCTTGATTACCTTTACTGATTGATTGTTTAAGTCTGCTCACTGTACAATTGTCACTAAATAGGAACAAGAGGCAGTAGTAATTCCAGGCAAAGCAGGAAAGGAGAGGCATTTCTTAGTATTGTGATGGATCTAATCATCAGTACACTACATTAGTAACAACTGGTCTGTTACCAAAGCAGTTTGTGCAAACAACCAAATTAAGATACAGATTGCATTAATAAATCTATGATTCTTTGCATTTAGATGTAAGATTGCTAAGAGACCTTTTGTATGGATCAGTATCTGAGGATAAACTCAGTATTCTTGCTGAGAGGCAGCTCAGGGAGTTGGTGCATGCCATGAAATGTAAGTGTCTCACACTTGTATTTTTAGAAACACCTTGTACTGTTGATTCCTTTGTGCTGCCACCAGTTTTTATATAGCTAAAAATACTGATTACTCTGATAGTTAACAAGAAGTTCATAGACAAACCCCCTAAACAATTCTATTCAGGTTTAAGGGTGTACCTGTGTCCTAGTAACTCAGCAGCCATTAATATAGTAATGCTCAGCATTGAGAACTGGTTTAGTCATGCTGCACTTTGGAGAAGTCCTAAATGCAGCCTGATACCATCTGCATGCTGCCCCTTCCTTTCCTCCTCCTTTGGCAGCTGTGTGAAAAGGCTGGGTGCAGCCCCAGATTCCTGCTGGAAACTGCAAATATTTGGAAAATACTTCAATTACTAAAAACCACTAGAGATTGAAAATTAATGGGTGCAGCAGGATGTATTATTGGTCAAAATGACGTCCAAGCATAATTTTTATGCCGGTTTCAGTCCTTACTAAAGCACTCTGTTTACAAAGGGTTTGAACAGCAGAAAACTATTGTTTGTTTGTTTTGTAGTTAAAGTGCAAGCTATTGTTTACTGCACCTGTTCCATTTACCCAGAAGAAAATGAACAAGTAGTGAAAAAAGCACTGGAATTTGAAGTGGAAGGAGACACAGTACAACCATACAGGTATTGAATTACTAGTACCATTTGTGGAAAAATTAAATCTAGCTTTGCATTGTAGCATAATTCTCACCCTAGAATGATCTATGTCTTGCATTAAAGTAACATTTAAGATGGTTCTGTGCTGCCTCTCATTCCATTCCTTTTGACATTACGAGAGCACTATGTAGCATCCTCTAGACGTTTTCATCTCGTATTTTCATTCCCCACCTGAAACTGAGATAGGATGAAAGCGTCACTGGCTGGAAACAGCACTGTGGTGAGCTTCTGATAGAGCTGATACTTTTATCCTGTCAGTATTCAGAGAGCAGAGCTAGTTTAAGATAAAATGGAGACTAGACCTTGCTAGCATGTTCTCAGCATCTCACCTAGAGAGGTCAGCTTCAAAGGAAAAAGAAATCAAGCCTTAGAATGTGAGAACGTAGAATAAGAAACTCTCTTGTAGGATTCCTCATCCCTGCATTCAGATCACAGAATCACAGAATATTCATGGTTGGAAAGGACCTCCCAGGTCACTGAGTCAAACCATACACAAGAACAAAACTCAAACCCTGATGAATGACTTTGAAGAGGAGACAGGTTACAGTAAAGGACCGTCCTGTACAATCATCATAAGTACAGATACATATGAAAAGAGATTGTGTGTGGCAGATCTGTGTGTAGCTAAAACCTGGCAGAGTGATTAGAAGAGGATGGGTGCTTTCTGCATTTTCCTTGCAGTCACAGCAGATAAATACACCAGTAGAAAAGAGCAGCCTGCTTGAAGTTCTATGCTAAATAGGATGAGATGAGGGTATGTCTTGCCAGTGACACTATGCTAATCAACAGCATTCATGGAGTTTTGGTGAAAACTGTTTTTCTTTGTGACTTGAAATTTTGGCATTTCTGTCACATCTTGACTTCTGTGCAGCAGTTACTGCATGGGTAAAACCAGGGGGATCTCAGGGCATAAAGGTCTCTGAAGTATTTGAACATGAATGCACAAATTCATTGTATACGAAACAGAATTTATATGGAAAAAACCCCCTACATTTTCCCCAGACCTGAATCTTTTCAGAAAAACATCCCCTTTGTCTAAAACTATCCCCTTCTCCCAAATCCAGGACAAAGTCTGTTTTGCAGAAACACTATGACACCTGCTATGCCACTGCATTCTCTGACACAATCTTCGATGCTACGAAAGGGAGAATACAATTACATTAGGAATTTTACAGCAAACGTGACTGAAGAGTGACTGAACTTCACAAATGATAGTTCCAGAGTAGGTTCTTGCTACAACAAAGCTGCTGGTAACCACCATAAACAGAGTAGCAATAGCAGAACACCATAAATGAAATACAGTGTGTAACTATTCTTGGTTTAAGGTGAAAGCTCAATCCACGTAAGATGCACATACTCCTGGGGACAGTTCCTCGTACACTCTCCTTGGAAGTAATTAGGTAACTTGACTAGAACGCAGGACAGAGTGGAAAGTTCTGTTGCAGAATTACCAACCTGTGTTCCCTACTAGTGTCTTCAATAGGCAAGTTATGCTAATAAAACAACCTCTGTGATCGCCACAGATCTACTTAAATTAATTTCCTTCTTTGTGGGCTTTCAGAAAGCTCTTACACCAGTTGTGTTGATGCATATTGCATCTTTTGGAATTACACAGCAGTGCTGGAGTGGTGCTGAACCAAGATTAGTCTGTGCTGGAGTTTGTGGTCATACAGCTGCCTGTAAAATCATAAAGGTGATTCCAAACATGCATCTACTACCTAAGTGGAGCTTGCCCCAAGGACATGACAATTAACAGCACAGGTCTTACCTACCTGAAGCTAGACACAGCGAACAGGAGAACAGGGGATGCTGAACCATACCTTTAGCCTATCAAAGTTGAGCTAATTTCTGCACCAGCTTTCAGGGTCAGACCATCCGTTAATGGAACTGCTGGTAACAGTTACCTGATTGTAGCAATCCAAATAAAGAGTCTCACTCTTTTTTTTGCGTGGAATGACCAGATCTAAAAGGAAAAATGTCCTATGTGCCATGGGACATGGGGTTTTATTTAGTAATGCAAGGAGGATGTGAGCTAACTTACAGTCTGTTTTAGCAAGTTTCTAAGTGTCATACAAAAAACATTGTTCACAGGTTTTCACTGCAATCAAAGAGCTTTGCAGACTTCCTATTAGAAATGGATTAGCCAGCTTGATTGGGATATTGCTTATTGAATGTGAGTCTCCATAACCATCTTTGAACATAGCTCTGTGCTCAGAGGGTAGTGGAGCTCAGAGGAAGGGTTGTATCTAAGAGTTGTTAGCAGTGTGAGGAGGGGAGGGCAGTAATTACACACGGACGTTTTGGAAGCATCTTTCAGTGCTGGAACAGCTTAGTGCTAGTTTAGCAGCCTTATGAGCCAAGTCTTTGAGGCCTGTTTATAACAGCTTGGGATTACTGGGGTAATCGCAGAACTATTGAGGCTAGAAAAGACCTCTAAGAGAATCAAGCCCAGTCCATGACCTAACATCATCACAATTACCTAGACCATGGCACTAAGTGCCAAATCCAGTCCAGGGATGAAAGTGCCACCCCTGCAGTGATCGGGATTTCACCACTGCCCTGGGGAATCCATTCCAGTGTCTGATCACCGTTTCCATGAGCCTAACCCTCCCATGGCACAGCTTCAGGCCCTGCCCTCTCATCGTGGCCCTAGTTGTTTAGGAGAAGAGCCCGACCCCCACCTATCTACAACTTCCCTTTAGGTAGTTATAGACAGTGATAAGGTACCCCCTGAGTCTCCTCCAACCTAAACAACCGCAGCTCCCTCAACCTCTCCTAATCAGACTTTCCTTGTAGTGCCTTCCCAAGCCTTGTTGCTCCTCTGGACCCACTCCAGCACCTCAATCTCTTTCTTGAAGCAAGTGGTACCAAAACACAGAAAGAACCTATGAAAAGGCAGGTTTTTCCTTCTGCCCTGATGCAGGGCAAAACTGTGCATTTGGAGAAAAAGCAGCTCTCAGTTATAACAAAAACACAATTGTTTTTAACCTCAGATTTTTAGCTTGGACACATTAGTTACTAGGAGCATATTCTTAAGAATTCTTAAGTCAATGCCTCTACTGTTTGTAAGCAGTACACAGTGTTTTCGGAGCATTGCCCAACTTGATAGTCCAGTGCTTGTAGACCTGAGCATGCACATAGTGGTGAATTATGTTCATACGTATTTATTATTGGAAGAAAAGTAATTGAGAATCATTGGGGAAAAAATCAATTAATTCTAAGCAGATTTGCTGAGAATCAAGAAGCACTTTGTTGAACTGCAGTTCTTAAAGATAAGGCTGTATAAGGCTGTCATTGAAAGACCATTTAAAGATGAGTTTTAATATATCCTTGTGTATTTCCCTTTTATATCCCTAAATATTATTTTCTAATAATTTACTTGGGTTTTTTTTACAGGCTTATTCCTCCTGCTTTTTCCACATGCTCCAGTTCAAAGGCTTCTGCTGAATTTTTTTTCAAAGTGGAGCCATCAGAGATTTCCAGTGGCTGTTTTCTAGCTATTCTAGCAAGAAAGGTAAGATAAGAGAATGACCATTTAAAAACACTTCAGAGAAGAGAAGTATTGCTGCTTCCCACAAAAGAATACATGAAATGGAGTATTTTTAAAAAAATCGTGGCTATTCTGTGTTTGTCTTAAGAACAAAGAATCTGCAAGCAGGCAAAACATGCCACTTGTAGCATTTTATGATGAGCCCAGCTTTCCAACATGTGTTTTTCCTTCTGGAACTGCTCCTAAATCAGAGGAACACTTAGTCTCTTGATCCAAGTCAGTGCTACGAACATCTAGAGCAAATCCACTGTTGCTGTCGCAGCTCCATTAACACTGATTATAAATAAGTGTTTAGAGAATTTATTAGGACTTTCCAGCATCTAAACAGCCAGTGTCACCTGTAGGAGTTAAGACTTCATTATAGTTTGAATATGAAGAGATAGGAGTATGTCTCCTTCCACAACTGAGGTGTATGCAAGTCTGGCTAGATAGACACAGGGCAGGGGAGGACTTCTGCTGAGTCAGTCAAAAAGTCTTGGCCTGATTCCACAAGGAAAGGCCTTAAAGGACTAGTTTGTATCTCTGAGTATCAGCGTTTTCTTTGTGTCTGAGGTGAAGTAGGCCATTTCTCACTAAAAAAGGAAGGGAGGGAGATAATTAGAATAAGCAGAATGAAAATTAAAGGTAGTATTTGGTTGCTTGTACGCGTTCCGTCATTCTGCACTTACGGTGCTTCAGAGAAGCCTGTGTCTTGGCGAAATCTGAAGGTTTTATTAACAGTAAGTGAATCACTAATGAAAAGCCACTGATTTTGTCTACTTGCATCTTTATTTTCAAGTATTTTTTAACCTGTTTCCTTGAGCTAACAAGCTGTAGTTATCATGTTGTGTACAGCTGTCTACCATACTGTCTCCCTCCAAAGAAAGAAAAAATTGTTTCAGATTCAGTTTTGTTTCAAACTCTAATGCACAGAAGCAGCTGCTCCTGTGACTGGTTTGTAGGTGATTCTGGCAATAAATATCTTCTGCAAGACAGCTGTGTGCACTTAGGATTTAAACTGACAGTTCTGGTCTGCAGAAACCCTCTTCTTGGCTAGTTGCAAATTGTTTCTTCCCCATTCTTCACATACCTGGATGTTGATGGGGCTTGCAGCCCAAAAAGCCAACCATACCCTGGGCAGTATCACAAGCTGAGGGAGGTGACTGTATCCCTGTACTTTGCTCTGATGACACCTCACCAGGGGAGTACTGTGTCCAGTTCTGGAGTCCTCAGCACACCAAAAACATAGATCTGTTTGACCCACAAAAATCACCAGAGGAATGGAACACCTCTGCTATTAGGACAGGCTGAGAGCTGGGGTGGTTTTTGTGGAGGTGTTATTTCTACAATGACAGTGGAGAAACACTGGCACGTGTTGCTCAGGGAGGTGACAGATAGATACCTCATCCCAGGAAGCATTCAAGGTCAGGCTGAACTGGGCTCTGGGCAGCCTGATCCAGTTAGAGATGTCCTTGCTCACTGCAACAGGGTTTAGACTAGATGACCTTTGAAGGTCCCTTTCAACCCAAACCAATCCATGATTCCCAGTTAATGTAGTTAGAGAGTTCCTTGCGTATGCGTTACGAACAAGGATTTTCAACGTTCTGTTTCATTCTGCTAGATTCTGCCTTAGTATTCTTGTGGAAAATATTGCGAGCAATCCGGAAGTGTAGTGCTGAGTTCGCAGCTCTGTGATTGTGGCTTAGATCCACTGCTGTTTCTTTGAAATTTTTCAGGCAGATGTGCCAGAAAACGTATCTGCTCAAGATGTTTTGGCCCGTGCTGCAGCAAAAGGATTACTAGGTGGCATTGCAGAAAAACCAAAAGGAAAAGCAAAAAGGCAGAAAGTAACACAGCGCAGATGCAACGTCATGTTTGGTGGCGTAAAACCAAAGGTTGCGGAGGTCCTTCAGCATCAACCTGTTTCCAGTATCAAGGCTGATGTTTCCACATCTAAAGTAGTCAGGAATGTACCACAACGGAATGTGAACCGAATCACTGTCTGCACTCAGCAGAAGAAACCTGTCCACCTCGTTTCAGAGACAGCTCTGCCTAAAGCACTGAAGCAAACGTGTCACTTGCCACCTGTGGTGCTTACCAAAAAGGCACCTGCAGAACGTGAGAGGCTTGTATTGAAGCCTGTGGAAATTGTTTCGCCTCCAGACATAACATACCTCAGTTCAGGAGGAAACAAACCCAGGACACCAATTCATCCTTGCTTTCATGGCTGGACTGGAGCAAAGTATTCCACTGGCAGGACACTTCCACCACTCCTCTCTAACAAAGCAGTCAAACCAACAATGGTGCTTAACCATCCTCCACCATGTGTGTAACAATCCTGGAGCTTTCTCCTGCCTTTACAGAGCAGGATTTATAGATTCCTATGTTAGACATTAGGAACAAATTCTTTCCTGTGAGGGTGGTGAAATGCTGTAACATGTTGCCCAAGGAAGTTGTACTGCCCCATCCCTCAAAGTGTTCAAGGCCAGGTTGGATGGGGCCCTGAGTAATCTGATCTAGTGAAGGTGTCCCTGTCTATGCAGGGTGTTGGAACTAGATGGTCTTTAAGATCCCTTCCAACCCTGGCCATTCTATGATGCTATGATATTAATCAGTACTCTGAGATGAGAGTGTACCTCTGTGCAGGATCATCTTGCTAGTGTGGGATATTTGCACAGAAGTAGCAATGTTAGAGAAATGATTTTAAAAGCAGTAATCCCATGTTCAAGTGAACACAGCTCAGATGCAAAAACCTGTGCAGAAGAAATGCTCTAACATCTCTTTTTTAACTCACCCACACCAGTAGTTGCATCAGCACCACCTTTGGAAGAAAAGATGTGACCCACACTGCACCACCAGCATAAATCTTTGTTTCACCGACTCTGTGACAAAGTTTCTTTTAGCATTTTGATCTGAGCTGACTGTCTCGTTCGAAGGCATCACTCACCTGCTGCGTGTCCCTGTGAATAACCCACATGCCTTCCCTGTGCCAGCAGGAGGAAGGATGTACTCCACTGTTTTCTGAATGAACTTGTTCTAGATCACAGAATCACAGAATATCAGGGATTGGAAGGGAACTTGAAAGATCATCTAAGTCCAATCTCCCTGCCACAGCAGGATCACCCAGACCAAGTCACACAGGAACATACCCAGGTGGGTTTTAAATGTCTCCAGAGAAGGAGACTCCACAGCTCCCCTGAGGAGCCTGTTCCATTGCTCTGTCACCCTCACTGTTAAGAAGTTCCTTCTCACATTCATATCACAGAATCATCACGGCTGGAAAGGACCTCCAGGGTATGGAACCTCCTGTGTTTCAGCTTACACCCAGTGCCCTTTGTCCTATCACTAGACTACACTGAGACACCTAGAACTAGATGTCACGTGCACAAGTCCAGATCTAGATTCTATACATGAAATACATAGAATTAAAAATGATTCCTTATTTTATTTCACAGCTGTCTTGGAGATGTGACATGTTAGATAAAAGGAACAGACAGTAAAGAGATTACAGAGGCTTTTCAGTGTGGTTGTAAAATGCTTAAACTTCAGTAGTTCCGCAGTTAGAGAACTAAACTTTTAAATCAAAATTTGTATCATTTATTACTCAATATAATTAAAATTACATGGAAAAGAACACACGTGTCTGATGGTAGAATTTCTGGGCTACTTACGTATTACATGGCATGATGTCCTGCAGTCAGCCTCATCTTACTTTCAGGAGTTTGCATCTTGAAGTGTTCCAGAGGGAAAACCAGTGGGAGTCCTGATGCATGACCAAGGATATCAGAGCCCTGGTAGTGAAGAACTGGATTCTGCAGGTCAGCAGCTTACTTTGTAAGCAACAGCTGGGACTGACATCATCTGGCTTGTAGGTGGAAGCCTGTATGCTCAGTTAAGTACTCGGTGTACTTAACTGTGCTTTACGTAACTATTTTTCTGCAACCTCGGCTGTGCATTTGCAGTTTTCAACTAAAAACTGCCGGTCCAGCTCTCCAGATACAGAAGTGCCCTTTGGTCTGTAATTGCCTCTAAACCACCGGCATGTTTTTCCCTCCCTTCAGCCACAATTTGGAACAACAGAAGTAATTTCCCAGTTTCACAGAGCAGTAACAATTGAGACAATAGTTTTACGCAGCTAAATTTATTCTCAGAACAGATTACATTTAAAGGTGGAGAAGTGGTCAACAGCAGGGAACACTGTTCTTTTCGATGTCAGTCAGGTGCTGGACTGAGCTAACTGAGCTCTGCTAATAATCTGTGTGTTTCCTTCTTTCTTACTGCTGTTAAAATAAGTCAAACCTGCCTTTGCTGGCTGTACCGCATAGTTTCAGTGCTGTGTTAATTAACCTGCCCAGGAAAGGGGTTGTGGGGTTAATGGGAACGCTGAAAGGCTCAGACCATGTTAACTGCTGGAACAAGAAAGCTTCCTTTTCCATGGGTGATTTACTAAGAGTTTTAGATCCCTAGTTAAATGATCTATGAAATACTTGATAAAATTAAAAGAGATGTAGAACTCTTAGTGACACAGAACTGGTGGAGGCTGTTAGATGCTCCATAGTTCCTCTGTCACAGAAGGGCACATTGTTTCAGTAGCTACAGGTGACTCTGCACAACAACTCTGTGACTAAGGACTCCAGTTTCTGCAAGTGGATTCTGTGCCCTTCCTTAAGGGCCATTTCTGTTACTCTGTTAACCACCCCATGAGTGGCCCCCTGTAGCCTCAGATCTCCCAAAGCCCCTTGTGCTCTCCTTCCAGTGGAACAGAAGGCGGCTGAAATAAGGCCTACAGCCAGAACTGCAGATTTCAAAAGAAAGGCTTTTATCGCTTAATCGTTGACTGTGAATATAAGCTGCCTTGCTTCTGCAAGGCAGCGTGTTAATGAAATGGCTGACATGTGATACTCACCTCTAACTTACTACTCGCTTTGAAAAAAATTAAGAAATTAGCTTTGCTTTACATGATTTTTCTACAGACTTCCATAAAAACGTGACTACAAATAATTACACGAGGGCTGCCTTTCCTCTGGCAGCCTGTAGTACACAGAGTGGAGAATGTTACAAGAGCACATCGGTAAAAGACAATACATCAACGGAACAATGCGGAGTATCTCAGTAAAAATAGAATAAATAAAATAAAAATATTTTAAGCCGTATTTAACAGGTTAATTTAGAATATGGCATCAGACATACAAGGTTCAGTGAGCATGGCTGCCTGCCTACAGAGCACTAGGCATCATAACAAAAAGGCCTTGGAGGGGAAGGGTGGCTGTAATGGCAACTAAAGCAGTAGCAGTTGCTCAGATGCTCCCTCCCCCCACATACATTTTTGGCTATGGTGCAGAGAGCAGATTAGTGCACAGTTTAACAAAGAGTAACAGGTTTTGCTCTGATTCTGCAAACACCTGGGGGTCCGTTCAATATTTTGCAGAATGAGGAGCCGCGCTGAAGCAAAAAGGCTGAGTCTAGACAGAAAGTTAAGCTCACTACTTAAATATTGGCAAAAACAACCATGTTTTGTTAATGGACTCAAAACTCGTAGAACAGACATTGGCAAGTGATTGGCAGCTTCTCACATACCTTCCTGTCTCCTCAGCTCTTCCTGCACTGACACACTGGGCTAGTGAAAGCTAATGAGGTGCTCCCAGCCCTGACAACACCAACCTAGAACCTTTACATAGCTTTTAGCTCAGTGTTGGTTTAGTTTAGAGAGTCCAGATCTCTCCTGGGGATGGTCAGCACTGTGCAGACACATCAACCCAATCTGATGGAACTAGATGAACAGCTGCAAATCTCAAATCCTATCGTTTCCAGCTGGAACTTTAAAAAGATGCTGTCAAAGTATTTCCTTAATTTGCAATAAAGGCAAAGTTTGAATCACTAGCACAATGATGAATTCGGAAACTTTGACCTTTTACCTTCATGGTCCTACCTGAAGGTACAGTTGTTAGCCACCACATGTTGACATCGGTCATGGCACAATGTGAAGTTTTACACTGCTCCCGGCATTTGTCACTGGAATCAACATCGGACACTAACTGAGCAGTACGTGAGCTGCCTTCTCCACGCTTTGTCATCTGGCTTCATGGTCAGCCTGAACCTCACGAAGAGCTTTGCGATGCGTGGGGATCAGCTCTTCAGAGGGTGTTGTGGAGGGATAAACTGGATCACAACAGTTGCATAGCTGGCCTTCACCTGATACCTGCTCAGCTGTCCTGCCGAGTTTAGGTTAATTAATTTTTCTGCATCTTTCAAAATACAGAAATCTCTGGAGTTGTCATTCTTTCCCCCTTGTGCCCCTAAGCTGCTTTGCCCAGGTTTTGCCATTAATTTCTTCAAATAAGGAAATAAAAAAGGTTGTTCATAAGTCTCCTGCCTAGTGAAATAAAACCCGAGTGCTTTTACTAGCACTTGGGTTGCCAATGTTCTTTTAAAACTGCAGACTTGGGAGACAGTTACAATTTGGAACGTGTCTATAAATGGAAGCAAAACATTTGTAACGATAATTACAAATAGCTTTAATGTTCCAAATGTTTCCAAAATTTGTACCAATCTGCAGGGCTAGACAGAAGGGGGCACTGAGAGGGGCTCAAGATGCAAAACTGCATTTGGAAATGAGCCTGAGGTACAAATGGAAGGGGCGATTCTGGGCTGACAGTCAGGGTGTTGAAAGCAAAGCAGTTAGACGAAGTCTTTGGAGCAAACACATGGAAACGAAGCTGAACCACCTGAAGCACTATCCTGCCAGAAAACAACTCTTCTTATTTTGTCACACAAGCAGGAAAAAAAATGCCACAGAACTGTGTAAATAACATGAAACACAACTGTTGTTTTTGTGGTAAACAGTCATCAACAGACTCAGACGGGAAGGGAGAACTGTGCAACCAGGCGCTGAATTAAACAGTTCAGCCAACACTTGTATGGGAAAGGTGTGGAATAGGCTAGCCTTGCAAAACAATAAAATAACTGGCCAGCTCTTTTTTTACTCTCGATTGGTTTGAGCTCTTCAAGAAATAAATGGTACTTTTGACAAGTTACTGACAGATTTTGGAGAATAAACGTAACAGGAAATGTTTGCACTGGTGTGTTTAAAGCTGAAAAACCTCGGCAGATTACCCTGCGATCCATTACTGAGAACAACTCTGGATTTTTCAGCACTGGTGCGGTATGAAACACCGTTCTTCTCTCAGACCATAATGCGTAACCAGGAGATGAACAATGACACTATGATTCACAACCACACCAGGGAAAAGAAGAGGTTGCTAGAGCAATGCTGACAAACAATTTCAAACTAACAAGTGTAGATCTGTAAAAAATAAAACCTGGTATTTCATCTATTGTAAGTCAACGGCTGCTAACACTCAGTGCCTATTCCAGTGCTGAAAACAAAGGAAGCGCTATAGGAATTAAGGTTGGTTTGTGACAAATCCAGCTCAAGACGGTGAAACTATCAGCTCAGGCATCATTCACCCCAAGGACTGTAGTGTGAGTTCACTGGGAGGGACGTGGCCATATTCTTTGTTGTGTGTGAGTTTAGGTAATGTTCACGTATTTACAATCAAACAGACCTTCCGTTGCTCATTATGTAGCTCACTGACAGCAAAACGTTATTCATGCTTCTTCTCATATCACACGATGGTGGCAGGAACAAGAGAACATGCTTGTCTAACATTGTTTTGGTAAGGGGAAATTCTCTGAAGACAAAGCGTCAGCAATCTGAAATGGAAGGCCAGGCATCGCCAGTTCGTTTTCCTTAAGGGTAGCTAGTGTTATCTTCAGTTAAATAGGAGGAGAATCTTCTCTCTTGGGCGGCTATGGCATCTCAGAGACCGGACGTTTCTGTTTCAAAGTGTCAATGAGGGACAAGACTCCTCTTTTCACGTTAGTTGTAACTCTTCTAGTCACCGAGTCTGCGGGAGGTGGCGGGGGTCGAACTTTCTGTGAAGGAGGTCTAGCTACTAAGCACTTCTGATACCGTAACTGCAACAAAGCAAAAGCATTCTGCAATCCACACTGCATCTAACACTTCCACAGAACATTTAAAACACGTTTTTAATGCATCCTCATTGAATACCTCCATTTCAACTGTGACAAAGAGCCCAGATGAAGTAATCTGCGACATTGGTCTGTCAGTCTGTGGGCAGGAACTATTCATTAGCACATGACGCATAACTGAATCACAGGAACAGCCTTTGAAAACTGAAACATAAGTTCTCTGGGTTCAGCAGTTCTTGAACAAGGATTATTTCCACTATAATGTCACTCGGCTGTGTAACACAGCTCTGAGAAAAATGCTCTTCCAGCACTGGATAACTTGTGTAGAGAAAGAGAAGATTTCTAACTCATACAGATGTTGCAGATGTTGGGAGGAAAGATGATTAAGGGGGACTGTTTGACAAACTGACATCTCAAACACTACCTTTTTGGTTTCCATTGACTAAAGATACTAGAATCACAATTCTGATTTTTATCTTTCTTTTTCTGCCTTGAAATGAATATATGATCGCAAAGCTGCAAAGACAATTATTTACAGAGGCAGGGAAAAGCCTGGGTGCTACTAGGTGCCTTTGAGGAGGTCACTTACCATACACGCAGCCTGGACAGCTTCCGATACATTGCCTGCGTTTGGCTCACACCAGAAAACATGGCACTCGAAGTGCTGGTTTCCCGTATCCATAATGAAGGCAAATGTATGAATGTCCTTGCCTACGCCCATGAAGGACAGGAACCGCACGCGACACTCCACCATGATCTCCTCTTCATTCTGCTCACAAAGCAAATGATGGTCATTCCCATTAGATGCTGTGTGGAACTTTGCTTTCAATTTTCAGCTGATGAAATGGCAGGGGGTGGGGACAGACACACTGACTGTCTCACTGGTGTGAGATTCCTTTTTGTCTATCATCATATGGAGACCAGTGATGAGTGGACTTCTGCAGGGGTCAGTACTAGGACCGACACTGTTGAACATCTTTGTTGGTGACATGGACACTGTGCCCTCAGCAAATGTGCCAACGACACCAAACTGTGTGATGTATTTGACACTCTGGAGGGAAAGGAAACCATCCAAAGGGACCTATACAGGTGTGTGAACCTCACGAAGTTCAACATGGCCAAGTGCATGGTCCTGGGCAGGGGTAATCTCCAGCAAAAATACAGGGTGAACAGAGAATAGATTGAGAACAGTCCTGAGGAGAAGAACTTGCAGGTGTTGATTGACAAGAAGCTCAACACAACCCAGCAATGTGTGCTCACAGCCCAATGTTTCTATCACTATTCCAAAACATGCTCCCCTATCCCTGGGATGTAACAGACATGTTGGTTTAGTACCTCATCAACAGATATGTATAAAAAAAAAAAAGCTTTGAATGTTTAATTGCATTAATCTCCATAGAAAGTACTCTACAAAAGACACGTGATGTGGAACAGATGTTAATATTCCTCTTGGCTTCCACACCAAAAGTGAGGTAAATCCAGTTTAAGATTGCTTCTTAGGGCAGACCCTACACTTTTGGCTCAAAATTCCTAGAAAGGAAAATAGTGAATTTAAGTATCTAATAAATACTTAGAATAATTGATTTCTAAGAACATACTTGCAACAGTAAACAAACCGAAGCTGGTAAGAGCCTCTACAGATTCTGGAAAGAAATAAAATGCAAAATAGGCAAATTAATTCTACTGTAAATTAATTCCTCCTACTAGTTCCTAATTTTCACTGCTCATGCTATGTTAAATGTGTTTAACAAAGACACTCTGCCTTACTCTTTCATTGATGACTGTGACAGTAGCATCAGCAACATTCATGGTCACTGGCATCCAGTCTTCTTTGCTAGAGGAAGCCATCAGACTTTCAATGGCACTGTTCAGAGTATCCATTCCTAAAAGAGAAGAAAATCATCAAAAATAAGCACACAACTACAATTAGACTACAATGATTTGTTTTTGTTTTCTCATAATGGTCCAGAAAACATTGCTTTGGGCTCCTTATTTCATTTAACTTGATGATGGAAGAAAGGGCTGTGCAGTTGGGTTTCTTAATCTGCATAACAGCTTAGAAAATACCAGGACAGTATCCTGTTTAACTGCTGCACTTCTTCAGTTCTCAGGCTCCTCTTGTTAGCAGTGAAGCAATGTCAGAGAAAGCAACAGAAGGAAACTCTACAGCTGGGCTGCCCCACAATACTCTGGTTGCAAGACTCAGATGAGGCTCTGAACATTTGATGTCTTCAGGCCTGACTTGTACAACTGCAGTTCAAAAATCACTTAGCCAGCCAGAATGCAGCCTTTAGAGTTTACACAAAGTACTTAGGAAGTAATGTAGTGTGTTACGTACCAACGGGTTTAGCTACAGGCAACATGCCCAGGTACTGGACGTGGAACTTCTGCACCAGTTCTGTCTTTGGTGTTGGGAAATCTACTGCATGGCAAGAGAAATCAGTTTCTGTTAATCAGCATTCACAGCAGGGAAACCCACTGCTATTTCATCAACAACATAAAACAGTTCACCCAGCAGTTGTACTCTGAAGATTATGATTGATTACAGCACATTTTTACTCCTGACAAGAACAATACTTCATAATATCTACAGGAGTCAGGGATGACTTTGCATCACTCAGTTCTTGAATTCTAACAATAGTCTTGAATATTCTAAGAATAAGGTCCTGTTACATTGCTGGCATATTTAGATGAGAAAATAGAGATAAATGTGTCTCTGAGACACACAGACCTGTGTTTTGCTGCATAACTACTATCTGTGTTTACATGTTAAACAGTCTACACATACAATTACAGAATAGAATCATAGAGTGACCCGGGTTGGAACAAACCTCCAAAGGCCATCTAGTCCAATCCCCCTGCAGTGAGCAGAGATATTCTCTAATAGATCAGGTTGCCCAGAGCCTTGTCCAGCCTCACCTTGAATATCTCCACGGATGTGACCTCAACTTCCTCCCTAGGCAATCTGTTCAGTGTTCAACTCCGCTTCTGCTAACTTCTTCCTAACATCCAATTTCAATCTGCCCTTCTCTAATTTGAAGCTATTGCCCCTTGCCTTTCACTACAGAATAATCAATGCCGTCTCAGCGGACAGTTACCCACGTTGATCTGTGGATTAGGAGTAAGATATTCAGTATAAACCAGCAGATCTAGAAACATGTAATTTCCTGTGAGTTAACACAAAGAACAAGCAGCCGCAACCACGCAAGTCTGTGTTAGCAACATTTGCAATTAAAAATCAAAGAGGAAACGCACAGGTTAGCGTAACTGAGCAGATCTCCTGTTCCTGCCCACGTACCACATGATGAAAATGTTTACTACGATACAGTAACAAGTGACAGTCAGGCACAGCAATTAAAAAACTGGATCACAGTCCTGACCTCTCCACCCAACCTACTCCGTTTTGGCCAAAAGCAGCACCAGACACCCAACACACCGAGAACAGGAGTGTTCCAAGGACACCTGCTGTAGCACACAGTACCTTGCAGAGGAACATCAAGGGTGACATTGGTCCTGTCTTGCAACGAGTTGCAAGCCATAGCTTTAGCATTCTTCCGTTCGGCCATGATCTGAAGAACACAGCAAGAACATAGAATTTTTTGAAAACACAGACTTATACCTATTACAACCCTAGTTTTTGAAGTAAGTAGGAAGCTACAAGAACTGAACAGGGTATTCTTTTTAAATAACAATTTTCATTCTCTTCCAGTTTACTCACCACACCTCAACTGCATAAAGAACTTGAGGAATGCCCAGGCATAGATAAAATACAGATAGAGGTGAATTAAAAAACCTACCACAAGCACTTCTATCAACAGCAAGACTGCAGTGATGAGTATTCTATCAAGTAATGTAAATATTGAACACACGGAGGAGAGTGTTCATTATTCATGTTCCTCTCCAATCTGTCTTCTGCTCTGTGTACATTTTTCCTCCATGTCTGTTTCTTCTGGCATTAAACACCCCATGCTGATTACATTTTGATCCTCCCTCAAACGCATAATACCATCAAAAGAGGGAAAAAACCCAACCCTCTTCAAAACAATCCCTTTGGATTACTCTTCTCTATGATGTATGACTGAGAAGGGACTCAGGGATGCTAACAGAGCTTTTCCACATCACACCTGTAGCATCGCTATCTGCTGCTCTGTGCTGTGATTATTAATTGTAATTAAGCTATGAAGTAACTGGTGTTCCAGCAGATGACATTTGGTCTGAAGATGCTTCTAGGAAATTCTTCCATTGTCGTCCCCTTCCCCCTCCCTTTTCTTTGTTTTAGATGTTATATTTTAAATTTTGCGACACATGATGGATTTCCCCCCGGAGATGACAAATCATACACACTAGCCTAGGAACAAGTGCTGACTCAGCAAAGAGGTCTGGTGCGTCAGCACACACCAAGCACTTCCCTACTTCAGGGTTATACCTATTGCTCCGTCACAGAGGAACATGACCCAATTCACAAGATCACCCTCTTCTGGCCTGTGCTACTAATAGCTGGGGGGGTTATTTGTTTAACTGCTTTCTTATCCAAAATTAAGGCAGGAGTTTCATGTCACAGCTATGCATGTGACAGCTGTGCTCCCTTTCTGACAGCCCTGTGCACAACTACTGTGGCATCACTTGATGTTGACTCTGCTGAATAGATGCAGCTGCAGTAGGGAGCATGTTCTTCCCTGCCAGACTTGCATCTGTGAGAACAGAGGGCTGGAGGAGAAAGAAGAGGGATGTTAACAGGTCTGGGCTGCTCCAGTCAGCTACTGCTGCAGGTCCTCCAGTGTGACACTTCACCATGCACAGCCTGGAGCTTCCCTGGCCAGCTCCCTGAGTCCTGCTGCCTGTCCTTCCCTGGGCTCCACAGCCCAGATAGACCTGGCAAGCTTTGCATAGCTCCTGGGCTACCTCATGCCACTGCCTGAGGCAAAACTCTGCTGCTCAGAAAGGTACAGTGTGCACACTGTGTGAAAGCCCACGCTGTTTCCATGAAACATCGAGTTCACCAGCCATGTCTGCAGTGGTGCAAAAAGGAAAAACGTTTAGACTCTACAGCTGGCTGTTGAGGGGAACTGGACACCACTGGTTCCATTCACTAGAGTGTGAAGGAAAGTGTAAAAAGCAAACACCAGGCTTACAGTGAATCAGCAACCTGAAGGTTTCCTAATTGGCTTTTCTAGAAGAGCTGTAGCCCATAAGGAGGAACAATTTACTCTGGGATGACCAATAAGGTTATTCATCTCCTCAGCCCACCTTTTCCTGCGGTGCAAACTGATGTGTTTTAAGGAAAACAAAAATAAGCAGCGTAACACTTTTGAAAAGGGGGATGCAGCCTCAAATCCACCCCAAGGCAATGAAAGAATAAAAAAGTTCCAAGTAGGTTGGTTTAACGGCCCCTCTACAAGGTGCTTCAGCCCAGTTTGCCTGCTGTAAAGGACTTGCTGCCTCACTGCTGCTATGAGAGCTGACACGTACAGAGGACATTTGTAAAAAAACCAAACGTACTCACCAGGGAATGGTGGCAAAACCAAAAGGCAGAAAAAACTGAGTGAAAAGCAGAATCCTCTCCAGCATCGCTGACACTGTTACTGCAAGCAGGAACTGAAATCCTTCAGTGTTTTAACTGGAGTAGCTTAAACCCTCTCTTCTCCCTGAGTTTAAGTGGGCAGAGTAGTGCCAGCAACTATTTTCCTGCCTGGCCTTCAGGCTGATACCGTTGAGTAACACCATCCAAACAAGGTCTGTTTTATCTACAAACTGCATGTTCTGCTGCCATTTTGGACCTGCAATCTTTTCATTATTCACTGAAATCTTCAGTCTCTGCATACACCCGTTGAACTAAAAAGCCCACATCACCCTCCTCAGATCTAAATGATCACCCTGCCCTGACTCCATCTGGGTTCCTTCCTGCACAGACTCTCTATGCTGCAACTTGCTGTCAGTGACACGGACTAAGCTAGGCAGTTGCCTTTACATGCACTTGCCTTCGAGCAGATTTCATGTAAACTCGTGGCGATGGCTTTTGCAGGCGTGTCACAGCGGAACACATGACATTTCAGGATCCTGGTGTCTTTGTCTCTTGCCACATATGCAAAGTCTCTGTGCAAACAAAAAAGAATTGACACATTAGAAACTAGCAAAATTAATTAAAGTTCTAGAAACACCCCCAAACCTGCCTCAACTGAACAATAGGATGGGCTCAGCTGTCAGAGAATGAAGAGCAAGCCTCAAACAAAGCAGACCTACCAATGTAATTAGCTGCATATTCCCAAAAGAGAAGGCTTGGGGGGACCTTATCACCAGGTACCAGTACATGAAGGGTGGCTACCAAGAAGATGGAGAGTCTCTTTTCACAAGGAGTCACATGGAAAAGACAAGGGGTTATGGATACACAAATTGCTCTGGTGAGATTTCAACTGGAATCCAGAGGAAAATTTTTCACTGTAAGAGCAATCAGACACTGGAACAGTCTTCCCAGGGAAGTGGTGGATTCTGCAGCTTTAGATAGTTTTAAGGCTCAGCTGGACAGGGTGCTGGGCCATCTCATTTAAACTGGATTTCTTTAGCTTAAAGGGTTGGACTGGATGATCCCTCAGGTCCCTTCCAACCTGGTCTACTGGGATACTGTGAAACACGTATGTGAGGTTTGGCACTTGATCTATGTAGTTAAAGAGCTCATGACAGTTTCCTAACACCAAGAGCCTACTGAACTTACAACTCATAACTCCAACAACAGTTGTAAATGCATGGAAAACTAGTCAAATACTGAACTGAAGACAAAAGTGGGGGGGAGAATCACAGGTACGAGAGAGCACACGTGCTTTACACACTGCTGCAGTGCACAGGCATCAAGTTAGAGAGGAACTACATTTCAAAGGACTGCATGAAGTGTTTAAAACATGCAGACGGTAATTAGAAATCTGGTTGCATAAGGGAGATGTGAACCTGCTGAGCTTTCCTCACACTAATTGGCCTAAATTTCTGGCCTTATTTTTTTGTAAGTTAAATAAAGCTGCCCTACAAAAGAGATTTTTGCACCCTACAGGCATTGGCATGGTGTAGCTTTCTAACACGGGTGGTGGAGGTGCCAGGATTACGTGTATTTGTTCCCAGGCTGTTTAAGACTCAGAGCTCTCCTGAGGAAGCTCTCCTGGGAGCATGGTGTAAAGAAAGCATCGAGGGTTGGATACACCCCAAGATTTTGGATGTGAAGTTAAACACTACTACTGCTCCAAAAGCCCATCACCATGGTCCCACAGAGCTCATTTGCCTTTGCATCCCTTGAGACAGAGACATCCATCAACCTACTTGTGCTGGGAACCTGAATCTGGTTCTGCTGGTACACACATTAACAACAGGCGTCCTCCCAACTCAGTCATTTTCAACTCTTTGATCTTGTACCTATCTTTCATGCTCTCTGCGAAACCACAGCCCACTCTACCTTTGTGACTCTCAATCTCCAGATTTTTTTGGGATTTAGTATCCCAAAGTATAGGCAGAGCTATGCTGAGTGGCTAATCACAACTACACCAGACAAGGGAAGCTGGAGTTCCCAACAGCTTCTTACCTCTGAAGTCTTTTTCCAGTGCCTTTTCTCTTTATTTGTAAATAATAAGAAGCTGGTGAAACGCTAAGAGGAATTATCCAGGTAGACAAACAAAACTACTGTCCTAAAAATATTGTCCTATTGTCACCCTAAGCAACTTTTTTTATAGATGGGAACCCTTCCGTTTACACTGATGTTTGTGAATATCCTGAGCCTGGTTTAACATAGCATGGAGTGCTCCTTTGTTCATTGTAGAAGCCCAGTGAATTGAAGAATTTCATACTGAAGCTATCCAAGGGGACACCCAGGGAGAACCTGAGCCAGTGGCAGAGGGGTATCTGAACTTGCAGCTCTGTGTGAGACAAGCATTATCCTGCCATGAAGAATCTCACCCATATTTAACTTGGCAGTGCTGCATCTTGTCACTAAAGAGCAATAAAAAGGGCAATTGCCCACAGCCTGGGCTGCTTAGTCACAGGTTGTTGTCTGTTTGACTGCTTGACAACCTGAAGCCTGGTGAACAGTATTTAAAAACCAACTCTGGCAATGCTATGGCACCCTGGCCACCCCAGTCTCTCTGTAGGAGACCACCACATCAGGCAGGGATCTCCACTGCCCTGCCATGTCCCTGATGCATGGACAACCCCTCAGGTCACATCAAATATCAGTCTGCAGGGAGTCTGAGACCTAAGCTCAGCTGCAAAGGTTTTCAGCCTTAAGGGAATCTGTAAGATATGAAATGTGTTTAGTCAGCACATTATCTCCCCAGTGCAGGTGGGACTGCAGAGATAACAGTGAGTCAAATAATTACAGTGGTGCTAAACTGAAGATTGAATTCTGCCAGGATCAAGGATTTTGGTCATAAAGGAACACAACTCCTTGTTTGCCGTGCTGCTGTCCCTGTAAGAGGTGAATGGCAACAGTTCTGATTGGACAATTCTGCCCTGCACTTGCCAAAGGGAAGATCATGCCCATGAAGATGCTATCTTTAGTCATAAACGCAACTGTGCTTTCTGACAGAGCTGGCAGTGACCCCTATGGACACTGTCCTCCAGGGACTGCTGCAGGATGGCTTCTTGAAAAACAGACCTCTATCATTTGCAGCAAGTCTCCAGTGCGTGGCCTGGAAAGCCCCTGGGACTGCAAGAAACATCTTGGTTTTGTCCTGTGAGATTCTACTTGTGCTGAATTGACTTGAAGAGGTGTCAGAAATGCCACTTCCCACCTGTGAGGGTGTTGGTGGGTGCCTGGAAGGTCTGACAGGGGCACCTCTGGCCCCGAGTTCAAAAGACACTGCCTCAGCAGCATACAAAACGTTTCCATCAAGCCTTTTGATCCTGCAGCTTCTGTAAGCATTTCTGCAGGCAGTGGAAGGCATTCATAAACAAACTGATGTGGCACAACTGCATCAGAAAAGGAAACATGAGCTCCTACATCAGTTTTGACTACTGAGAGCTAATAAAAGCCTTGAGGTGGTGTCTCAGACTCACACACCAGTGCTTCACTTTAAGTGCCTTAAAAGATAAAAAAGTAAATCCAGCTAATTGCCTGCATGGACTGCAAATGTGCACAACCTTTGGTGTCATCAGAGCCTGCCTCTGTACATGTGCTGAGAGGGAGGAGGAAAGCAAGAGTTCTTCAAAACATGTGGTACTGCATCATGTGCAACCCTGCCAGTACCATCTGCTTGCAAATCATCAATCAAAATTAGCGAGAGAATTTCTCCCTTCTGACAGTGTGCAAACAACACTCCTGATTTAATTAATTCATTAAGGCACAACCAGTCCCATGTAGCAGCCCAGCAGCTGGGACTTGCGGATGGTAGTACAGGCTGGCAGCACCCAGCTCCTCCAGTGCCAGTGGAAGCCTAGTAGCCTTGCTTTGGGCATTTCTGGGCACTGGGAAAACAAAACTGAAGTCTATGCTTCCAGCAGGAGTAGGGAGGTGACTGTCCCCCTGTACTCAGCATTGCTGAGGCTGCACCTTGAATATTGTGTCCAGTTTTGGGCACCTCAGTACAAGGGAGACATTGAGGTGCTGGATCAAGTGCTTAGGAGGGCAATGAAGCTGGTGAAAAGCCTGTAGAATAAATCTAATGAGAGATTGAGAGAGTTGGAGCTGTTTAGTTTGAAGAAGAGGAAGCTCAGGGGAGACCTCATTGCCCTCTACAACTATCTAAAAGGACATTATAGATATGCTGGTCCTTTCTCACAGGTAATTATTGACAGAAATAGAGGGAATAGAGAGAATAGGGGTGACCTCCTTAATATCTATAAGTATGTGAAGGGTGGGTGTCAGGAGGATGGAGCCAGACTCTTCTCAATGTCATCTAGTGATAGGATGAGGGGCAATGGGTATAAGCTGGAACATAGGAGGTTCCATATGAGAAGGATCTTCTTCCAGTGAGGGTGACGGAGCACTGGAACAGGCTGCCCAGGGGGGATGTGGAGGAGTCTCCTTCTCTATAGATGTTTAAAACTCACCTGGATGTGTTCAAGTGTAACTTGGTCTAGGTGATCCTGCCGTGGGAGGGGGATTGGACTAGATGATCTTTTGAGGTCCCTTCCAATCCCTAATGATTCTGTGATTCTATGAAATGCACCAAACAAGCAGAGAGGGAGAACTTTCCCATCTTGGTGTTTGCAAGTTTGTTATTGATGGTGAGTAAATTATATTCCTTTATAAAGAAGATTGGAAGAATTCAGAGCTCCAAGCATTGACATTTTAGCTGCATTAAGCTATTTGTGACCACATGTGTACAGTGGCATTGCCTACGAAGCAGTTAATGTGCCATTACAGCACAAACTGTTCTGTCTTTCAGAAATCAGAGGAGTCAGAGCTCAGTACCATTCAGGTGGCCTGAAATTGCTTTGTTTTGCACAACACTGCATGAAGTGAATCCCAAAGCATTGCAGTAAAGATCTTAACCGTGTCTGCATGCAAAGCAAAAACACTAAGTGCTGGAGACTTGGTAGCAAGAGATTTTTAAGCACATCCCAATTTACTGGTAAAGGATTTTCCCTCACCAGATACAACCTATGGGTGTATGCACTGTATGCTAGAGAAGTTAGGGCATGTTGTCCAGTAGGACTGATGTCCATGGTGTCAGGTAGGATGTCCTGTGTGTTCCCTGTGATGACTTCAGTGTTCTGTGACCAGGGAAAAGATGGTCTTTATGGGCCATAAGATCATGGTTCCTTTTCCCTCATCTTTTGATATGTCAGAATGTTAAATCACTCTATAAATTCACTTACTTTAACATAGTCCTTGGAGGTGTTAAAAAAATGAGTAGATGTGTCCCTAGGGAACAGGATTTGGTGGCCATGGTGGGGTCAGATTGATGGTTAGACTGGATAATCTTGTAGATGTCTTCCAGCCTTAGTGATTCTGTGATAGTCAGTGGAGAAATTTAGTTGGTTCACTTGGATACTGTAAACTTTCCTTCAGAGAAGCCTCTGGTGAAATTTTCCTTCAGAAAAGCCAGTTAGTTCTACACAGTTTGAAGGTACCTAGCTGACTTGTCATGCTAAGCTCAAACTTAGTACCCTTGGCTTTGTATCATGACAAAAAGATTAGAAGCTTAGGCTGAAACGTCGCTGTTTGCAACAGACACTCACAGGGATTACAGGAGGTTGAGTTCCTCTGCCTTTGTGCTTCTAAACATTGAATGATTCTATGACTGAGTATTTGAAGAGACTTGTCAGGAGAGGCTGTGCCCCTTTTTGAGCTGCCCAGTGCCACTGGAGCAGAGAGGTCCAGTTTTAGGTAGCGTTTTGCTGTTGTTGCACACGCTGTAGCTGTATAAGCTGTTGTTGCACACGCTGTAGCTGTATAAGCTGTTGTTGCACACGCTGTAGCTGTATAAGCTGTAGTTGTACACGCTGTAGTTGTATAAGCTGTTGTTGTACGTGCTGACAGCCCTGCCTCAAAACAGCTGCTTGGAAACCACCAGCATTTTTGCAGTGAGAGCACATAGTTACGTGCCAAGGGACTTTTAATGTACCAGACCTTCAGTTTTCTGTAAGCAGCTCCAAGCTCGTCATCTCCAGGCAACTGCCTCTAGGACTTAGTTTTGGAATAGAGATACCCCGCAAGCTTGAGCAGGAGTAAAATGTAAGTAAGCATGATGGACTCCTCATTTTGATAAGTGTGTGTCAGAGGGTTTGGTGTACATACAATCGTATTCATTCAAGAAAATCACCCCCAAGTGTAAAACTCATAGTAAAGTTGTCTTTATTCCAAAATAACATGTTAGCCAGACAGCTACAAAACATCTACACAAGACTTTGGTAAGAAATATTCATGGGTAGCTTTGTCATAATTCCACAGCAAACAAAAACAACGAAGGAAACGCTAAAATGCAATCAAACACAACGTTGTTTAGATCGTATGCCGCACACACACAGTTCTACTGTATATTTGTTAAGCCCTAACCTGTCTTTTTGACTGTGTGTAGAGCTTCTACAGTTTGTATGTTAGAAAAAACCCCCCATACACACAACGCTACAATCTGGTGATTGAGGTCTACAAAACGGGAGCGATGTCTGTGCTTGCACAGCAGCGTTACACAGGAGATAACAGTTCTCGTCGTTGTTAGCTGATACTCAGTGGCTATGACACTACTAGAAAGTTTACAGTAACAATGCAGCTGTTACACCATCACCTTGTGCATCAGAGCTTCTGGTTCTGGATAGAAAATCCACCTTCTTTATTTTCTTCATTCATCTGTGTTTGTTGTTTTGTTTTTTTTACAAAATAGAACAAACTTAAATATTTCTTCTGCATCAAGTTAGAAGACAGACAAGTGATTTGTAAAAAGATCCAACAGAAAAATTACGTGACGAGCTCAGCCTAAGCAGACATGGTCGCATGTGCCTGATGCAGTGCAATCTACGTCGTCAGTGCTTGTACTAACAAGGCAGGGCAAATGTTTTTGCAACATTCATAATTTCAAGAGAAATGACTGGAAACCACACTGAACAGACTCCTAAGAGGGGAGAAAAAACCCCTATAAGCAGAATCAAATGACTAAGAACCACAGTGAAGGGACAGTCAGTTCAGGAGGATGTAAATGGGATGCGTTTCCTACAAGGGCTGTGTAGACTTTGGCAAGGGTGTAATTACAAGACAAAACAACTTGATGAACTGGAACAAACGTGAAAATGAAAATGCAACGTCAGTTTTAATTCATTATTTGTAGAAACAGGCAGAATTTGCACTATTACCTTGAACAAGTGCTATGGGTTGATGAGATACACTGTGAATTTATGGACTCTTTTCTTCCCAGGAGAACCGTTCTTCTGCTTCCTCTGCCCTAAGCTCTCTTGGTCCCAGCCTACAAAACATTCTGTCACATTTCATGGCCAAGGATGATTTTTTCTAAGTGGTTAATCTCAGCTGGGATAGCCTCTGGCAGGCTTGGCAGGAGGTAGTTCGTGTGGGGTCTTCATTGCATATGTAGCCTTGGCCTGGCCAAGCGCCTGGCATTAATCCCTGTAGCCCCTCTCTGCAGCCCATCTGCTCCTGCACCTGAATCGTGATCAGTTGATGACTCCTCCAGTGTCTGTATCAGACCATTGTTTGTTTGTCAGGGTTTTTTGGTCATAAAAGGGCAGTGTGCCAGGTAAGATCATAAATACACTACTTAGGGACAGTCTTGCTGCTATACAGTAACGGTAGTGCTAGAAAAGCACTGAACTGCAGAATTCTTCAGCAGGCCCACGGAGCCACACTTTGACTATCACTAAATGAGCTAGGCTGTGCCAAATGTGAAGTGTTTGGATTTAGCAATTAAACCTTTTGTAGTGTTTTTTTTGATTCTGGTTTTGTTCATTATGGGCTCACCACCCAGCAAGCGGTTCAGCAGCAATGGGAGAGTCTTAACACTGTGGTTGGTTCCATTATTTCTCTGGTCTCCCTTCACTCCAGGTCTACAAAAACTACCTCAGCTGTGGAAGTCCTGAGCAGCCTTTGCAGTATTCAGTGGAGAGATGATGTAAGGAGGTGGGTGTTGGCCTCTTCTACTTGAAGACTAGTGATAGGGCAAGAGGAAATGCGGTTAGGCTGTGCCGGGGAGGTGCAGATTGGATAGTATGAAAAAATTCACAGAAAGAATGGAGAAGCCTTGGAACAGGCTGCCCAGGGAGGTCCTTGGAGATGTGGAAAAAAAAAAAAAGGGTAGACATGGTGTTTTTTCAGGAGATGGTTTATTGGTTGGGGGTTGTAGGGCAGATAGTTGGACTTGATGATCTTAGAAGTCTTTTCCAACCTTTGTGATGATGTGATTCTGTGACAGCCCTATGGTGTAATGTAGCTAGCCTGTCTGGCCCATCAGGATACAGAGAGGTCTGAGAGGGTTTCCAGGTTGGTGATGGTGAAGGTGTACAGCCTCAGTGGGATGTGGTTCTTTCCAGGTTAGTGATGGTGAAGGTGTACAGCCTCAGTGGGATGTGGTTCACATCAAATACAGACATTTAAACTTGGGTGTTAGGTTCTCAAGATTGTGGCAAAGTGTTAAGGAAGTGAGTAGACTTACTTAAAGCTGGTTTAAAAAGACTATAAAATAAATTTATCTCCATTCATTTCTCCAAAGCTCGTTTGAAGGTCAGCATCAGCAGTCTTCTATTTTCAGTGCATTATTGTTATTTGTGTAAAGGCATGGGTATATGCTGCCTTTCCTGGAGCAAGAGAACCCAACACCTTCACCTCTTGTCTTTAATACTACACCATCAAACACAGAACACCATTATATTCCGGTACCAAGTGAAGCCTGAGGCCTCGCTGGTTACACACAGGGAGGAGAGCCAAGCCCTGCAGAAGGCAGTGTAAAGGAACAATTAGAATTGTGAGGAGCGATGATACTGATCTTTGCTCAAGTGGCTTGTTGATCGCTCAAGTGGTTAGGGAAGACATCCTGACTTTTATATCTAGAAACCATTGATTTAATTCTTGCCAATTTGGCAGTTTGTAGATTCTTCTGTATTCTGAGTAAAACCCATAAATTACTCTGCTGCAAATACATTCTTATCCACTCTGCAGCTGGTATGTTACTACTGGTTCATCAGAGGCCTCCTTTCCTCTGTGATACGGGGTGCATGAGAACCCAGCTCACCTTTCCTCTACCATCTTCTATTCTAACCATTATGTTCTAAACCTCTTTCTCTCTTTGCCTGTGATTAACGTCCTCACAAAGCTGAATCTAATTATTTAGTCTCCTCCCTCTAATTCTTTAGTGTCTCTCATGTGGAAATCTTTCTGTGAAGCAGCTGTTGCAACTCTCTGCGTTTGGACCAGTTTATCAGAGTTGTACATTCGTGTGTTTATCCTTGTGCTGTTCTGACTGTGACTCTGTAGTGTCCAGACATCACTACTGAGCTGCATAAATTAATGCAACAAACAAACTTTGCACGGACTGTAGCATCCACGTGGAGAACAGTGTACAGGATGATCATTTTAACTGTCAGCTTAACTCAACAGTGTAAAAAGATAAACATGCACCTGCAGTATTGTTGAACCAAAGTTACTGGAATTACTCCTTGGCATAGTTGTGTAATCACATAGGCACTGCTTTGGATTTTCAAAACCAATCGAGAGAGAAGTCCTCCCACATATAGACGTGTCACTGTAACTGAGTTCTGTTAATACACATGCACCTCATGTTGTTACAAGTAGTATTTCTATATGGCTATTCCATGTCCACAGGAATGTCTGAATTGGTAGTTAAATGAATGACTACTTTTATGCATTAAGGGCTGGCTGGAGTACCAAAGATTACTCTCAGCATAAAACTGTGAAGACATATTTATAAAATGTATTTCTTGCCCCAGCAAGACTAAAAAGCAAACCACACTGCAAAAAGGAAAACTAATATACACTTTATATTTGTGTGTGTGTTTTAAAAACCAGCCAGGGTTGACTTTCCATTTAGCTCAGAGTGCAGCACTTGGAAGCCTTGTAGTTTGTTAGCAAGGATGAACGTTACACGCTCGCAGCTCCTTTTTGTCTTTGCAACTGGTAAACTGGGTACTTTTGGACCTCTTCTTCACCAGCATGTAGCGCTCCTGAATTCCACCTCCACAGACTGTAGAACACTCTGTCCAAGCAGTCCATGGTTTCATCCTACAAACTGAAAAGCAGAAGTAATTTGGTAAATGACTCCTAATTACTTCACTGTTACCTGTGCATCTCCTTATGTGCACTACTGCCTGCACGAACTTACATCTTTTGCACGTAAAATAGCACGTTGCCTAGTCTATTCCAGAAGGACTTAGGGGAACCTAGCTGAGTGTAACCAAGGTGCAGCTGTCAAACACTGAAATGTGTGCTAAACAAATGTGTTGTCTTCATTATGAAAGGCAGATAAAACTAGGAAACTGTTAGTGTAAACTCAGTCATGGTTCAGGTTTGTCCAACATCTATCAGTGACTGCTTCACCACGCAATGATGTGTTACCGACTTGAGGGGTCGGTGCTTGATAATGCTGTCCCTTAGTGAAGAAACCGAGCAGGCAGAGCCTGGATTGGGTTGCTGAGGGGGAAACTGATAGAGGTTTGAAATTTTAGCACTGAATCCAGGAACACTTTTTCTAACCTAAATGGTTCTATGGTTCTGTGAAATGCTTGAAATGTTTTCGCAGCATGAAGCGGAGCTGCGCACGAGCTCCTGTTTATGCAGAAAGGACAAGCAGACCCGAGGTTGGCACTCACCTGGATATTGCTCACTATCTATATTTTTTTTCACTTGTTCACTTCTCCTTTTCTCTCGGGCCTCTTTCCAGCGCCTTTTTTCCATACCTGGTCCTCTCAGGCATTTCCTCACTCGACATTTTGTGCGTTGGACAGTTTCAGGACAAGCTGTTCCTCCAAACTGGGGTTCTGTTTTAATCATCCTTGTCCTGATCATATGGCCCTTTCCACATGAGGTGTTGCATTCGGACCACTGGGACCACTCTGTTAGCTCACAGTCAATAGCTGCATAGGGTGAAAAACATTTACTGATCAAGCTGTCACGTCTAAACATAAGGTCAAGAAGAAACATGCAGATGTGCTTAACGAGGTCTGACATCCTAAACGTACCGAAGCAGCTTAAGGCCCTAGTCTTTTCAGCAAATTTTGTGAAGCTACACATCAAAGTTTCCCAAGACCCATTTCTAGCAGAACTATTATTTGACACTCTTCAACTTCTTTTTCAAGAGTGGTGCTGGCAGATCTCCCGTGCCTTCTTCACTGTTCTATTCTGTGCACCCATATGTCTGTTTTGTAATGCAGAGCTGCTAAAAATTGAGTTCTATTTACAAAGGTTCTGACACCTCTGAGACTTAAGCCTAGCCTTACTGGTAGGGTTATGCATTCATTAATAATGTTACTGTTAAAAGATTTCTTGTTTTCAGCTTAAAACCTCACAGCCCCAGCGAATAATAATCACAATGATGTTTCACATTGTTTAGGAAAGCTGAATTAGCAAGCTGCAGCGTCAAAGCCTTTTCCTAGCCAATACTTACTGTGAAAAATAATGTGATTAGTTATGAAGCCTCATAAACCAGCTGGCATGAGGACATTAAAAGCAATCCTGTCTTGTTCAGTCAGCAGTGCCTTAGGCCACCATCCTTCACAAGAACTGCAAGGCAGCTAGAAATTTGTACCACTGGGGGAACGGGGGATTTTAGTGGAGTAAGGTGAAAAAGAAATAAAATCATGCAGCTCTCTCCACACCGTTCACTGGGTCACACGCTATTCCAGCTTGCAAAAGGATTGAGACCAGTAAAAAATGCTGATACTTTAGACTTTACAGGGGCTAGTAGTGGCAGGACAGTTTAAACTGAAAGAAGGTAGATACAGACTAGGTGTCAGGAGGAAGGTCTTCATTGTGAGGGTGCTGAGGCACCAGAACAGATTGCTCAGAGAAGCACTGGCTGCTCCATCCCTGGAAGTGTTCGCGGCCAGGTTCAATAGGGCACTGAGCAATCTGGTCTGGTGAGACATGTAGCTGCCCATGGCAGGGGCTTGGGACTAGATGATCATGGAGGTGCCTTCTAACACAAACTATTCTGTGATTCTATGATTCTGTGAGATGTATCAGAGTTGGAGCCACTTCCAGGCTCAATTTGTGAGCCAACAGAATCCACTGGGTGTTTTTAATCCATCTTCCTTTCTTCCCTCCCCTTCTGTCACAAAAAATAGGCTTTATAATCCTGACTTATTTACTCTTCTGAAGTGCAGTCTGTTGCCTATTTTGTTAAACACAGAGAAAGTGCAAACCTAAAGTAGTATGGGTCGTCAGTACAGAGTTGAGTAAGGCAAGCTGAAATGGGATACGATCGTGTTCCAGCGCTCAATAGCCAAAAGTGCACCATAATAATGGAATCCCCGTCTAATTTAGAGTTCTGACCCAGAGCAACCCCAGTGGTTAAGCTCTTCTCTCCCCACTTACGGCATTCGGGCAGCATGCACTTTTCTGCTTGTTCCAGCTCCTCGTTGCAGTCTCCAAGCTCGGCAGCAGATTTCAGCATCCTTTGCCGGGTTCGCATTCCCTTCCCACACGTTACACTGCAGTCACTCCATTCAGACCAAGGAGAGAGTAGGCAGGGGATGGTATCTAGTATGAAAACAACAAGGTAATGAGTTATTGCTGTACACAAATGACTAAAGTATGTTTTGACAATAACACAGAGGGCAAATGTGCTGGTTTGTCTGTCATCAACCTTTGTTGTCACTTTGAACAAAAGGAATCATGAGATAAATGAAGATGCTGATACAGAAAACACTGTATGAAATTGAAAGGTTGTATGTGGAAAAAGGTTCTTGAAAAGAAACAGTTTAAGGACATCTGTTTCAATCACAGCTCCTGAAAAAAAATACCTGTATTGCTGCTTAATGATTCATGGCTTTGAGAGTCTTAAGAAATTAAAACCAATATTAATACCCACAGTGAGACTGGCTGACTGCACAAGTTCATGGACTTGCAGGAGAGGGCACTCTTTTATCCCAGACTCACATCTTCTGTTCCACAAAGCACAGGTGCTTCAGTAGGGCCTGCTAAGGCTCACATTCTTGTGTGGACAATATAGTAATAGGATGCCAAAGAATGATCCTAACTGGTGCTCTCACCTTGATAGTGAATATGGTACTTACCACACACTCCTAACTACTCCTAAGGGGGGTCTAGTTTTAAGGAGAACAAGAAAAAGCACCATTGCTTCTGGTTTAAACACAGTCTTTGTGTGATGGAGCAGTGTGCTTTGAGATGACACCTCTCCTTATAGCAGAGGAGATAGACGGGTGGACACGTACGGCATTCGGGCATCATGCATTTCTCTGCCTCTGTGGTTTCTGCCTTGCACATGGATCCATCAGCAGGAGTCATCTTGATCATTCTGTGCCGTCTCTTCATCCCGGTGCCACAGCTGGCACTGCACTCATCCCACTCTCCCCATTCAGTGACGAGGCAGCTGCTAGGGGCTAGTCAAAACAGAGAGAAAATCTTTCACTGTGAAAGCTCCTACAAAAGCACCGTTTGAGAGTGCTGCTGCTGTCAGCTGGATTTTACACCGCTACAACATAAAATACTTACAACATTCCTCATTTACAACACATTTCTCAGTCTCTTCGGTAGGCACTTTGCACATTGAGCCATCTTCAGGGAATTGTTTTACGTATCTTTCTCTAGATCGTGTTCCCATTCCACAGGAAACGCTACAGGGGGACCACGTAATCCAATCAGACATCATGCAGGTGGAACCATCTAAAACATAGAGAGCCATTTCAGTTGCTAATATGAACAGAACTGCTGACAAATCAGTAGCTGCCCACTTGTGTACAGTATCACTTCCACAGTGCCTCTTGTGTTCTGTTCTGTCCTCTCCTGCTTACTTCACTTCTTTTATATTGCTGCACCCTTCACGCACCAACGCCAACGAACAATAGAACTGAAGAACTGGCCAGCGACAGCTTCAGTTTGTATTCTTCTGTAATGATTTCTCACCTTGCCATAACCAAAGTCATCAACCAGGAGCTGTCAGCACTTTAAAGGAAGAGTATTCTTCTCCTCCACCCGTAGTTACCTTCATCGCTGCAGCCTGGACCCATGCAGGGCTGAAAATCCTGGGTGTCTGGACAGGGCACACTGAGGTCCAGCTGAGCTTTGAGCATTCTCTGCCTCATCCTTTTGCCCTTTTCACAGGTAGAAGAGCTGCAGGCTGACCATGGGGACCAGTTTGAATAGATACAGGTCTCAGGGGTATCATCTGAAAAGCAAGAGAAGTTAGTCAGCGTTAAAAACAGTCTTCCGTCTGCTTTGCTTGGTTGGTGATCACATCACCTACTAGCAGGCTACATTCTCTCCTCCTGCATTATGTCTTCTATGCTTTAGCCCAAGAGACATAAGTGGAACCAATTGCCAACTTGAATATATATTTTTTTCCCCAAAAAGGTATTTAAACCCCAAAAGGCTCCTCTTTTTTGTTGCTTTTAATGTTGTTGTCACTTTCCACGTAGCCACACTATTTCTTTGCTGTGTAAGCGAAGCCTTGCAGTAGGTCCCTAAATACAAGAGATGAAAAGCTAAACTGCTTTTTGGCACAGAGCGGGACTTTTACTCCTAACTCTGTTTTGCAATTTATCTAGACATTACAGTGGAGAATAGAACAAGATAGAGATTAGTACAGCACAAACTCATTTAAAATGTACCTTCTTCTTTTTCCTCTGGTGCTAGATCTGCGACAATATCATCTATGTTGTCGGGTACGATATTGCATTGCTCCCCCTGCAAAGGAATTATTGCCGAGGTTGGACGCAGGAAACTTGCATGTGTACACTGCAAGGGTGGCTGTTAGTCAGGCACCACTGCATCTGCAGCTCTTTTGTCTCTTCTGATTCTTATCCACACGTAAAAAAATACCCCAATGAATTAGATGCCTGAACTACCAGAAATAGGGGAAAGAATACCTTAGTGCAATTTTAATTGTTTTCTGCTGCTGTGTTAGTTAGGTTAGAACTGTGGATGTTGCAGGAAGGGAGAAGGATGGGATTTTTTGTTTCATGAACTGGGGTTTTTTGCTTGCTCGAGAATTTTACGTATATATATTACACCTTGCGTGCTATTCTCTCAATGACAACTCTGGCTACCAGCTTGATAGATCCTCCTTCTGGATCGTAGAATGGACTTTGAGGATGGTCTAAGCTTGTAAGTGGCCTGATCTTCTCCTGAGGCACTGTAGGTTTGTTAGGAGACTGCAATCAAAAAGAAAAACAGGGTCAAAAAAGAAACTAATAATTATTGTAATTATTGTAATACAAATAATTAGTATAATAATGCAAATAATAATAATCTGTAGAGTCATGCTAGACTGAGAGATCAGTGGAGGCAGAGACAACGGATGATCTTGGAGTCTCGTGATGATGAGATGTTCAGAGTTTCAGTCCCTTCTGTAAGGAATAGCTACGTTTTGGGGCTCAAACAGAGCAGTTGGCATTGGGGTGAACCAGCAGGAGAGTGGCATTGCTGTGGCTGCTGATGGCACACAAACCTGTACCAAAGTGCTTGGTCACAGTAATGCTTAGTTTTGAGCAAGCTACATCCTCTGTTGATTCCACGGGTGAATACAATCAAATTCCAGGTGATGTCGTATTATTACATCACTAATGCTCAGAAAATTCAGATGCAATGACCCACGAGCATGCATCTGAATGCCTTTAAATTCATTGTGAATAAAGCTTTGACTGGAGTGGTCTAAAGGCTTGTACAGCGTTACCTTGGATCAAAGTGTTTTCATTCTTACTGCTTTAAGGTAAACTTTGTGTTTTAAATGTATGATAGATAGTCCTCCTACCTCATATGTCACACCACTGTCTGTGCCAGCATCCCAGGGTATCAAATCCTGAACAACCTTCTGAACCCAGCCGCAGTCCTTGGTGCAGAGGTCTTCAGCCGAAAGCCCCACGTTCCAATCCGGACTGGGTCCCAGCATGGTGAGGAAAGACATCAGATGCCGGTGCCGATCTACAGAAAACTCAGCAGAGGGGGCAGCTCTCCTGCACATTTGCACAGAAACATTATTAAAAGCTGAATTCACATTTGCTGCTACAGGGCAATGAAACTGGTGCTTGAAACTGGAACACACTGAACACTGGCATGACACTGTGTCTGATGTGTAGAGATGGAGAAGTGGGAAAGAGAGGGGGCTGCTGCTCAGCACTCGCTGGTTTTGATCTCTGGGTAAACAGCTTGGAGATGGTTCAAGGAGCTTTACAGTTTAATCAGTGAGACAGAAGCAGCAGCAAAGAGCTACAGGATCATTATATTGTAGTCAAATAATAGCAAACATCTGGCACAACACTTACAGAAATGTGAAGTGAAATAAACACCCTGGGTTTGATTGCTGGAACACCTTTTCCTCTCTAATAGATAATACAAATTCCAATGCCAGAAGTGCTTGGAAGTGCCACTGTGTGGGTTTATGTGAAAAGACACTAGTTAACAGAGCTTTAGGGCTCATGCAATTGAGAGATCAATGGCCATTTCCAGCCTCAGGCCGTTTGGCCAAGAGTGTTTGCAGGTTTCTGCCAGACTGTATGAAAATGCCTCTATTCATGAGCCTTTGGGAACCAACCCCAGAGGAAAGAATTCTGCTGACTCACAGGGTGCTCTGCGTTGCTGACCAGCAACTAGCACATTCCTGTGCGAATGAAAACTAAAATCTGACCTGCTGAGGAATGGGGTGAGGGCTTAAGCCAGCACTTCAAAACCAACACAAAAACTACAAAGTGAGATGTGCTGAGTCAATGCTGTTGTGTTCTGCTGATGCACCAGTAAAAGGCAGCACAGCACACCCAGAGAAGGTGGTTGTGGCGAGTTACTGGACACAGTGAAAATAGTATTTTGCAGAATAAAACTGGGGTTACATTTTTGCCTCAGATTTTATTAGTATAGGAGCAAAAAGAAGTAAAGAACCCCAGCCCCAGTGTATACTCTTTGTGGACATGATATTAACCAGGCCAACAAGCAAGACCATTTACAAGGTTGAGCTTGGAATCAATGTGACTCTTACCACCGGGTGCTGTGTGTACTGTATTCCTATAAGAAAGCCCTTTGCCTCACCCATGCATAATGGATTTTTCAGCAACACAAAATCCTACTACATAAGGGCAGATCTGAACATGAGGAACATTTATATTTCACTCTTGCTAGTGTTAAAGGCTGGCTACTAGGAGTGAGAGTAGCCGTGGCAGCACAAAAGCAATACATTGAAGTATTGGATGCTTTTTGCACAGGAGTGGAAGAAAACCACCAGTCTCAGATGTCTGAAATGCTGAGTTTGTGTTATGTGTCACAGTTACCCACTGACTTCAGTAACGGCTAAAAACTAACATGATTGAGAGACTGAAATAGAGGTAGACCACAAAAACTCTGTATTTTAGGGAACTAGTAAATTAATTGCCTTCTAGTCAGCACAAACTACATCCTTCAGTTTCTCCAGGCTTACACTAAATCACAAATGCACTTTCCAGGATGAACACTTGTTAGCCACCTTTACAACTTTTTCTACTGGGACACATAACATTATGAGCATGGAAAATACACTTGGCACCCCTGAACTCCCGACTCTGCATTTCCTGCTTACCAGCAGCTCCTAATTGCATAAGCTTGTAAATAAAAACATCCTGAAGTGCACTAGCTTCAAAGAAGTGAAAATACCCCAAAATCCAAAATGCAATGGAAAATACTGCTCTCCTAGAAGTCTGCAGCCGGTGGCATGTTTAAAGGATGTATAAGAAATCCATTAAAGAATTTAGAATTACAACCCTCACATGGACAACAAAGATTTATGTGCAGGATCAACCTCTGAACATGACATTTCAGAGTTCCTCAGAAGGATGGGGAGAATCTTTCCCAAGTTCTGCTTAAACACAGGGCAGGTAAGCATTCAACCTCACTGGAGAGCAGTGTAGGAGAAAGGGACCTAGGGGTTGTGCTAGACAGCAGGATGACCAGGAGCCAGTTATGTGCCCTTGTGGCCAAGAGGGCC
Source organism: Phoeniculus purpureus (assembly GCA_028565055.1). Taxonomy (NCBI): domain Eukaryota; kingdom Metazoa; phylum Chordata; class Aves; order Bucerotiformes; family Phoeniculidae; genus Phoeniculus; species Phoeniculus purpureus. The sequence continues at coordinate 44,242 of JAOXOE010000441.1, forward strand.
AACAAGCATCCTGCAGTGGATCAGAAGTGGAAAGGTTAGTAGATTGAGAGAGCTCCTTCTCCCCCTCTACTCTGCCCTAGTGAGATCACATCTGGAGTATTGTGTCCAGTTCTGGGCATCTCGGTTCAAGAAGGACACAGAACTGCTGGAGGGTGTCCAGTGCAGAGCAATGAAGATGATGAAGGAAGTAGAACACCTCCCTTATGAGGAAAGGCTGAAGGAGCTGGGTCTCTTTAGCTTGGAGAAGAGGAGACTTAGAGGTGACCTCATGAATGTCTATAAATATGTGAAGGGTGGGTATCAGGAGGCTGGAGCCAGGCTCTTCTCAATGTCATCTAGTGATAGGACAAGGGGCAATGGGTGTAAGCTGGAACATAGGAGGTTACATATAAATATGAGAAGGAACAACTTCTCAGTGAGGGTGACAGAGCAGTGGAGCAGGCTGCTCAGGGGCATTGTGGAGTCGTCTTCTCTGGAGATGATAAAACCAGACACAGTGTTCCATTAGCTGCATCCCTTGTACTTTTTACAGAAGAAATGGCACTATCTGGTCCAGACAATCTTTTGGTAGTCATTCTTTCAATAGCAATTGAAAAAAACCCCCCAAACCTCAAAAGATGAAAAAAAATCATCTTTCAAAATGTTTACATTACTTCTCTACTGTAATGAACAACTATATGAGATGAGTTTAAAGTGGCCCATTAGCCAACAGTCAGTACAAGGCTATTGACATAGACTTTCCTACCTACTTACACATTTACAGGTTGCCAGGCTGGCCACTGTGCTTTTGCCTTGATGACTGTTAAAACCTCATCGCTCTGTGAAAAGAGACAAGAGAAGAATGTGATTAGGACAATTTAGCAATGAGAGTAATATGATTAACAGTAAAAACATATGAGGCACTAGACCAGTCTATGCCACCAAATTCTGACTATGAAAATGTGCTTTGTACTTTTTGCTATACGGGCACCTCATGGCCTCAGCTCCTCAGAGTCCATCAAGAAGCCACTGTGAATGCAGGAGGCAAGAGCAGCAAGCAAATACAGTCAGATCTTGGGCAGGTTTTCTTCTGCAGGAACTCTAGTGAGCTTAAACCGCTGGCATCAGCTCACAGGCTACATTATTTTTGCATCATGAGCTGAAGGGAAAGCTCTCAGAGTGGTATTATGGTGATGACAAGTAAAAACAGTAAGTCCTCTGCATTGGGTAAATACCCCAAAACAATATGACCACACTTGGTCATGGTCACAGTACCACAGAACGGTAACTGGTCTGTTAGTCCACATGTAGTATTTTCTTGGCAAAAAGTGTACATTGGGCTGTTGATGACTGCCTAGCAATCCTTATGGCCAGATGAATTTACTGGATCATAGAAAAACAAGGACAGAAAACCTGTTCTTAGTATTTTATGGATCTACAGGCCAAGAGGCAGACAAAAGCTAGAGGATGCTGCTCTAGGCAGTCCAACACGCCCTGTAAGCACGCGCAGTATATTACTCGTTATCCTGATGTACGTAAGGATGTGAAGAGTGCGTGGGGGATGCACTGGAGTTTCCTCCAAGTAAAGCCACTCACAGCACTTTCCCTTAGCTGTCCATTGGTGCATGCCAAAAATACAGGGTAAAGTACAGCAGTCACCTGTGAAAGCCAATAGTAACGCCAAGCATCGCATGAAGGACTGTAGGAATAATTTCATCAGCACTTTTAAAGTTAATATTGGTAGGATAAACCCAGGACAAAGGCAGGAGACCATTAAGAAGTCTCTGATGCCCAAAAGTTGCACTTGCCCTTTTTAAAAAGCATTTTCCCCATCTCCCTTAGGAATCCACCCCAGTAATCAGTAATTTGCCTGGAGGAACACAAAGTTCACAGACCCCCACATGATTTCTGCTGTCTTTTAGAATTATTTCCCAATTAGACTAATAACCCCACCTCATACATTACCAGTAACTGTCATTTCCAACAGAGCTGACCTTTCAGTTTAGTGATAATAGCGACACTCCCTGCTTAAGAGCAATAGTTCAATAGCCCAGTCTGGGCCACTAACACCCCTGGTAAGGAAAAAAATTGCACTGATTGTTTCTACCACTGCTGGTATCTTCATACGCCCTCATTTTACCAAAAATAGCAGGGCCCTGTCTGTCACACACAGCATTTTCAATCCCAGGAATACAGAGGTGACGTGACCTCAACCTGAGTAGATGGGCAAGCCATTTATTGCAAATCCGTTTGGTAAATACAGACAATTGCTTCAATACATACGGATGCTCATCGTGAGCTAAGGTAGACTTTGTAAAGGCAAGTAAATGTAGAAAAGGTTTACTCAAACTCCCACACCAGTAACATCATTGGAATAGAGAGAGTTTTAGCATTAAAGGGGTCAGATAGCACAAAGCAGAGCTACTGGCAGCAGGGTGGGTCCTGAGCGCTTGGCAGCAGGATAAGCCACCAGCACAACCATCTTTCAGCCTCCCTGCTTGACTGGGAACTGAGTGCAGAAGGATGCATCATATGACCAGGTTCATCTGCAGCAAACTCCTTGCCTCTGGCTTCAACAGTGGAAGACAGCCTTTCCTTCAAAGTTATTTAAAAGGAAGCTGATTAAATGAATGAAGTTAGAAGTCTGAAGTTAGAAGACGTTACTTTGTCTTTTTCTGTCAATTGAATGTACCTTAATTTTTAATTTTCCACGTTTCAACATTCCAAGACTCTCCAGCCAGGTGTATCTCCACTTATTTGCCTCGAGTGCACATTTGCGTTTGGAACTACTAACTGTGTGTTGTACATCCCAAGTGAGTAGAGATGGCTTCATCTATTAAAACCATACATTGCTTATCTAATAGAAGCCAGAGCTTCTGCCAGTAACATCCAAATCACTCCTGTCTGAAACTGTGCTATTCAAACAAAAAAATTCACACTAAGAGTGGATAAACACGATTAATAGCTTAGTAGTAAGTGCAGAGGGAAGGAAGCAAGGAGCAGAACATGCTGCATTCAGACATCCTCGTAATTTTTAAAGGATGTGAAAAGCAGATGCAAGAGCTGAGTTCATGGCCACTTCCTGAACTTAAAAGCTTTTCCTGTTAAAACTTAAAGAGCCCAGGCAAACAGGTGTTCAGCACCACAGGGTCACAGCCTGGTGAACAATCTATAGATAGAGAGACACCTATGGAAAAAATACCGTGCTTGGATATGCTGGCCAGTCTCTTCAGCTGTAATTTATTGGCAGATGGTAGAAACTGATGGGATATGAGACGCTGGTAGAGAAAGTCAAGAATCAATAAAATATAACCAGCTGATGTCAGCAAATGCTTTGCCTAACACAACTGCACAGACTATATGGCAGAGGAATAAAACACCACACGATTTTTATGGATTTAGTTAATATTTTGTTGGACTTTGTGTATTACATCCATACCCATTTTTCTCTCCTCTTCATATTCCTGAAGTTTTGCCTTGATTGTTCAAGTGAGCAAACTCCCAAAAATCAAGCTGAAAAATGGCAAGAATAACTGCTGCATGAGGCAAGTTGTCTTGTCATCATTTATGTGTTTGCTGGGAGGCGGTGATACCCAAGTAATGACACTCTTAGATCTTAAAAAAGAAAGCCTAGATCATTTGCAAAATGATGGAGGGTCAAAATGTTATAGTGTCAGAATCAGGTAAAGGGAAGGGTAGGTACCCTTTAGCACTCAAGCTTGGAGCTGCTGAACATCCTTTATCTAAAGTCCGATACAGGATCACTGAATGCCTATAGTTGGAAGATATGATAATCAAGTCCAACCTTTGACCTAGTACTGCCAGGTCACCACTAAACCATGTCCTTAACACCAGATGCACAAGTCACTTAAGTACCTCACGGGATTTAAAAGCAGGAAAAGTAGATTCTACATTTACTTCATCTGATGATCTCAAATGACTCTTCCAACCAAAAAGGTTCTGTGATTCTGTAGTATTTTTTGGATTGTGGCCCAAATTAAAACATGCAGAACCAGCAAACAATTATCCCTTTCTCTGTATCTGTTTTCTACGGACTCAACAGCAGCTTCCTATGAAAGCCAAAAATTCCTAAAGAATTTAACTCTGATTCAGGCAGCGTTACTGACACTCTGAAGTTGGTAAAAATTAAACATCTACTTTATAGCCACTTGTTCCTGCAATGTAGGAACAGGTGGATAAAAATGAAGGTGCATGCAGAATAAAGTCATTAAACAGCAACAAATAGAGCCCCGTGGTATGAAACCACTGTTAATTAGATCATTCAGCTGTGACTTCACAACAGATTAAAAACATTCCCTCATCTTCAAGAACAGAAAGTGGGACGTAGCTCAAAAAGGCAGCATTTGAAGATAGAATCTGATGTGAAGTCTTTCTCAGACAAGGGGATTTGAAACCACTCTTTTCAAGAATAACATCCACTGAAGTGCAATGAAAGCTGTCAGTAAAGGTTTTAAGTATCATCTCAGTACCTCTAGGATAAAAGAGGTGTCAGTAGGATCTGGAAGGCCACGTATGCCATCTCATATCCTCCTGCAGCTTTTTGTTAACAGGCATAACTGATATCTCTTCTGTTCTGAGAGTTAGGAGTAATGCTTATTAATATTTCTTTGTGTGCCAAACAAGGCTAGAAAATACCTCTGTGCAGATCACTTAGCACTTTGTAACAACGACTTGATTTGGTTCAGCTAAGCAAACGACTGTCTTCTGACATCAATGAACTGTGCGAATGAAAAACATCTGTTTGGAGCCAGAGCCCAATTTACCTCATTTCATACCATCACTGCTAGGAAGTAATTCATTTTAGAACAGACACCATTTAAGTCCTTCTGCAACGCTTGTCCTCATAAGATCTGAACGCCCTTCTATCCACAGTGGATCCATTTGCACAAGTTCTTCAAAAGTGTGCTACACTAGCCTCATTACACAGGTGATAGATCACCTGTCTTCTGGAAACAAACCCAGATATCTGAGTCTTATGACAGCATCTCCACTGTGGGATCACCCTTTCCCTCAAAAATGTTGTTAAAGAGATAAAGTGAGCTAGAATAATGCACAGTATGCCTCCTGTGGGCAATCAAATGCTATGAACATGTGGTGATGTGTATATAGGTCTTTGGAGGGATGGCTGGATGCTCTTAACAGCTGATCAGTCTTCTATGATTAGTAGAAATAGCCCATTTTCACCTCCACACTATATAGATGCCAGGAGCATGTGTTTAGTGTCCCTAAGACATCTTCAGTTCTGTTCCAGGTGAACAGAAGTCTTCAAAACCTCAAATGCTGTCTCCTTGTTGCTCCCTACACCATATTGTTAGATATCTTGTCACAGAGGAAAACATGTTAGGAGAAAACTTTGAAAAGGAGTTGTGTATATCTGGAGCTTCCTTCTAGACTAGGAAAGGTGACAGTGCTTGCTGTAATGCTCTATTGATGTTTATACCCTTACACAGGTACATTTTTGTATCAAGGGGTTTATGCATAGAACTGTCT
>JAOXOE010000441.1:58893-77349 GCA_028565055.1 Phoeniculus purpureus
TAGGATAGCCAACAGAATAATAGGATAGCCAACAGAATAATAGGATAGCCAACAGAATAATAGGATAGCCAACAGAATAATAGGATAGCCAACAGAAACTTTGTTATGAACTAACTATTTGCCACAGTTTTCCTCTGACAAGAAGAAGGAGGAGGATTATTGTGGTCTGTTGGAATTTCTGTACTGGATGATGTTTAGATTAGCAAAGAGATGTGTGAAGCATGGGGTCATAAATGGTCTGTGAGTTGTAAATCGTCGGGAAGGGGGTGAAAGTTGTTATCAGATAACCTCAAAGCTCAGGGCCTCTATGAGATAATGAAAAGCAGAGTTCTGTCAGTTTGGGAGGGAGGGGAGAGGAACTTAGAAACAATAGAATATGTATGAATCAATTAGATATGTAAATTAGGAACCCTATCAACTATCCTAATCAGTTGTAACCGGTGCTCGCAAGGTATCTCATGCCCTTGTCGAGCCCAACCTGTTGTATTTAAACTATTCCACTGCTACACAAAGATTTTGCCTCCGTGTCATCAAAGGTGTTTCTAACAAAATTGAGGGCTTGGATGGCATCCGAGATCCACCAACTGGTGGGGGAGGATGGGTCTGATGGAAGGCATCACCACAAATGTGTTTCACCACAGATTTGGCTGCCCAGCAATTCTCCAGTGACAGCCCACTGTGGAGATTGTTAAAAACGTGGAGGAGAATCCAACAGGACTCAGGATAAGGAGATGTGACAGCAGTTATTGAAGGTAGATTTGGTAACACATTCATGGCTGGATATAAGAAATTAGAAAAGCTAGAGGATGGAACGAGCCGGGGTAAATGGGCTACTGCAAGAGGCTTAGAAGGTGTATGAGAGGCAAGATGAGGAGAAACAAAGGAATGAGACCAAGCTGATGCTATCCAAGACAAATGGAATGAGTAAATGCAGAGAGGAAGGACATTTTAAGGACATTCAGGACCAAAAATTGGGGTGGAGAGAGACATGTTGAGACTTGTAAACTTTTGGAGATAGTTTTTCTGTGGGCACTGTGGTTTTTGTAGTGTTTTGCTTTTGTGTTGTAAAGAGAGCTGGAAAAACAGGAGAGAAGGTTTCTGTCTGTTCTTAACTCCGACAGGATTGTTGCTTTGCAGAGTGAACAACAACAAAAGCAATAAAGACACATCCCAATTGTTAGCCCTCTCCGTATTGGGACAGTCACTGACACAGTGGTGTGTAAGGCATAAGTATGCAGGAGTTGGGAATATGAAGCACTCATGGGAAGCTGACCTGTCTCCAGGCAGATGTGTGAGATTTGTGTATTGGCTTTCAAACAGGGCTGCAGACAGCTAGAAACAGGGAGGGGATGCTTGGCAGAAGCATTGCCTCTTTAAGAGAGCTGAAGGTAAGCATTGAGTAGAACATAGTGCAAGTTTTAAAGCACTGGCTGGATACTTCTTTCAAGCCCAAATTAGTCCAGTCAGATAATGGTTCTCATTCTACAGCAAAAGTGGTGCAAGACTGGCCAAGATAAGTGGGAGCAAAAGGAGAAAATTAAGAAGCTAACACTAAAGGGGAATGGCGGGGCTGTCATGGCTGAGGTGTTGTTCTCCCTTGAGGTGGGTTGCAGTCTGCTAGGCAGAAATGTGTTAGGAGGTGTAGGAGTAGGGGGTCATTCAATGGAAAGGGAAAATTCAGGCATGTCTGCTTAATCTCAGACAAACTGATGCTTTGGTGTGGGCAGCCCCAGGAGATGGAGGAACAAACTGTTAGAAGACTGAAAAGATGCCTGGACCTGCCCATTACTTGAGAATAGCAGGGATATATTTGCCTTTGAATGGGGAAACCCAGATACAGGTCAGAGACCAGAACTCAGATGGACTGTCCTACCCTGGGAGTTTATGGAAGCCTCTAACCTATTTGGGCAAGGTCTAGAATCAGCAATGGAAGGGTTTACACACACCCCCCAAATAAAGATTTTAACACGTGAATGATTTGTTGATTGCAGGTCAGGATCAGGAGGAAGTTAGGGATGCAACAGTCAAGTCTGGGGGAAATGGGATTGATAGTGTCCAGGGAAAAAGTACAGTTGGTACAGGAAGAAGTAAAGTATTTTGGACACATTATTAGTAAAGGGTGGCAAAGACTGAATCCAGAGCGAGTGGCAGGAACTGTAGCAATAGGACTTCCCAAGAACAAGAAGGTTTTGGGTTTGGGAGGATATTGTACATTGTGGATAGAAGGTTATATGCAGGCTGTACAATTTCTAGAGGAAAAATCTGGAGGAACCAGATAAAGAACAATGGGCTAAAGATGAACAGAAGGAGTTTGAAGAACTCAAATTAAAATTCATCAATGCCCCAGTATTATCTCTTCCTAACTTAAATCACCCCTTCCAGCTGTTCGTTACTGCTGAGGAAGGAGTGGCTCATGGAGTCCTCATGCAGGAGCAAGAGAAATGAGAAAACCAATAGCTTATTCATCCAAATTGATGGGAATCATCTCTTCACAGATGGATCCTCATTGTAGGAAAACGGGAAGCAAGTTAGTGAATATGCAATTGTTGCAGGATACCCAACCATAAGTGGGATTGAATGGGCAACAGTTGAATGGGGGAAAGCCACCTGGGAGCTGGCCAGCTCAAGTTTGTGAGTTATATGCTTTGAAGCAAGCCCTCATAAGACTGAAAGGAAGGGTAAGGACTATCTATACAGACTCAAAACATGCTTGGGGAATAGTTCATGCTTTCAGGTAGATTTGGGAAGAAAGGAGAATGCCAAATGCCTAAGGAAAGGCGTTAGTGCATGAAGAACTTCTTTGACAAATATTAAAGGCACTAGAGGGGCCTGAAGAAATTGCAATAGTCCATATAGAAGGGCACCAAAAAGGTCAGAATTGGGAGGCAACAGGAAATAGGCGAGCAGATGAAGCAAAAAGGGCACCAGGACAGACAGATAGGCAGATGTTCCTTCTGATTCTGTGAACGGAACTCCTGGAACAGGCTGCCCAGGGTGAGTTGTGGAGTCTCTGAAGATGTTTAAAACCTGCCTGGACATGTTCCTGTGCGACTTGGTCTAGCCTGTCACGGTGGCAGGAGCTTTGCGGGGGTTACTTTAGATGTCATGGTGGCTCTGCCTCAGTTCTGTTTGCACAGACACTCCATATTCTGTGTTATGAAAGTTATTTCTTTCACTTGCATCAGGGTGCTTTTTTAGGTTATTTGTAGCCTCTCTCTTAGGAGAAAAGAATGAGTCAGGGGAATTGAACACCTGTCAAGTGTCTCTGCCCCCAAACTTGCTCTAAACTGGGACAGGGATCCTTCTCGGGGTGGGGGCATTTGGACTGGATGATCTTTTGAAGTCCCTTCCAATTCCTAATGTTCTGTGATTCTGTGACTCTTCCAGACGGGAGACAGTTACTAAACAAGTCTCTGACAACGGACATTTTAACATAAATTCATGAAGCTATTGAAGGTGAGGCTGGACAGGGCTCTGAGCAACCTGATCTAGTTGAGGATGTCCTTGCTCACTGCTAGATGACCTTTGAGGGGGTCTCTTCCAACCTGGGCCATTCTATGAAAAGGTGACATTGCTCTTCTAATCTTATTTGCATTTTTTTCCCAATACACCATCAGTCTGGCCCTGGAAACACCATTCAGAGCTAAGGAATAATTCATTCCTCACAGCCAAGGTAGCCTTTGCAGTCCAGAAGCAGAACAGAAACAACTATGGCTTTCGTGTGGTGCTTATTTGACAATTTAAAAACGAGTTAACATCAACAGCTCATTTCAGCCCAACTTGTGAATAGCTACATGTCCTGAAAGTTGTGCATTTGGCTCAAGTTGAGGTAGGACCCATAAGCTTAAGCACATTGAGGACATTACTACCTTCAAGTACCTTGCTTCCTCTTAGTAATTAACAATTATAAGTATCTCTGGACAGTAATGTGTTTCAACTTGAAGACAGGAAGATATGATGAACTAGTGAGAACCTTGGTCTTGGTCCTTGACTTTCTGTTCATTTTCTTGTCAAGTTGTGCCTCTTTCAGAAAATCTGAATTAAAAAAACCCCAACCCTTTACCTGGTTTCTATCACTGCCATGCCAGGAAAAGGGTAAAAGACTCTGTGCTGTCCATCACCTAACACCTCCTGTGGCTAACTAGGAGCTCATGTGTAGTCTGAAGTATCTGACATACTAGACAATGACATTCTCTAGTATATCTGACTTTCTTTGGACAGCTCGGTGGGTCAAGGTGGAGACTGTTAACAGATAGGTTGACACTATACTTAAAGTTTAGAAGTACCAAGCAGTCACACCTCCTGCTTGAGTAGAAGTAAGACATTTAAAAAAAACCTGAAGCAAAAGCCCAGTTAATGGCTCAATTCTCTCTCTTTCCTGTTTTCTCAGAACGTGTACGTATTTCTTAATGATTTAACAGCTGAGACAGCACATGTGGCCATGGGAAAGGGGATCTGTGGCCATTACTCCAGAGAAATCTAAGTTGTGAGAGGAGCAAAAGGGATATAAAGCCTCTTTCCTACCGAACTGGCAAAAAGTCAAGGTCTGTCAGAGCAATAACTGCAGTAAAACTGAAGTTGTCAGGCACTGTTACTCACTGTGTTTATTTGCTATTGCTACTGGAAACACATAAAGCAGCTTAAAACTGATGCTGTTTTAAACTACAACCCCCTGCTCTATCCACACTTGGCCCACTCTAACCAGCTCCAATTGCACTTTTGTCCTGTGGCTCTACCTGCTCGAGTTCTCTTTTGTGCAAAAGAACCTGATCATACCGTATGTCATCATCTCACATGATTAGATAGACTTTGGAGGTGGGGATATAAAGGAACACACACATGATTTTGTAAGTACCTATTGAAAATACTTTTTAAATAATTCTTGTATTCTGGACATTCACCCCGTGACCCCATGGATGAAGACATTCTGAAATATCGAAGGGGCATAAACAGCTTTTGAGATGTCAGTCGTGTTTAGAAGACATTATGGAAGATCTAATCCCACAATCTCTGCTTCAGTGGCGATACAAAGTGTGTGCTGTCTGCCATCGTTGTAATATTTAACTAGCTAAGCAAATCAGGGAATCACTTAGGTTAGAAAAGACCTTCAAGCTCAAGTTCAATCATGAACCTGTCCCAAACCCACTTCTAAACCAGACCATTGAGTTCCAGATCCCCACAACATTGACACACATCCTGGAATGGCAATTCAACCCCCACCCTGGGCAGCCTGCTCCAAGGTCTGAGGGCCCTTTTCCGTAAAGAATTATTTTCTAATGTCTAACTTAAACTCTGCTTGCAACACAAAGGCCGTTTTCTCTTGTCCTGTCACTCGTTACTTGTGAGAAGACACCAACCCCACTTCTCTACAATAATTGTACCTTCCCAATAGCAAGAAAATTTGAGAGATGCTTGAATACTATAATAAGCATTTCAGAAAATTATAAATAATGCATTTTATCATTTGATCAGACTATTATTAAAATTAATAAAGCAAAATTACCTACTCTCAAGCTCAGTACTACCAAAAAAAAAAAGGTAGATTTGTCTAGTCAGCAACTGTTCTGCAGATATCCTCGTCCTCATAGACATTTCAAAACAGGAAATATTCAGCTATGGAGTCCCATTTAGAGGTTACCGCAAGAATGTGTCCTTAACACACAGCTACATGGAGCCTTAGCAGTAAAAACCATAAAGAATCCTTGATAAAAATATTTTATGTGATGCAAAATCTGTGAAGATGTTGCAGAAAGTGAAGACCAGGTCAACTGTACTGTAGCTGTCATTTGGCAAGTCAGATTCGTTCTCTGCACAGGTTTACAAATGACTTTGAAATACAGTGTCTGAACTTTAGGAAGAAAGCACACAGAATAAATAATCAAAGAAACAGGATCCTAGAAGAGTAATTCTGGAAATAGCTTATGGCAAATCAAGATGAACCAAGAAGAATACTAATGCAGATTTTTATGTGTAGTCAAGTAAATAACAAATAGGAGAAAAGAAATTGGAGTATTCATTACCATGACTGACTAGGACTAGTCTCCACACACAGAAAAAACAAATCAAACATAAAACCCCCCCAAAAAAAACACTCCCAAGGGAATGAGCGAGAGAGAAAGGTTATTCTTAAATACAAGAATACCCAGCTATGGACGAAGAGACTTTAAATGAGATACTTAGGACATATTAAACTTGTTTTCAGAAGTGCCAGAAATTAATTCCTGTCTTTTCTACTGTGAGTCTGAAGTTTGACAAGAAAAAAAACATCCAAGTGGTGCAAGAAACCCCAAGTACCTTTGCCTTTCTGAAACAACTTATCCCCCTCTACCCTTTGCAAATAAATTAGAAATGCAGTTCTCTCATTTGCACTCCTTTACATTAAGAGCAAGGTTATCAATCGACTAGGACCTTCTTAGCTATGGGAAAAAGTAAGAGGATATTTCAGACAGCAACAGACCTTTGGTGAATTTAGTTCGCCCGTTTTTTGAGACATGATGGTACATGAATTGTTAGGACATACATGTCATTTGGCAATAGCTAATGACAAATCAAAAAAGCATAGAAAACTCCTCGGGGATCTGTAAGGAGCTGCTTAGGTCTAAGTGGGCAGCCTGAAGGTTTCTGCCTGATCTTTGATCTGTAAAGTCAATAAACCATTTAACTGGGCATTTTCCTTATGGCCCTCGTCTCTGGCCTCCAAAGTGCCCAGATGTCCTCTTAAGTCAGAGGTTCCAGCATCCTTTTTACAAAACCAGTTTTCAGAGCTCAGTACTTGTTATTTTAAGTAATGTAGGCATGTGAGTGTGCTCCTTTTCCATTTTACATCCTACTGTGTCTACTTACACGGCTAACGTGACTAAGGCTTTAAGCACAGAATTGTTAAGAACTGATCTGACATAAATTTGGGTATTTTAGGTTAGTAGAGGAGCATAAAATAACACTGTATAAAAATAAGCAAGTACAATGTCAGAATCCTGCTCTAAATCACCAACCTGTAAGGTGGACATAAAGCTCCAGGGGAGCAGATTAGTTTACTAAACCCCTTTCCTTTAAGAGTTATGAGGTATCAAACAAGGCTTAGGGTGTTCAGGTTCAAAACTGACAGAAAGAAGTAATGTGTTACCCTAAGGTCATAAAAGACCTTATGTGGCTGGTGATAGGACATCACAGAACCTGCTAAGATGTTCATGGGGAACGCTCAGTCTTTTCAGCAGAAATAATGTGATGAAATACACACTACTTTGCAAGTAAATGGAGTGGGGGTTTCAGGGGCAGCTCTAGCACACACAGTACAGCAGCACAAGTAATACACAGGCGAAACCAATACCGAGTTCCCACACACTTTGTGCATCATTAAAACATTGGTGAATTCTAAACACTATGCAGAAAGAAAGGCAGAATGCTCTTTAATTGGGTATCTTGCACATAATTCTCTATGCCCCATCCTAAAAGTATTTCTTGGAAAGGCTGAACTAAACGTTTCTGTCACCCAGGGTGTTCCATACACATGAATGAGAGCAGAAATGGTACCTTCTTGTATGCTTTCAGCTATATTTCTCCTCAGCATACAGTAGTCACACCTGGTTCTTACACACATCACCTATGGAGTAATGTTGCAACAAGAAACTGCATTTTGAATTTAAGAGGAATAGCTGCATCTGCTGTTGATCGATGCCTTATTTAAAAGCACCATTGACAGTTAACACCCCCTATCCAATCACTCTGCTCTCTCCCTGCACAATATACACTCTACATTGATTTTTCTATGGGCAAAATGCAAAAATGGCTTTCACCAATAGAATAGATGTATTCTCTAAACCCTTTTTAAAACCACTATCTATCTATCGTAGAATCATGAGGGATTGGAAGGGAACTCAAAAGATCATCCACTCCATTCCTCCTGCCACAATAGGATCACCTAGACCAAGTCACACAGGAACACATCCAGGTGGGTTTTAAACCAGAGAAGGAGACTCCACAACTCCCCAGGGCAGACTGCTCTGTTACCCTCACTGTGAAGACGTTCCTTCTCGTATTTATGTGGAACCTCCTATGTTCCAGCTCACATCCATTGCCCCTTGTCCTATCACCAGATGACATTGAGAAGAGTCTGGCTCCATCCTTCTGACACCCACCTCTCACATATTTATAGAGGTCACCCCTGAGCCTCCTCTTCTCCAAGCTAAAAAGACCCAGCTCCTCAGCCTTTTGTCACAAGTGGGGTGCTCCACTTAATTCTTCATCCTCGGTGCTCCACACCGGACTCACTCCAGAAGCAGTGTGTCCTTCTTGAACTGAGGGGCCCAGAACCGGACACAATACTCCAGATGTGGTCTCATCAGGGCAGAGTAGAGGGGGAGAAGGAGCTCTCTCGATCTGCTAACCACCCCCTTTCTGGTCCACCTCAGGATGCTGTTTGCTGTCTTGGCCACAAGAGCACACTGCTGGCTCATGGTGATCCTGCTGTCCACTAGGACCCTCAGGTCCCTTTCTCCTACACTGCTCAATCCCCAACCTATACTGGTACATGGGGTTGTTTTTTCCAGATGCAAGACTCTACATTTACCCTTGTTATAGTGCATTAAATTTCTCTGCCCAGCTCTCCAGCCTGTCCAGGTCCCACTGAATGGCAGCACAGTCTGCTGGGGTGTCGGTGACACCACTCAGCTTTGTGTCATCAACAAACTTGCTGACAGTGCTGTGTAATCCCTCATCCAGGTCATTAATGAATAGATTGAACAGGACTGGTCCCAGCACCAACCCCTGGTGCACTCCACTAGATCCAGGCCTCCAACTAGACTCTGTCCCATTGACCACTACTCTCTGGCTTCTAGCCTGCAGCCAGTTCACAATCCACCTTGCTACCTGATCATCTAGACCACACTGCATGAGTTTGGCTGCGAGGATGCTGTGGGAGACTCTGTCAAATGCTTTATTGAAGTCAAGATAGATCACATCCACTGCTCTGTCATCATCTATCCACATGGTTATGCCCTCATAAAGAGCTGTCAGGTTGGTCAAGTAAGACTTTCTCTTGGTGAAGCCATGCTGACTGTCCCTAACAAACCTTCTGTCTTTGATGTGCCTAGAGACAGCATCCAGGACAAATTGTTCCATAACCTTTCCTGGGATGGAGGAGAGGCTGACTGGTCTATATTTACCTGGGTCCTAACTTCTTTCCCTTTTTGAAGATTGGAGTGACATTTGCTATCCTCCAGTCCCTAGGCACCTCTCCTGATCCTCGTGACTTAGAAAAGATGATGGAGAGTGGCTTGGCAATGACTTCCGCTATCACCTTTAGCACTTGCAGGTGCCTCCCATCAGGGCCCATGGATTTGTGTCCATCCAGTTTGCTCCACTTATCCCTAACCCAGTCCTCATCATCCAAGGCAGGCTCCTCTCTTGCCTCAACTTCTTCTGCAGTCTGGGTCTTTGTATCAAGACAGCCCCCAGAAGTATAGACAGAGGCAAAGAAGGTGTTCAGTGTCTCTGCTTTCTCTGTATCCTCTGGAGACAGAGGGTTTCAGAGATTCAGCAGAGGGCTTTGCCTCTAGTATTAGTTTTACCTGCAAAGTATTAAGAAGAACACAGAGGAAAGACAGCATGTGCCTGTATTACGACATTTCTTCTTGGATAACTAAATTAATCACCTTAATTACATTAATTAGGTAATATGAATACATAAATACCCTAATTAATTATCCCAAGCTAATAAAAACACAGCTACCATCAAATGTGTCAGACACAGTTGTACATGTTGAATGCAAACTTTCCCATTTGCTTCCCAATCCAATTTTAATTCAGACATAAGTCATTATCATAAACGAGCTTTATTGTATCACAAGGTAATCACTCCAGAAAAAATAAGCTGAGCTACAATAATCTATTGAGTAATTATAATGCCAGTTAGGGAGAGTGACTTTAATATATAGCCCATCAATTTCAAACTTTAAGAGTAAAATGCTCCTAGCTAAATGAATGCACAGGCAGCCTAATGGCCAGAAAATGAGGCACAGGTATGAAGAATGGTTTTTTCATCAGTCTCATAATTCCCCATTTGGAAAGTTCTTTGCTGGCTTCCCAGTATCAGTTCATTACAAAGACAAATTTGGTTTGGTTTCTGGGATCCTCGACAGCATTTCTTATTTCAGGTTGTTTTTTAAAAACTCATTTTCTTGTGAAGTTTTGTTATGAAATAACTGTGGTGCTTGAGAGGGAAAATCAGCAGTTTTAAGGCAATACTAGTCTGTATTTCCTTCCAAATGTTTTATCATCTCAAGTATTCTTTTGCTCTCTAATGGGCCTTTTGTTTCTTTTACCTCTTCAAAAGAGTGAGAGAAGAAAAGAGAGAAAGGAAAGGAGTGGATGAAGAAGAAAGAAAAGCTGACTTGCAGAAAAAGCCTTAAAAAGAGAAAGATGTTCTTCGCTTCTAGGTCTTCATAACAGAGAAAACAAGATTAAGAACCAAATCAACACCCAGGCTCACATGACTTGGGTAAGGATTTTTCCTTGCCTAACAGAACAAAAGAAAGGAGAACAAAAATCCCAGAGCTTCCTACATCCGTGGAAAGAAAATATCAGCTGTTTTCACAGGTTCAAATGCAGCTCTGCAGACCTTACCTTTCCTGCTTCTCAAATGCCGTTCTGGGGAGCAGAAAGGACACGTCCAGAGAAGATCATCTCTTTGAAGTAATGGCACTCAGGTGATGCTTGACCTTTATACAGACAGGGACAAGCCCATTCCTCCCTACTTGGGAATTCACAGGAATCAGGTGTGACCTTGCTCTAACTTACACGGATAAGCTCATTCTACAAAGCCAAGGGGTTATCAATCCTGTTATGTTTTTCGCAGAAGTATTCCTTCTAATATCAGATTTCTTATTTTCAGGCAATTTTCCCCTCATCAGCTTACTCCTTTGCTGGTTATTCCCTTTCATCTAACTTTATGCAAACCTGTTTAGACTCACAATGTATAAAGTTGAATGTACCTGAATACTGAACTTCATAGCAGGGGTGGTGAGCAGAGGGAAAGTAAAGCACATGTTTACTTATCAGTACTTCAGCACAATCACATCTGTATCACATTGTTATTCTCGAGAGAGGATTTGCAGCGGGTCATTGCCATTTTTAATTTACAAAACACAACAGTAACTGAGAAATGTAGTCGATCTTCAGACCATTGCAGACAGTGTGCCCCTGATTTTATAGCATTACAATAAACGTAGCAGGAGATAAAGATCCCCAGTGTGTGGCAGTACCAGACTTAATAGCATGTCCCTACCATTCACTTTCCCTGTGATTATGTCAAGCAGGCAAAGATGGGGAGCCAAACTGGGAATCTGCTTTCACTGAGCAGTTATCAGGACAACATCTGCCCGGTCACATACTTATGAAAATCTTCCTGCTCTTCCAGGAATCACTTGAGCATGAAACTGTCAAGTTCCAGTAAGTTAGAATTTCTGGCAGAACTGTAAATGTTAAAACACCTCTGCAGATACTTGACAACGATTATGCTAGCATAGAGGAAGTGAGTAAAACATGCAGCTTTCTTCTTCTGCTACTTCTAAAAAGTCTTAGCTGTGCCTGGCAGTGTAACTGAGAAATGTAAAAAAATATCTCTTAAATTATTTCATCTTTTCCAGATACACAAAAGTGCTGTATGTATTTTTCTTCAAATCCTGCACTGTCACTTAGGTAATTGAAGGTTTCAATCAAGACTATTTAATCACTCACAACGAAAAACAGAAGCACCTAAACTACTCCTCCTTGCCTTAAGCTGAATTTCAGTAGTTTATGTGTCACCGCTATTTACCAGGCACACAGAGTACACTAATAACTGGTGATATCTATTTAGGAATGACTACAATGTACACTGTCTTAAAGCTTCATTTTATACAGCTAATACAAACTAAAATACTGCTCAACTTTCTGTACTACATCTGCTCACTACCATCAAGTCAAAAACATTACTCTCCCATCAGCATTCTCCTTTCTAAGGTCCACAGGAACTGAAGTGTAGCTTTATCTTTGAGAAAGGGAACTTCCCACAGAAAACTTACATTTTGACCTAAAAACTTCTGAAGTTGATAACACTGGGTATAACAGTTTGATTTGCCTAACCCTCTAAGAAATTCCAGTCAAATGCAAGCTTTCTAAATAGTTTTGACCAAAAAATGGAAAGGAGGTGCAGGAGGTTCCACTCCTCACTTTTTTGAGAGGTGAAGTGACTGCAGCCAGCTGTAGGCTCAGGAATGCCCTGGCTCCTTGCTGGGCTCTGCTGGAGCATCTTAGGAATAGCTGGGATCCAGCAGCAGCAGCAGCAAAGTCCTACTTTCTATGCCAAGAGGTGATTCCTGCCTTTATGAAAGCCTGAGAACAACGCCCCTGGAATCACCAGCAGGCTCTCACCCAGTTCAGTGAAAGGAGCAGCACTACAGCAGGAGATGGATGGAGATATCCTCCAGTGCTTTGTGCATCCTGATAAATGGAATAGCTTCCTCAGAAGTGGAAGCAGTTGGTTTGAACTGAATTGAACACAATGAAATACAGAAATCCAACCCTGAATGAAGATGCTGGTTTCTACCAGGAAGTCTATGAAAAATGGTGATTTTTCTTATCTGGCAGCTTAACTGAGACTTCGAGTATCGAGGGTGTGAGTACATCTAGTTTAAAGATGTACACTTACAATTGAGGATCTGGACACATTCTATGGATTGTTCAGCCAGAATTAGCTGCAAAATAATTTTGTTCCTTTTTGGTCACAGCCTCTGAGTGAGTACTAAAATATCACATTATTTAGTCAGGTTAGTTGATACAGTAGAGTCTGTGCCACAGAGGACTTCTGGTAAGATAGAACAGATGTAGAATTAGAGCTTTCTGCTCCACTGTAGATTATTTCAGCTGTATTTATACTATGAATTTAGAACTCTCTCAGATCAAACCTTCTGTCACCATCCACGTGCCAAAAAGCTCTAAGCCTTTTGCTCCACTGAGATTTGGAAAAAACATAGCTAGAATGTTGACTCCAGACACTGCTCACTGTAGACTTCCAACTCACTGACATTTCTAAACCTAACTATGAAACATATTCAACAGCCGTAACACGCCTACCACTACCACATCCTGTATCACAAGCTGTGTTACGTCATGTGTGTGTCACATCGTATTCGTTCTAGTCTAAGACACTCATTATGTTCTGTTCTATTTGTTGTGTCACAGCATATTAACTACAACATATCTGTTATTTTCATTACTTTGCTAATTGTTTTAGTTTTGAAAGATGAAGCTTTGTAATGCTAAGTCTTGATTCCCTCTGTTCCCATGACACTATGAGATTCATTCTCGGGCGATGGCAGAGTTGGGAATTTTGTTTCTCTTATGCAATCCGGCTTTCCTACCTTACCTTTAAAGTAGCACAAAGCAGGGACTAGTGTATTGCTACACCGTACAAACCTTCTCTGAGGTGTTACCACGTCTATTTGTCATAAAGCTGTGGAGATCACTTACTTAGGAGTTTAAGGATATACTTTTTTTTCTCAAATAGGCATCACCTCGCATGTGACAATGGACCATTTCCCAGTGCTGCTGCCTTGGCTGAGCTCCACCTGGAACTGTGTGTATCAGTAGTATTTTCTGCCTTATTTCAGTCTGCTGAGTGAGATCTCACAGAGCCACAGAATGTCAGGGGTTGGAAAGGACCTCTGAAGATCATCCACTGCAAACCCCCTGCCAGAGCAGGAGCAAAACTAGAGCAGATCACTCAGAAATGCATCTAGACAGGGCTGGAAAGTCTCCAGAGAAGGAGACTCCACAAGCTCTCTGGGCAGTCTGTTCCATTGCTCTGTAACCCTTCCAGGAAAGAAGTTCTGCCTATCCATCACCCTAATAAGAGATTTGTCATTTCATTAGAGGTCACATGTAGTATTTTGAGTAGCTGCTGTACGCTTTACACACATTATTTAGAAATTCTATATGGAAATAAAATTTTATCCCCAAACCAGACCATCATGGTAATTTGATTCAGATGAGTCTAAAAATTTTATAGGAAGTAAATCTTGACCTATGGAAAAGACCAAAGAACTCTGTTTAGAGGTTTTGAGGAGGCAATTTATTCACTAGCGGGCGCACAGGGGCTAGCACCACCACAGATGTGCACCCAGCTGGCCCCTAAAACTGTGATTATATACCATAAAATAATACCTACTCATTAGATATTCCAGCACACCTATACATATGCATAACCTGTCCCTGCTCCAATTCAGTTTCCTCCTTCTTGAGCTTGCACAGTTTCTTTTGGTGGTTGTTTTTTGAGGGTCATGATGCCATCGTGTGATGAAGTAAGAGTCTTCCTCAGGGTTGAACTTTTGCCCTCCATCACTCCGTGCATGCCCTGTTGTTTCCTGTCACTAGTCCAACCTGTATAGCTGGTCCCTGCCAGCATTTTAGCAATCAATTTGTTCTTTGACAGGGTGCACCTGGCCTCCCATCTTTCTACACAATACTAGTTGCTAAGCTTTATGATTTTTAACAATAACAGGTAGTTACTACATAATCCTAAGATAATGGTCATTCCATCAGTAGTGAATGCTCACTCCATCAATCTCCCTGCAAGATAGCTTGCAAACATTAGCACTGCATCTCACCACAAACAGGCAGCAGGCAGCAAACATCTACCTCATTTCTATTTCTGTACCTTTTTCCACAATGGTGTTTCTCTAACTTGCAAATAAGAACACAAACACACAGAGCATTGGATGTTTAATGAGACAAAAGAGAGAGCGTTCGAATTGTTCACTAAAGGAATGTTATTCCAAGTGCCAAAACCTCTATGGCAGGTGCCCTTGACACACCATTTCAATTATACATGCTTTTGCTCTCCAAAACAACGGTGTAAACGTCAGGCAGCTTCACTCGGTGGGTCTGGTTCCCTGTGGTGCATATCTAGTCCAGTTTTCTGATGGAAGAGTCAAGGATGTGTCTTGCTCAAAA
The DNA here is from genome assembly GCA_028565055.1 of Phoeniculus purpureus. Classification (NCBI taxonomy): domain Eukaryota; kingdom Metazoa; phylum Chordata; class Aves; order Bucerotiformes; family Phoeniculidae; genus Phoeniculus; species Phoeniculus purpureus. The sequence goes on from JAOXOE010000441.1 coordinate 73,882, forward strand.
TCTCCATCGTTTCAGTTAAAGTGATGGGAAGGAACTTGCAAATGTATGCTTCTTAGGAATATTTACACACCTTTTTTAGATACTGAATGCAGCCAAAGCAACAAGGCGTCCAGAACAATGAAATCAGGGCCATAATTTAGAAAAGTCCAATTGCTCACTGTCAAGGTTAGTGTTACTTGGGACAAGTGACTGAATGTATCAGAGACACACGAAGCTGCACGCATACTCCAGGCAGAGCAAATAGAAAAGAAAGAGGTTTTGTTTACGCTTAACAGGTACTACCTACAGAAATCACTGGATGTGTCCAGAAGTCCAGGACCATATTTCAGAGCATGAGAGAATTTTAATGGAACTTTCTGTTATAAAGCCTTGCAGAGCAGATGGGTGGCAAACTTAAAAGATTGAAAACTATCAACATACATGTGGAAACTACTCACTATAGCCATACACGAAGAATGAATTTCTGATGCCTCTTGGTAAAAGTCATAGAAGAGGTCAAGATGGGGTCTATGAAACAGGTAAAGTGCTTATGGTCTGGTTGCTGCAATGCTAGAAAGGTTAATAATCAAAACCTTCCCATGTAAAACAAAGAACAGATATGCAGACCAGCCATTTGAGTGAGTTAATTACCAATCTAATTTTGTTAATTGGTACTGATGTATCAGTTCTTTTATAGCACTGCAATAAACCAAAATGCTATTTTTACACGTAGAGAATCTGCCAACTCCCCTCTTTTTGATGAAAGACTACACATGCAGGTTACTGAAAATCACTTGAAGGAATTTAAATGCAGAATAATAAAACTGCTGGAAGGAAGAACAAGGGAAAATCTGCTGTAAACATGAGAATATAATGGAAAAAATACACAGGAAATCCTGGAATACTGCATTCACTCAGTTCTTTGAAAATTCATGCATGACTTAAAGCTAGTAATGGTAGCAACAGGAACGAAACTGTGGACAACAGGTTAGTATTTCCCCTGTACAGGGCCAAGGGAGCAGAAGGACTTCTCACAAGATAAAGAGAGGCTCATCCTGCCCAGCCTGAGGAATCAACAAACCAGTAAGAAACTGACTTAACAGGCATGAGATACGACCATAAATAAGACATCGTTAACAAGATAATAGGATTTACATGTAGCTCTGTGGGACTGAAGGAATGTGCAAAAAGGAATGTCGAGAAGAACTGCCTTTGGCTTTAAATGTCTGAGTAACTGTCATTAAATGGTCTCTGTTATGAACCAGCTACAGGGTCCATCTTCCTTCGTTCACTATACTATAAATGGCACCGCGACATGGGATTCAAAGACGCACAGCTTAAGGAGCAACAGAACTTCCATAGCGAATCCCCAAGCTGCATCGGACTGAGCTGTTGCAAAAGATGCACATTCTTTGTCACCTCCTAGGCAGCTGGTAAACAGTTGGGGTAAGATCTTCCTTTCTACTTTTCCCCTCATATACTAGAACACTGTAAGAAAATGAGGCGGTCAGCTGCAGAAGAGCAACAAATGCATAAATATTGCTCAGAATCATGAAAGAGCAAGGGTTTAAGACACCTTCTCTACAGCTTGTCTGAATCCTTGCTTGGATATGTGATACTTGCCCCTGCTATCCAGCAGATGGATCCTATGATCTACAAATTTTGCAAAAAACAGGCAAAACCTTGCAAAATAATCTGGAAAATGAGACAGGAGGAGTAAATGTGGACCACGTCACTACACGGCGACTCATTTATATGGCGTTAGAAACCCTGCAGCCCGCCACCAAAGTTCTGAAAGAAAAAATGACAGACTCAATCCATTTAGTAAATGTGGATGCTGATGGTGAGTATTCTGATGAATCTTGAAAAAGAACTGGACTTGTATCCTCCGCTGACGCCGGTAAAGGCAATGCTACCAACAGCCCCTACAGTGCACAACCTGGAGCAATCTGTTGCATCTCATCCTCCCACTCATAATCCCAGGGGTGACAGAGGCTCACTTTCTCATGCATTGCAGCCAGCTCCCCAGACCACTGATCAATCGACAGTGGTCAAATGATCCATTCATGTATATTGGCCTATGCCTGTCATTTACCTACCCCAAAGACAGCCAGAACACTCCTCATTATCTTAGGAGGTTGTTAAAGAGCTGTGAATGTTGATTAAGGAGTATGGGCTTCAGGCAGTCTTTACTATGAATCTGATTCAGGCAGTGGCAGATGGCTATGTTATGATCCCTCAGGATTGGAAAATGCTGTTAAAGCCGATATTCTCTGCTTCTCAATACAGTGTGGTATATTGAGTATTGGGATCTTTGTACTGCACAAGTAATGGACAATTTGGCAGCTGGAAATGGCATCTCTCTTGATATGCTAATTGAAGAAGGTGCAAGTTCTGCAGTACCCAATCAAGTACAATATCCAGCTGCAACCTGTCAACAAATTACCACAAACACAATGTGAGCATTAAGAAAGGTCCCTGATGCAGAGTGGCCAGAAGTATTTTTTGCCTCAGTGCCACAAGGACCACAAGAACCATACAAACAGCAGTTAATCGACACATAGACTCTGCTGAAAGGGCCAAATTGTTGTTAATGCAGAATGGGAATGCAGATTGCTGCAAAGCCCTGGACCCAATTCACAGCAAATCAAGGACACATTCTGATTGTATCCAGGCCTGTCAGTATGTAGGTATAGAGCAATACAAAACGAATATGTGGCTACTGCGTTAGCTCAACAATGTACTGTTGCTAGGGCAGCTATTTAATGCTCTTCATGAGGATCATGTTCAAAAACAATGCTCTCATCAAAAGCAGCAGAACAAAGGTCTTGATCAAATACACCCTCGGTGCGGTAAAGGATATCACTGGAGCAATCAGTGCTGCTCAAAATTGGATAGAATGCAGGGAAACTGCAAATGGGCTGGAAGCCTGATTGCCCTGGAAAAAATACCCCTCGAGCAATGTGACAGGTCAGCACCCTTAAATAGACAAACAGACTTGTCATGCAGCCACCAACAGGAAGATGCACTGGTTTGGAATTAGCAGCTTCCAACTGGACAGTTATTAATGATTGTTCAGTACACCTAATTCAAACCAGTGTCTTTGGACCATTTCCTCTTCAAACTCACACTCTTCTTATCATAGAATCACAGAATCATTAGGGATTGGAAGGGACCTCGAAAGGTCATCTAGTCCAAGCCCCCTGCCACAGCAGGATCACCCAGACCAAATCACACAGCAACATATCCAGGCAGGTTTTAAATGTCTCCAGTGAAGGAGACCCCACAACCCCCCTGGGCAGTCTGTTCCAGTGCTCTGTCACCCTCACTGGGAAGAAGTTCATTCTCATATTTATGTGGAACCTCCTATGTTCCAGCTTACACCCAGTGCCCTTCGTCCTAGCACTAGATAACATTGAGAAGAGCCTGGCTCCATCCTCCTGACACCCACCCTTCACATATTTATAAACATTAATGAGGTCACCCCTC
>JAOXOE010000441.1:86698-106989 GCA_028565055.1 Phoeniculus purpureus
AATGGGTGTAAGCTGGAACATAGGAGGTTCCATATAAATATCAGAAGGAACTTCTTCCCAGTGAGGGTGACAGAGCAATGGAACAGGCTGCCCAGGGGAGTTGTGGAGTCTCCTTCACTGGAGACGTTTAAGACCTGCCTGGATGTGATCCTGTGTGACTTGGTCTAGGTGGTCCTGCTGTGGCAGGGGGATTGGACTACATGATCTTTTGAGGTCCCTTCCAATCCCTAATGATTTTATGATCGTAAGAAAAGCCAGCACTTTCACAATGCTGTACAATCTCCACCAGATGGCACCTACAAGCAACACGGCCCAAAGCTGCTTCAGCTGCATCATGCACTTTCTTTGCTGTAAGGATTAAAAACTCAAACCACAAAAAACCCCTTTTCAGGATTTTAGCAGCTAGCCCGTAGAACCGTGTGTCCTTGTCATGGGCCAGTGAACATTTCAGGAAAACAGAAATTAGTGTAGATGCACATTTGACTGACACCAAACGATGACAGAAAAACACTAAGAAAAAAATGTTATCAGGACTTGTGAAATGACACCTCTTGGATTATGCTCTCTCCTTCAAACATTTTCCCCTTGGTGAATGCAAGTAACCTCCTCTTACATTTTTCCTCTCAGCACATTTCCCCTACTTGCTCCTTTCAGCTGAAAATCTGCACTCTGTGTTCCAAACGAGTTATGTTTCCCTTCACCAAGATACGTCTCCAGACACTGCTGCAATGTATCAGGGCCAAGACCAACCCTGACATCTCTTCCTGCTAGTTGTAACTAATGATCGAAACTTCACGCTATACATGCTAATTGTTAATGCATATCCACATTTCAGCTTTCATGAATTAAGACCACAGAGTGGCTTTCAACTCTGAAAAAATGGCATTAATAAGCCCATAAAAACATTTACCAATGGGCTAATCCTCATTTACCATAGAAATATCCCTAAAACTCTTAAGTTATATGGAAGAAACCTTCGTGCATCATTTCTACACCCAAATATGATGTAGAGTGATTCCTAGGACCCTCCGGGTTGGTATTGTGCAGGAAATCAGGCTGCTGCCACAGCAATTTGTCAGTTTCAGTCTGGGTATCTATGGCTCTGTACCCTTAACTCACACCTTGGAGCTGTGTAGCCAGATTTACAACACCTAATCCTAATTCAGTGCCTCACCAGCCAGATCCCTTATCTCTTCCAAACCAGACAGCCCACATTTATAGCCCTCATCCTGACATGTCTTATGGAACTACACTGCTGGTTTTGTTCAGATACTCTTCTTTATCTTATCAGTATGATCTGTGTCACTACTGAACAACAGTATGTCAGCCATGAGCGCTGTTTCACAAAACTAACACTTTTACTGCAACACTTTGGATTGGAAGTGACCTCAGAGACCACCCAGTGCCAACTTCCTGCCATGGGCAGTGACATCTCTCATCAGAGCAGGTTGCCCTGAGCCCCATCCAGCCCGGCCTTGAACACTGCCAGGGACGGAGCAGCCACAGCCTCCCTGGGCAACCTGTTCCAGTGCCTCAGGACCCTCACAGGGAGGAATTTCTTCCTCAGATCTTATCCAAACCTCCTCTCTTTGCATTTGAAACCCTCATCCTATCGCTAGGTGCCCTCGTGGGAACTCCCCCTCCAGCCTTTCTGTAGCTCCTCCAGGGTGCTTAGCTTGATCCTGCTTGTGCTCGTTCGTGCCCAGCGAACAGAGCCTGGTCCCACCCTTCATCCACAAGCGCTGAAGATTAAATTTTCCCTCAGTTCCAACTCAGCGTCCAGGTTTCTCCCCTCACAGACAGCCCGAGAAGGATCTGCTGCAGGCCGACTGCCCGGCCAGTCCCTCCAGCAAACCCTCCGTCCAGCGCCTCGCCTGGCCAGGCCGTCCCTGGGGCTCAGCCCGGGCCGCTGGGGCTCAGCCCGGGCCGCCGGGGGCAGCCGAAGAACCAGGTGGAACGGGCCGCCCGAACCCCCGGCGGCGCCCGTTATGGCGGGGCTCGAGCCCAACAGCCCCGGCGTGGGGCCGGGGCGGCCATGGCGGAGCAGCGGCCCCTCTTCTGCTCCTGCTGCCTCCGCCGCTCCGAGCTCGCCCCGAGCCCGGTGCCCCCGTTGCGCTGGGCGGCGACGCTGGCGCTGGAGCCCTACGAGCCGCTGCGGTTCTTCTGCCCCCTCGAACGGGCCGGGGACGAGCAGCAAGAACTCGACGAGGGGCCGCGGGTGAAGGATGCGCCGCCGAAGGACGAGGCGCAGATAGAGGAGGAGATCTGCGAGCTGGGCATTCGCCTCAAGGAGCTGGAGCTCAGGGACCTGCTCGGCGGCGGCTTCGATGCTCAGCGCTGTGCGTGTCCGGGTGCGGGGACCGCGAGGTACCCTCTCCAGGGTGCCTTGGGCTACAGTGGCTTTCAAAGCTCATCCAGCCCAACCCCCTGCACAGGGCAGGGACAGCTGCAGCTGGAGCAGGTTTCCCAGAGTCTCATGCAGACTGACCTTGCGTGTCTCCAGGGGTGGGACCTCAGCCACCTCCCTGGGCAACCTGGGCCAGTGTCTCACCACCTGTGGGCTCCAGGGAGGTTCTCCTCCACCTCTACTCCATCCTGGTGTGGCCTCATCTGGAGTGCTGTTTCCAGCTCTGGGCTCCTCAGTTCAAGGATGAGGAACTACTGGAGAGAGACCAGCCCAGGGTCACTGAGATGTTCAGGGTGTCCAGTGTTGACTGTCGCCTACCCATGTCACAGGCAGCTGGCTGAGGGCACAAATTAAAGGAAAAGAAGCAGTAAAGCCCCCACAGTCATTATTCATAAAAAGCCCCCCAGTTCAGACAGAGACAGCAGAGGCAGTTTGTAGCTGCAAAGCAGACCCCTTGCAGTTGAGATCCCGCAGTGGTAAATCAGCACCGATGTGAGAACAATGACCACAGATTGCTGGAAGGTGTGGGGAAAAAAAAAGCCTGGCATTTTAATTTGAAGACCTGCTGGCCATGAGGGAAGTATAGGAAATAAAACAGTTCAGCAGTGATTATGGAGAGTTCCAGAACGGAGGCAACAACTGGCAGGACATAATGCTCATAATTTCCTTTAAGGCCTCCTTAAGGGTTGGCAGTCTTTCTGGGAGTGCAAAGGTTACAAGAACACATTAAAAATGGCCATCAGATAAACAAATTCAGAGAAAGATCTCAAATTCTGATAGCTAGTTGGTATACATTTACTTCTCAGAACAAGAAATTAATAGGGATTTCTCCTATAGCAATACAGACCTTGGTCCAGTCTGGTACCATTGTTTTCAATAGATGAGAGGAACTTCAGTTTTCAAACACTTGCGAGTCATACGTCTGATCTTCTTAAAACTATGGTAAAGTATTAACGACAGAATTAATTACAAATTCTGTTTCATTCCTTTTTAGACAAACTTCTGGAGGCACAGAGAGAGGAAAAGATAGAAGGACTGAAAGCAAGGCAGAAACCGAAGAAGCAGCCACCAACATGATGAGGAGTATTTCGGCCAGATGTTCTTTTCATTTATCGAATAGTAGATATGGTTAGAAGTCCTCAGCTCCAATTGTCAGAAAACCACTTTCCTATTAGCATTAAAATATTTTTTTAAACAATCTCAGTGTATTGTTTTATTGTCTTTATGACAAAATTGCAGCAGCTCTGGCTTGAGTTGGTTTTTGACAGAACTGTTGGATAACAGTGGCTTTTAACTCACATTTTCTTTTAGGATTAATAGTGCATGGTTTAAAGCCCGTGGCAGTTTCTGGAGCAACAACATCCTCATGTTTGGAAGGTATGTCCCTTTTTGAGGGAAAAAAGCAATAGTTAGAGATGGCAGATTGAAGATCTGGAGAACAGCTGCTGTTTAAAAAAGTAATGCCAAGTAATACGGTGTCAAGAACAACCTAACAAAGCAGTAAACAGGCACATCCAGGGGAGGGTTAGGTTGGATATTAGGAAGCCCTCCCTCAAAGAAAGCGTGATCAGACACTGGAATGGACTGCCCAGGGCACCTTAAACACCTGGAGGTGTTTAAGGACAGACTGGCTGTGGCCCTTAGTGCCCTGGTGTGGCTGCTGTGGTGATGTTAGGTTATGGACTGGGCTGGATGAGCTCAGAGGGCTTTTCCAGCCTCAATAATTCTGTGATACAAATACACCAATTAGTTTTCCTGTTAAAATTCCAGAGCAGTAGGTGACAGAATGAAATAAAAAAAGGTTCTCGACCCTGATCCTGTATTCTGGCAAGCAAAAGAATCACAGCATCATTTTGCCACATTATTATAGAAATACCTTGGAAATTGAGGCTTCGGTGTTTTACAGCTCTCCCTACAGAACAGTAAAAGTTCTCTCAAAGAGTTCTGAGGCCAAACCTATGAAGTGATCCTGAAATGGTTAATGGGTATGAAAGTGGGAACTGTGTTGGTGCCTTTTAAATCAAGTCGGGTAGCAGAGGAACTTTTGTCATTTCTTCTAATCTCCAGAAGAACTTCCCTCTAAACAGCTTTGCAGCTGTCCAGTGGCCTACAAGGATTTCTATTCCTTGTGATTGCTGCTTCCTGACCATTACTTCCCCTCATCTTTTACCAATCCGCGTCCTGGTCTCACCAGCCATCTTTCAGTCAGGTTTTCTGGGCTTAAACAATCAGTTGTCCCAGCAGTGTTTAAATCTTTTTCCATCTGCTGCCTAGTTTCTATTGTACAGTCTTTATGGTAGCACTTCTTTTTCAGTTGCTGGGTGATAATGCAGGGAGTAACATCTATTAATGGGTAATCTCAGTTAAAACTGCATGGGGACTCTCGCTTGGCTCACGATGGCACAATGGCTTCCCTTGGCCAGTGTCAGCTCCAGCACGCTGCTTCGAGGATGTCCTTTCATCTCAGCATTCCCAGAAGCTAGTGGCTGCCTGAAGCGCTGAGAACTGAGGCTGACACATGGATGACTCCATTTCTCCTGTGAGAGACCACAAATGACCAGATTCTCATAGTGGCGTGAGAAGAAAAATCCTCCCTTGGCTTGCTTTCCCAAAGGCAGGCAACCTCGAGAGAGAGTCTGGACTGCACAACATGTGTCTGCTTCATGGGGGAAAGTTGAAGCAGCATCGCAGTATAAAAGTGAGGCTGCTTGCAGAGAGCCCCCACCCAGGGAGATAGAGTTGTGCTGCCTCTCTCTGCGGGACTCTCCTTCTCCCTCTCTGCAGACGGGGTGCTGCAGACAATGGACCTAACTCTGCTAACGACCTGGACTGTAAGTTTGATGGACATTTTCTGTGATAAGTTTGGCTGGGTTTTCCTTTTGTTATGGACTTTCTCACTACCTTTGAGTTTTCTGTTAGGGTATTTTTGGTCAGAGGTGTTCTCCTTTATCTCAATGGTGATGGGTTATGCAACCTTATCCTTTTATCACGTAAAAACCAACAATAAACTGGCTCTCTGCTCACAGTTGTGCTCTTTGGGCTGGGTTACACTGCCTAACTGGAAAGCCAACCTAGCCCTCTGTCTGTGAAGCAGCACCTAAAAAGCTGTAGGGAACTGTAGGGGAAATGTGGGACATATGGTGAGAGAGTTCTGCCCAGAAAGAACCCCTGTTAGTACTTTCAGCTGGAAATACTAACACATTGGTGGCATCACTTTGGCGACAGACTGATAAACTTGTACTAACAGCCAGGACCAAAACCACCAGTGAAACATAACCACACACATTCATTCACATTTGTCTATGAACATTCTATTTAAAACCCTTTCTTTTTCTTCTCTTTTTCCACCTGACTTTGTCACATCCAGTGATTTGCTCCTGTCTCTGCAGGCTTATGGTTTCATCTCAAAACTCATCTCTTTTTAGTAAATACTAAACACATTAAAATACAAAGGACTTTCTTACCCATTCGTTTTCTACTCAGTGAGTGTGCGTGTGTGTCATTCTGCTTTTCATTTGTTTCTGCTCCCCTAGAACATCTCAGGAAGGTTGGTTTCAAGCCGAATTTCAGACTGCTTTACAGTTTGCTGCTTTAAAATGTTCCAAACAGATACTCAGCCTTATTGCAAATGAACATTAGGATGTAAATTAGTCTTCAATTAAAGTTGTTTTAAGTAGCTCGGGGACAGATGACTGAGGCGATCCAAAAGCATGGAGCCATCACAAAATGACTTTTCAGTTTTCAACAGGGAATGCTGCGTGAGAGATTCACCCAGAACTAATGTCTCAACGACGAGTAGGCAAATCCAAAGCAGCACTTGCTTCTAGGATGCTGACACCCAGGCACTGAACCCCTGACAGTGAAAACATTTGTGAAACAGGCTGAGATTTTGGGGTATCTTAAGGAGAGCCAGAACAACCCCTTGAGGCAATTCAAGCACTCACAGTCACTACTTCTGTCTCTCTCTTGCTATAGCCTTAGCCTGCCCAGAGCCTTAGCAGAGGTAAGGACAGAGAATGAACCTCAAGTTTACTTACATTCAGCTCTCCCACGTTTATAACTCTGGACTAGAACATGTGGTGAATGCTGCTATTATAGTTAACTATCAAAAGTTAACTGAGTACAGAACATTGATTCCAAGCAGTGAATTCCAAGACTCTCTGACCTGCCACAGTAATCAATTTGCAATTATTTTTCACTGAGCTTCAGAGGAGAAGGACATCCTCTGGAAGAAAAATCCCTCCTCTCTAAGTGCTGCCCTCAGTAGAATCAACTCTCTGTATGATCTACAGTCCTCTGGCCCCGTTACTGCCTATGAGGGGAAATGTGCATCTATAAACCACAGATTTATTTACAATATTTAACACTATTTCATGCTATTTGTTGGAAATGAATCCAGCATGGGAAACCAGGAAGTCAGGCACTTCCTAAAACAAGAGTTATTTTGAACAAAACCCAAAATATCAATTTCCTGGAACACCTCCTCATGGTATTTGTGACTATTTTTGACCCATCTGCTATACCATTGTCCACTGAATCATTTCAAACCCCTTTCACATCCTTCAGGAGCTTCGTAACAGAAATACTTTGGGAACTAAGCGTTCAGTACTGTCTCTGCACACCTGAAGGAACATGAAATGGATGGGGACAAACAGGCAGATGAAGAACAATTTTTCAGACATATTTTTGGACATTTTTATATTTATATACCATGCTCCTACAGAAAAACCTCAAGGGGTTTCAGTGGGAATATGCTCTTCAAAAACAGCTGTTTTAAAAACAGGAACTATTATATGATTTTGGAGTTTCTCAAACAGTTTGAAAAATCAGGTCCTAGCCCACGTTTGTGCCACAACACTCGGTATGATTAAGAGCCACCCAAAGGGCAGGTGCAATACACAGGGCTGAGTCCATCCACCTCAGAGCCCCAAGGAAAACCCTGTCTCTCCTCCCATGTCTTATACAGTCCAAGCCAACATTTTCCCAAATAACAGGATTTTCCAGATGCACAATTTTCACTCCCTGGGCATAGCAAAGTATTTTTGATCAAGGATGTGCAGGAGGTGGTTATTCTCAATAGAGTTTCTGCAGTACTAACCAGGTTTGCCTTCATGACTCGAAACTTTCTTTGAATGAGCAAGCCAGCATGCGCTCAGTTGGGTGACCTACATAAATCTCATTGCTACAAGTGGAAAGCTGCATTATTTATTTATGAGAGAAAGGCAAGAATTCAAAGTCAGCATTCGAAATGAGCGCTCTTCTCCTCATTCTGCATGCCGACCTTTAGAATGGAAAAGTTTGACTTTGAAGGCTTTTCTTGGGTAAAAATAAACAGAAAGAAAAAAAACAAACGGTACTTGGTCCTGGAGTTACAGCCAAAAACATGGAGAGAAAGCCTAGCACAGAAAGTCTAGGTTAGCACTGACTGCATTCAGCCCAGCTACTCCGATTCAACCCTTGAGAATTACTTGTCTGACAGTCAGGCATCTTTAGGCACAATGAAAACTGCAGCCAGCTCTGTGGGTACCACCCCTCAAACGCAACCCTTCCACCACTCCATCCATGTCATGGGATGACCTCCAACTCTTTCAACATGTGACAGCTGGATATCCCTTTCTATAACTCTGTCAGGACTCGGGAACTGTTGGGATGAGGGCTGGACTTGATGATCCTGGAGGTCCTTTCCAGCCATTATGATTCAATGACTCTATTTATGAATGTGGAAGAGATTCTTCCTCTGGCTTCCGGCTCACCATGGCAAAACTGCTCTGGTGAAAGATAACCCATTCTGTCTCCACTTTCCTCTCTCTCTCTCGGAAGTGTTAGGCATTTCCTCTCTCTCATCTCCACAGTGTCAGGCATTTACACTGTCTGGAGAGGGGGAAAAAGGAGGTGGGGGGGGAAGTGAAAAGCTGCTTGAACAGAACTTGTTATTCTTCTTTCCTATAGTATTGTCCCTGCTTTTCTGTTGCGTTTTGATGACCCCGAGAAATCCAAACCGGCACAAGATAATCTAAATCAGGACAGTCCAGTGCTGCTTTTCCTACCTACTTTGTGTTTTTATCTTATGTATTCCACGTGTCTCACCTCTTCGCTGTTAGTCTGAAAAGGAAACAATCATTAATGACAATAATTTCCTCATCTCTAGAGACGGGATTTGTGTTGCACTACTCTGCCCATAACATCATTAGACACAAATGAAATTCATATTTCTAGACAGAGTGCAAGAGATTCTCTGGAATCAAGAAATGAGTGCCAGAACACCCCCCGGTCCTCTTCACAGGTACTGTTCTCCACACATCACACCTACTGCAAGTGTTTGGGACGCGCGTTCCGAGAAGGAATTTTACGGTAGTTTCATTTGCAGGTACTTCTACTGATAATTTACAAATCTGAAGACCAATAGTGATCAGAATATCAACAAAGCCCAGTATTTTCACCTAAACATTCAACACAATTTCAAAAGAAATTGGGGCAGTTAGTAGAAAAAACCCTTAATAACTCAGCTTTTACCAGTCAAAATGGCATGAATGATATTCTGTAACTATAAACAGGTGTCTTTTCGTCCTTGAAACCAGTACTGAAAAAAGCCCCACTGTCACTGTAGCCATACAAAATGTTTATTATTATATTACAAATTATTTGTACACTGTATTTTCACTTTGTCATTGCTTTGTGCTCAGACAGTATAAATATTACAGCATGATTTTTCTTTCCCAGGAATGTCCTTACTGTCCTGATAGAGTCTTAACTTTGTACTTTAAACCAAAATAAAACACAGAAACGTATTACAAAGGGGATAAAAAGCCATCCTGAACGACGAATGGAAGATGTCATTGTGAATAAAATGTACCGCCATGGTTCCAGAGCGATGGGCCAGGGATTACCTAACAGACAGCACACGGTCAGTGCAACAGCAAACAACTGTTTTGAAAGCCTAAGAGAACCTCCTCAGTAACATGAAGAGTGCTTACCTTTACCAAAACGGTTTGGTCTTTCTAGAAGGCTACTTAAATGCTTTTATCTGGGTTTTTCTATCTGCTCACCCTGCTTGCAGGCAGGCAGTCAAACCCTGCACCCATACCCAGCTTTCCGGTTCCCAGCATGGCATGGGCTTCTTCAGACAGGATGCACGAGGCTTTACCAACGCATATTTAGCAAGGATTTCATTTACCACGTTAGATGAAGCCTGTTAGGAACCACCTTTGGCTTAATCACAGTAAGTTGCTCTTCAGTTACGTCTGCATGGGTGTTACAGTGATTTAAACAACTCAAAAATCAGCAGAACACTCTAGAGGGGACTTCAGTGAAATGTGTACGGAGAGACGAATCCTAAGAGAGAAACTCAGCCTTGCTCTCGGGGAGTGAAGCCACACAGAATGAGTGTCTTCATGGCCTGCTGCGCTTGGCTCCCTATTTCTGTTGTTTTAAACTGTGATCTCCTCAAGCAGCCACTCATTCAACGCAATGTGGATCTACTGCATTACTCTGATAAGATCAGGATTAATTATCTGACAGGTAATTAAGACAGCAGTCTGGCTCTACTAGACTTGTATTTATATGAAAGATTGAGTTTCTTTGGTTGCTTCATATCCAAGTCACCCAAATGTCTGTTTCTGTACTCTCCACACAGCCAGTGTAAATGGCAATTTAAATCATTACCTTTTCTCTTCTTTTTTGGCGAGGGGGGGTTGGTGATGTTTTTGTGCACTTGGTTTATGGGAATTTTCTGACTGCAGCAGACGAGTCAATTTATAAATATACAGCACGTATATACAGAGAAATTACAAAAATACACTTTATTTATATCTGATTCTTAAATAATAACAATGAAATGTCACATTTGCTGAAAGATTACCTACCCTTTCAAAAGCTTCTGTCATATTTAAGGTATTGGAGCAGAAGGTATCTGTGGATTCTAGGATAACAATGGATCGGGTCAGGGTTTATAACAGAATTAATTTTGGGGGAAAAGTAGCTCTGCTTTCAAAGTTTGTGCTTCACCCATTTCTTCTTGTATCCCCTTACCTTTGCCTCCTCTCTCCTTTTCTCATTTTACTGACTTCCTTCTCTCATCTCAATAAAGACCAAAGAAACTCAGGGATGATGAAATGATCAGACAAAACAGCACAAGAGGCTGAGGACAACTAAAGAACTTCCTGAAATGAAGGACATTACCCTTAACTCCTGTTGACACCAAACATGCCCAACACAACAGATTTTGCAACAACTTCAGTTCCCAAAGGTAATGGCTGAAGGAACTGAAAACAATTGTTAATCACCTCCAACTAGTTTGTACAACTGCAGAAGAGAAACTTCTGTCTGGGTTGACTTCCTCTTGGGATCTGGATTCCTACCACGACGCCGTTTAACAATTAGTGACCTTCACCTTGCACAATACAGAGTCAGCGCTATGTCTGGACATGCTCCCCTCTTCACAGAACACGAGGATCTGTGCAAATCCATGACCACTGACTTATTTACACATTCATAGAATAACCAGGTCCTCTACATTCACAGCTTCCTAACTGTGCACTCACTGTTCCAGTGTAATGAAAACCAGATGCAGCCCCAGGTAGCAGTTTCTGGCATCGCTGTAGTGGACCGTGTTGTTTCAGAAAGAGAACAAAGCTCTGTTAAACAGAGGAGTTTCTTGTCCAAGCAGGGCTGTTTGTTACTCCAGACTGGAAAGGCTTTGCTCAAAGGTCTCGTGTCTACCAACTTCATGTACATTCCCAGTGAAAAGCCTCAGCCCCAGAGCAATGCCAATAACCTTTTTTCATTTCTCCTGGAAGCTTCTAGCACCAATAATATCCATTTTGTTGGCTCTTTCTGCATTGTATTCTCTTGTGCTGAAAAAAACTCTCCTCCATAACTCATCGGGAGCATCAAGGGACAAGGTAGCCACTGATTACCAAAATATCATTCATCCTCTTTGCAGTCCTCTCAGCTTTTAGGTCTTTGTACTGTTAACAGGATGAGAAGAGTCAGGGCTATTTACAGGATGTTTATTTGTATTACTTGCTCATCTCAAATTCTTTTGGTTTGAATATGAGGATGAAAAGGCTGGATGGCTCTGCATGGCTGGAATCAGCACCCTTTATACAACGTCCTGCTGCAGACAATTAACATGGCCACCACCACACCTACCGTGGCTTTCAGCTAACCTGATTCTACTGGTTTTTCTTCTCTAATCAAAGTTTTGACATGCAGAAGTTATTCTCAGCAGCTCTGCCCGTGAGCCTGCAAATGGATCATCATGTGGCAGCAGCATCTCCAGTGATGATGGCTCCTAACATGAAAGCTACGTGACAATTGCATATGATCAGTCGTAGCTGGGTTCAACAGTTACTTGGCAGCATTTCCTTAGCTGGCAAATAGAACTGGGGATCTGCAGAGTCCTGTTGCTCTGCTTTAGGTTATTCCGTAGTGCCGACGTTTCAGACAGAGACAAATGCTGTCACCTGGGCACAATCCACAGCAAGTTTGCAACGAGAAGGGAATGAAGCTGCTTCCTTGGCTGCCCCACATTGCACCAGGCAAACAGTGTGCAACATCACGTGTAGCAGAGGTGCTACACCTGGAACTCAAACATATCCGTTTGCTTCTTGGCCAGTTTGGCAACTTCTTCTCTTATTGCCTTTACGAGAGCAGCCGTAGAGATGTTGGTGAGAGGAGCATCAGCTGGGTCGGTCTCTGCCAGGCTCTGCTGGGACGCTGCGCTGGACCCCAGAGGAGCTTGCTCCAGACTGGGGTGCATGCTCGCTTGCTGGCTGTACTGGCGAGGAAGTCGCGAAGGAGAATTATGCTGGTAGCGGGGCCGTGGATAGGCCTCGATGTATCCAGGGAGAGGTACCTGCAGAGCATCACGTTTAGACACAGTCATACAGAGCAACTGATCTGTACTGCGAGCTGCCAGCCAACACAAACCTCCCCGGGGCAGAATAAAATGTAACAGATGGGCCCATAGGAAGGTCCTAAACCTCCTCCAGGATCCATTTACAGAGGTCTGTGTTGGCATGAGCCAAATAGGCTCAAACATTCCAGTTTTGAACACCACCACCACATTCCAGGGCACCAAAAAAGCCTGGAACAGAGCAGTTTGCTGATTTGCAGCCACTGTCTAACCCAGCACAGCCAAGTCTCCTGACTTACTGCTCCTAACGAGAGCTTCCAGCCTGTAAACTCAACACCAAGTCTTCAAAACACTCAGGATTTCTGGCCACGTTTAACAGAACTGCCTTGGGGATTCACAATCTTACTCCACTGTAGCTTCACTGATCTCAGTGGGGAAAACCTACACTGTGCTCCAAATAGCAGCTTTCTAAGTTAACCAATAGGTTTCACAGAACCACTCTGGTTGGAAAAGATGCTTGCGATCATCAAGTCCAACCATCAACCCTACTTCACCCTTAAACCAGATCACTCAACACCACATCTAGACGACCTTTAAACACCTCCAGGGATGGGGACCCCGTCATCTGTGAAAAAGTCTTTCCTAATGTCCAGTGTAACCCTCCCTTGCTGTAGTTTGAACCCATTCCCTCTTGTTATATCACTACTTGCTTGTGAGAAGAGACCAGAACCAACCTCTCCACAATGTTCTTTCAGGTAGTTGTAGAAAGCGATGAGGTCTCCTCTCAGCCTTTTCTTCGTCAAACTAAAGAGCCCAACCTCTTTCAATCGCTCTTTACAAGATATATTCTCCAGGCCCTTCACCAGCTTAGTTGCCCTCCTCTGCACCCACTCCAGCACCTCGATATCTCTCTGGTATTGAGAGTGGTGGTTTCCATGTTTTAAAGGGCAGCTCTGGAAGGGAAGACTCCAGGTGCCAGGGGCACATGAGCAGATGTGCTCAGCTCACACATGAAGTCACTGCTTTTTTCCTGACATTTCAGCCTACCAATTCACACTTGGGTCTGACACTCAGATTCGTTCTTTCCCTTGCAGGCATCAGGAGCAGCGATACAGACTCTGCGAGAAAGAGCTGCTCCTGGGAACACTGCTGTGACTGGGGCTGTCTCCTGCTCAGATGCTCAAAGCCAACAATTAGAGCCTAACTGCAATTCACCAAAGTATTTTGCCACTGACAGGCACCAGGAAATAGAACCTGTCTCCCAGTTTTAGCTGAACTAGTTCTGCATAGATACCAGATGTGAGCTCCAGCAGCAGAACTGGTCTTCTCTTTTCCCCTAGTGGGAAAAACCCCCTGAAGCTTAGAAATGTTACCAAATGTGAGGAACTGCTGCAATTCACTGCAGGATAGCCTCAACTTTATTTCTTTGGCATACAGGTATGGTATGGCCCCTCACTTCAAGACAAAGAGGTGCTAGAGCGGGTCCAGAGGAGCAATGAGGCTGAGGAAGGGACTGCAAGGAAAGTCTGATGAGGAGAGGCTGATGGAGCTGAGGGTGTCCAGGCTGGAGAAGAGGAGACTCAGGGGGAACCTTCTCCCTCCCTACAACTCCCTAAAGGGAGGTTGTAATCAGGTGGGGGGGTCTGGCTCTTCCCCAAGCAGCTAGTGACAGGACAAGAGAACAGGGCCTGAAGCTGCCGGAGGAGGGGGTTAGGTTGGATGTCATGAAGCCCTTTCTCATGGAAAGGGTGATCACTCTGGAATAGACTGTCTAGAACAGTGGTGGAGTCCCCATACTTGGAGGTGTTTAAGGTGTTTAAGACTGGACATGGCACTTAGAGCTATGATCTAGCTGAATGTGGTGCTGTTAGGTCATGGGCTACACTGGATGATCTTAGAGGTCTTTCCAGCCTCAATGATTCTGTGATTCTGTTTGGGCCGAACATTGCACCTGTCCCGGACAAGGATTGTGTCATTAGTTATTTAATGGAGGACTATCGGGAGGGGCTGTAGCAAAGATGGGAGTTGTGATGCCTTAGAGAACTCTTCAAAAGGTAAAGATGCTCCTAGCTGCCAAAAAGCACAGGGCCACCTTGTGAGGCAGCATCACCTGCTTCTGCCACATGGCCGCCCAAATATTTAACCTCTGGCCTGGGAAAGAAAAATGGTGCCTAACGTGCCAGCGCTGAATGACTGCCAGCCTCTAACCGAGGGAATCTTCTACAAGAGGGCAAGAGGAAATGGCTTCGAGTTGCACCAGGGGAAGGAAAGGTTGGCCATGAGGAAAAGCTTCTTCCTGGAAAAGGTCCTCAGGTTTTGGTGCCAGCTGCCCAGGGAGGGGGCTGAATCCCCATCCCTGGCCATTTTTCACAGTTGTAGAGATCTGGAGCTCAGGGACAGGGTTTAGCAGTGAGTTGGGACATCTGGGTTCGCAGTTGGACTCAATGAGCTTAAGGTCTTTTCCAACATAAATAACTCAATGATTCTGTGAATGACTTAACTCTTTAAAGTCCTTACCTAGAGTTCATGGGATGGACAGCTAAGGCATGTATATCCCCTCTCATGATTTCACTACTAGAGGTTAGTACAACTCAAGGGACAGTCATCTTGCTCAGATTTGTTGCTGATCACTTGCTTAAAGCCCTTACTCTGCAAATCACAGAAACCAGGTTCAGTTAGGAAAGCAAAATCGCTTACAGAGTCAGCCCACTGGCCCGGTAACTCATTGTCTCCTGCATACGGCATCCAGGCTTGGTTCCTGTATGCGGTGGGTGGTGTTGGGATAAAGTATCCGGTGAAGCCAGGTCTGTTTGCTGCTGGGATGGCAAACACTGCTGGGACGGTATTTCCTGTGAAGAGAGAGCAGAGCAATAGCAGACATGGACATGATTTGCTATTTTAACTGAGATAGCCAGGGTGGAGAAAAAGAGTTCCTCAGCCACGTACAGAGAAGAATGTGTGTGTCACTCCTGTAGAGGACTCAGGGCTGCTGCACCAGAACAAACCTTTGACTTAAGCCCACTAGAATGAGCTACAACTGTTCCAAATGAATACTCAGCTCACGTCATACCTTATCCTTTACTGCATCAGCACTTTCTCAGAGCTGACGTTGATGGGCCACGCGAGAGCAGCATTAGGCTCTTTCATGCCAAATCAGCACCTGCAGCAGCTTTATTGAGGCAATAAACATGTATTTTCCTATCAGAGCATTAGAAACCCTTGTATTACAGCTGCAGATTTTTTCCTCACAGCTGTCCTCATCTCTCCCGGTTTACAACCCCATGTGGCAGCTCTCATACACGAACACTTCCCCTCACTGCCTTCAGAATTACTCTGCCAAACTCCACACTGTACAAAAGGGCATCTTGTCTCTTCTGCCACTCTTCAGTGATAACAACATAGCTGGTTTTAACACAAAGCAGTAAAAACCTCCACATCACTGGGAATCAGGAAGAAAGTGCATCAGAGAGCACAGCACTGCAGATACCACGAGGGAGCTCTGCTAGTCTGGAGTATTTTGTAGCCTGAAAGGGGGAGCATCTGCTCTATTCAGACTCACAGGCGCTGCCTGCAGAAGGTCTGACAAGGAACGAGAGCAGAATGGATCCTTCAAACCTACTACATTTCATTAACGGACAGGGGATTTGCACATCCCCATTATCCACAGTGGAAGATGTTGAGTACAAGGCAGGTAACCGGCACTGCTGAGGAAGCCTAGAGAAATTTTTCAGGCAGGGCAACAGAGCAATGTCTCCTCAACCTACTGATTTCTAAACCTTGACCTGACTGTGTGAAGTTTTCTGAATCTTGTAAGCTCTTTCTGAAGCTCTTCATGAAAGCTTCCCACTGGCAAGGTGCATTATTGCAACCTTTCCTCAAAGCAGCTTTCTCTAGATACCACTGAACCAGTGTATCTGCATAATCTCATGATTACATTGATTCACAGACAATAGTCACATCAGAAGGACCAGGAACTCAACTCACTAGGCCATTAAAATGGGGACAATTAGACCCAAACCAAGCTCTGTCCTTGAGGGACCTTCTCCAAAGCAGGAGGGGAAATGAGCTAATGGTTCACCTGTGGCTGTGCAAAAGCACTGCTGCCTTTCCTTTTGAAGGGAAGGGGGCACCCATCTTCAAACAACCGCCTCAGCAGCTCTTTGTGATAACAAGACTAGGGATTTAGCTTCCCAAAGTGAAACTGGGAGTCACAAAACACATCCCAGGTGTCAGGTTGGAAACCCTCAGTCTCACATACACAGTTCTTCATGTCTGTTTGTGTTTCTTCCCTTTCCTCACAAGCCCAGCAGAGCTGAAAGCCGTAATGGCCCCTTCTGCAGTCTACTCACTGCTCTGTTGTACTTGCTGTTCTCAGGCACTTGGCCTAGTAACTGGTACAACTCTGGAAGAACCTACCTTATCTCTCTGCACCCCTCAGAAATCTATTTATTACCTGTCTCTCCCACTTTGGTTGCTTCTGTCAAGTCCTGCAGCACTCCCAACCCGCAGCTGCTGCTTTTGCCAGCCATGGTGGTACCTCCACCAGCTGTGACACATTCCTGCTGGATCTTACCTCCAATGGTCACCATCTCCTGCTGCTACTGCAGGACAAATAGTATTTTACAATGCAGCTGCTGCTGAACATACAAGGGAGCAATCCTTTGTGGGTCTCCTTGAGTTGCACCAGGAAAAAAACCATCCACTATGGTCTTTTGTCCAAACAGTCCTCCACACTTACTGCCCCCCATTTGTTCATCTACATGCAAAAGAGTTTGTGAGGCTCTCAAAGTTGCAGGTAGGGGCTGCACTGTTTTGTCACCTGAGTGAAAAGCTGATTGATCAAGCGGACCAACAGACATGGGAGCTCTCGAACCAGGGGCGAAGGATGCCTGATCATGGTGCTGGGCCTGATCCACCCCACTGGACTCAGGGATTCTCACTTTGCTTCCAGTGTCTGATGTGGACCTGCAAAGAAAGCAAAAACCAGCAACTCCAGTCATTCAGAGCCACGTACACACCTATCAGCTGGAGCGTGATAAACCAGCTAGCAACGAGCTACCCGACCTTGGGCTGGTGTGACAGGAGTCTGGAGAACAACCAGGGAACACTAAGCTCCTGGTTTTGTGAGGAGAACCTCTTTAGGCTGACGGCTGCTCCCCTAAAGCAGGGTACCACCACTGCAGAGAGCCTCTGCCTGCCACGTCAAACCAACCACAGCCTCACAGGGGTTGGCAGGGACCTCTGAAGATCACCCAGACCAACCCCCCTGCTAGAGCAGGGTCACCTGGAGAACAAGTCCAGGTGGGTTTGAATGTCTGTGACGCGAGACACAAACCCCAGCGCTGTAGCACACAGACAGGGTCACGTTACTGCAGTATGGCTGGCACAGCACCCTGGCACAGCACCCTGCGGCAGGGCAGAACTGCAGTAAGGAATGCCAGCTGCACTTGGGAAGTCCCAGCATCTTTTGAAATTATGTGAACAGCTCTTGAAAGTGTGTGTCCCATCTGCTTTAGAGCTAAACGGTAAAGGGTGAACAATAATACCTCAACGCCTAGTGTCTGTATCCTGAACATGTACGTGTGGTTCTGGTATCATTAGCAGCCACTCAGAGCTGAGCTTCCTTGGGCTGTGGTGGCCCACATCTCTCCACAAGCCTGTGGTGCCTCAAACTGCAGCTGGCACCAGGCAGCACCCAACAGCAGAGGAAATTGGTTCAACCAGCACAGAAGTCCAACAGCTCCTTGAAATGCATTTTACAGAGTGAGGGAGGCAAAGCAAAGGCACTGAGCTGAGGCAATTAGGCTTTTGAATGTATTTGGGCTCAGAAACGCGGGTATGAGGTCCAGGCAGAAATCCCTGGGCCTGGGGTGCTGAGGAATTCATCCAGGTCTTGTTGCAAGTCCTTACAATAGATTAAAGCTGGGAGAAGAACAGCGCGGATTATCTACCCTAAACAGACCATTAGGGGAGTTATAAAAGAAACTGGAGCCTGGATATCCCCATTTCATTGAAACAGATAAGCCCAGAGGAGATAAAGTTGTTATTCCTTTTCTCTGCACATCAAAATTGAACAAACCCAAGCTGGTTCTAATTCCACTGTTTCTGTGTAAGTGGCTTCTAAGTGCCCTTCAGGGTTTGCCCCAGTTCTCAGTACAACAGTGGGTTTAGAGATCCTAAAATAAACCAGACAAATACCTCCTGAGAGAGGCGACTGCCACAGGACCTGTTCTCGGGGGGACAGGAGGAGGAGGAGAACCCATGACCATCTCAGGAAGCTGAGAAAATCTGTAAGCCTGGAAAGGAGAAAAACAGTTTCTTCAAAAACCCCAATCAAGAGACTTCAGTCAAATTAAAAACCAAAAGAAAGTAAGAAATGAAATACCTGCTGCCCACCAGGGAGGTCGAGTTTTATGGCATCAACAGCAACTGCAATTTATTTAGGAACCTAAAGTGCTTGGGTGGTTTTAGGATGTAGATGAAAACAAATGAGTTCAGAGCTGTGAAGTCTAATTAAACTAAAATGTCTGAAGCCTCTCTCTCGGACTCTAGTAACCCTGCGGGCAAAGCAGAGCCGTCAGGATTACATGATGCTAAACTGCTCCTTTGGGCTCACAGGAAAAAGATCTCGGGGTTTTTGCTTCCTGCAGAAACTAAGCACTTTAAAGATTCAGAAACATCCTCAGAGCAGCAGCCTGTGAAGTGAAGCTGCCTGTGAGCAACATTAATTCCAACCTCCTCCTCTTCCTCCTCTCAGCTATGAAGAGATGAAAAGAAAATTCTCCAGGAAAATCCCAAGCTCCAGAACTTTCTGAAGCAGTAATGAAGGTCTCAAGCAATTCTGGCAAAGCAGAGTAATTCAGGGATTGCTGCTGTGTTCCTCCAAGTCCCTAAACAAAGTGTCTTGCCTCAAGTAAAGGGCAATTCCATCACTGAGGAAGCAGCGATGGGTGAAGGCACCCAAGACATTAGGAATGTAGGACCAAACGTCTAAATCCTTTGCACTGCTATAGAGGAGGGGGTCATAATTCTGCTAAATATACTGTAAGGCACTGGGGTGGGATCTCTCAAACCCTTCATTGCCACTAATGCACTGTGTTGGGTGCATTAGCTTTCACTAACGATGCTTCAGAGCAATGCCCAGAATTAAAGATGAGAGCAACAGCAAATAAACTCTGGGGATGCTGTCAGTACTGAGACACAGGAAACCAGAGTCCAAAGCCCAGTGGTGGGAGTCTGTCCCTTTAAACAAGAGGTACCTGGTTTAGCTCCCAGCACACAGGGCAGAGAAAGCTAAAAACCAGTTACCGAGGCATGAGTCACCCTCTACCTCCTCACACCTCTAGAAAGAGCCCACAGGATTTACACTACCAGCTCAGACTTTACACCTACATTGAGGTTTGAATTTGGCAGTATCAATCCCACACTAAACATCACAAACCCCCATCCTTAAAAACCCCCTATTTCATGTTCCAGTACCTCTTTCCCCACTCTGGGTTATCACAAAGGAAAAGCAATGTCAAATGCTGACTTGTGATGTGGGTGTCTCTAAGTGGAAAGCAACACAAGTCAAACATTCTCCCAGCTCTCACTGCCACCCCTTTTGAAGCCGGGCAGAGTCCCTCAAGGGCACGAAAATAGCAAAAGAATTTTTCTCTTCAAGCCACGTACGATGTCTCCTGATATTTACATTCATTGTACTACAACTGCATTTAAACAATTTCTGGATTTAGGTGGGGGATAAAAGAACCTAAAAAAGAACAATTTCTACTCCAGGGTGGGAAATACTGATTTTTAATGACAAAAACCAGCCCAACAGCTAGAAAAAACAAACGTTATTTGCATCAAAGAAAACCTTAACTTGCCTTCTCCTAATAGCTTGGGAAGGTTTGCTGATGCCTCTTCTGCCTCTGAAGAGTTGGCAGGATCTCCCTTCCAGCTCCACAAGTCTTTCAAGCAACTTCTTGCTCTCAGTGTTCATTTGCACCGAGTATGAAATTCATTCCCCCCCCCCCCCCCCCCCCCGGT
>JAOXOE010000441.1:110075-130145 GCA_028565055.1 Phoeniculus purpureus
GAAGGGACCTCGAAAGATCATCCAGTCCAATCCCCCTGCCACAGCAGGATCACCTAGATCAAGTTGCACAGGAACACGCCCAGGCGGGTTTTAAATGTCTGGAAAGAGAAGAGGCCAGCACCCACCTCTCTGCAGTGCCCTTTCAGGAACATCAAACCACCAGCTACACTTCCCTGCTTGCAGTATTATATTTCTCATATATTTTTTTAAAAGCAAAGATAAGCAAACGCTTAAAGGCCCTAAACATGCAGATGATTCCAGAGACGAGTAAGTCGTACAAAGAAATCAGGGGAGCGTTTGCCAACAGAGCGTGGCCATCGCATTTCAAACCTGCTGCCACAGAATGTTTTTAATTTCACTTTTGAAAGACTCTCTGAAGTATCAAAGGAATTTGACTACCCATTAGCTGCCTCTCAAAGCTGCAATCCAATTCTCCCCAAAAAATTTTATTATATGCTGTGTGAAGTTCATCAGACCCATTTCAAAGGGCCAGAAATAACCTTTAACGAGATTTTCAACAGCACCAGCCTGAACCTTTGCTGGCAGCGCCGCTGGCTTTCAAATCTGTTCAGAACAGTCCAGAAGCAACAGCCCTTAATGCAATTTTTTTACTGCCAGGGAAGGAAGTCACAGTGACAGTTCTGTTCAACTGAGGGTATTTTTCTGCATCATCCCCTTGTTCTCGCCAGAGTGAGGGATTCACTTGGAAATGCATTTGCTTTCCAAAAACATTCAATTACGACTGAGAAGTCTTTGAAGAGCTTTTCAGCCTGGTATCAGTAGAGCAGCTATTTCTGACACACAAGAAGGAAAAGTGTTGACTTGCACAATAGTGGGAATCGAGGGGTCGAGTGTCTGCTCTCCAGACACCTACTAAAATTCCATTAACAATTTCTACCCATGGATTTGGGTTCTTAATTAATTGCTTGATGGTGTCTGTGACATAAGGACATGCTAGCCACAATCTAAAGCTAGAAACTGGAGGACAGGGCTAGAAACTGGAGGATGAAGAGTGACTTACCTGTGGTCAACCAAGAAACTTGAGGAATTAAAGCATCTTACAAGTCTTTTCCAACCTAACTGGTTCTACGATCTCGGGAGCCCCACGCCAACAGCTGTAACTGAAAGACTGGCAATCACGGCCGCATTTTGGGTCGCTCTGGTTATTACACTTGGTTCACTCTCTTGTGATGATGGGATGAGCTCATGTTGAGGCTTTCACACCCAGCTGCTTACACAGGTGGTCACCACAACCAGAATCCTCCCCACTGAGACACAGAAACCAGTTCACCTGCTGAACAGCCTGGAGCTTAGTGCAACCTGTTTCCAGTGCAATCTGGACAAGACAACCTGGCTGCTAATAAAGCCGATACTGAGTCTTCCAGCAGGAGATAGGTACGAGCGAGCACTCACACCTCCCTCCCCTCCCTTCACTTCTTTACATCTGGGTTTAAGCAGGTAAACGGGGCTACTTGTTTGAAAAGTGTGTCTGAGTAGAAGAAGTATCTCAATGATTGTCCAATGAACTAAAGAAAGCGTCACTTACTGGTCTCGGCAAACTGTACTGGTACATCTCTGGTCTGTACGTGGGTACCCACTGCACCCCACCTCTGCTTCGGGTCATGGTGCCAGGGGCGCTGGTCACAACCTCCGAGTAGGGCAGGTGTGGTGCCGAGCTGTACGCGTCCTGCCGACCCTGGCCACCGTGGCCCGCGGAGGCCAGGCTGAAAGCCTCTTCCAAGAGCATGTGCATCTGCTGCCGAACCTCGTCGATGGAGGGCTGAGAACTCAATGTAGAGGTCTCCGAGTGGCCTTTGGCCTGACGGGACCTGGCATAACCCCGAGGCTCGTTGACATGGTCAATATTTGTCTCTTCTATGATTTCAGGCTCAGTCTGTTGGACGGAATAAAAGCAGGTCTAAGGGAAAAGCTTTACAAGGCAGGGTCTGTGCTGCTCCACACAAAACCTTCTCACACACAGATGGGACATGTCCAAAGTCAGGGCTGGGACAATAGAGACACATGATGAGTGTTGGGAAGGGCTGACATGATGCAGGAGAGCACAACAGTCGTTTGTAACCCCCACTGTTTGCGGGGGAAAGGAGCAGCGGGACTGCAGCACACTAAACTGTTGGTTATTCACTTAAAACCCATTAGAATTCATGTCTAAAGTCTTTTCTTAGCATCAATGGGAGGACAACTGTGCCAGGAGGAGTGTGGCTCCATAAATAGCACCATCACTGTGAAGGACCCTGTGTCAGCCACAGAGACTGAAATTCTTTGTCTGCTTTCATAAGCTAAAATTCAATAACTAAAGTTGAGGAGTGTTCCTGAACTTTCTAAGCCCGTGAGGATCACTGAGCTATAAAGTAGGTTCTGTCCCAGCTTAGTTGTCTTACCTAGGCACCAAGAGCAGTAACACGGAAACATTTCCAAAGCTAATGTGGGAACAGTAACTGAAGCAAAGAATCACAGAATTACTGAAGATGAAAGAGCCCTCTGAGCTCATGCAGCTCAGCCCAGGACCTAACGTCACCACAGCAGCCACACCAGGGCACTAAGGCACACAGCCAGGCTGTCCTAAAACACCTTCATGGATGGGGACTCCACCACTGCCCTGGGCAGTCCATTCCAGTGCCTGATCCCCCTTCCACGAGGAAGAGCTTCCAGTGACTAAGGCACCTACTCCAACGAGTAGACAGTACTCATTGCAACTTCCCTTGATGGGCTACTCCTAGGGCCATTCCTTCTGCACAGAGAAGCACAGACACACCTCATCCCTCTGATTTTTTTTGCCTGTAACTCCAAGAGAGAAAGACTCATCATATTGTAAGGACTTGCCAGTGAAACAGCCAACCTCATCTCTATTCCCTAAGGTTGGTTTTACAGCCTGGACTTTTAAAAATTAATTTTAAACGAGCAACCTGGAAAAAGCAACCAACTCCTTGTAAATCTTTAAACGTGAGTAAAATGCACTTAAGGTGCCAGGACAGCAGCGGTGCAGGATGCCCGGTTTCTGAGCTCTTACTCCTTCTCCCGTTTAAAGGGCAAAGCAAAACCATGCAGATCCAACTCTCATGAGTTGGTTGTCTAGCAGTTCTTAAGGAGTTTTCTAAAAGAACCTGAAGGGTCTTAGTCTTCTTAGTAAATTTAAAGAAGAAAACATCACTGGTGGGAAGACAAACCTCAACATCTAACTTGGGCGATACTGGTAACACCTTGGGAAATTAAAGAGAATTTGTTAATCTTTTAAAACTTCTGACTGAAGGTAATATGAGCTGTTGGATTCGTGAATGTCAGTATTTGTGACTGCTTGTAAAGGACAGGTTTCTCTACTATTTGTCAGGAACCGATGCTAAACAACATCCTGGGAGGAAGAGGTTAGCTGGAATCTTAGAACGACTAAGTGGGTGCCAAAAAAAGGACAGCAGTCCCTTTCCAGAGCCCCTTTTCACCCACTGGCAGAGCCCACCCATGCACCACTCGTGAACCCATCTGAATTCCAGGCACAGATATACAGTGGGTATCCTGGGAGACAGAGCCTGTCAGCCACTCAGCACAGCCCTGAGCAACCTCAACAGGAGGCAGGAAAACCAGCCCACACCACAGAGCTGCGGCTTGGGAACTAAATTTCAATATCCTGTCCCATTTTCCCCTTACAGCATTGCTCTGCTTTAAGGCAGGAAATACATTCAGAGTGAGAAGAGGTACAACCACGGGGAACCTGCAGGTGGAATTTTACGTAACCCATCAGTGAAACCAGACAGGGCTACAGCCAGCCCGGCCAACTGTGATGCTACAAGAACAGTGCAAACAAACCCCTGTGTGGGGGCACAGAGCTCAGGGTCTGTAAGTACTTTTAGGACATTTCAGAACCTGCCTGAGCTCATTTAGCTTCTTTAAGGCTTTGAATAAATTTTATTTGCTTTTTGTTTTTCAGATGGTAGAGGCAAGATCTATTTCATGGAGGGCAGGCAATACCATTTTGGAAATCTGCTAGCTACTTCTTCCAGAATGTTAATTGTGAACTAATAGCAGGAGGCCAGGCCTGGTCCCAGAATGTTCTTGACATTCATATTAGGAAAGCATCACCCATGAAAAACTAGCTCTGACTGGCATTTTTTAAAAGAAGTACCTTGATTCCCTGAAAAAGGTGGTGTTCAGGAGACTGACGGAAGCTGGGCTGGACAATACTTTTATCCAAAACAAAAGAAAGCGTTGAAATGCAAGAAAGACCAATTTACTGGTTTTTGCAAAACTTAAGAACGATTCTACAGGTTAGACCTTTCATTTTCCTGGTTACAGTGATCTATTCTACTGCCTCTGCAAGCATCCATCCTACTTCCAAGGGACGTGGTGTCACAACACGACTCCTGCAATCTGATGGGAAGGGTCCAAATGCAGGAGTCACTGAAGAATGGTGACACCTACACCATGCCCCAAAGAATTCTGTAAAAGCTTGAAACCTCTCTGAACACAACTGCTGGCCTTGGTTTGTTCCTTCACCTTGCTAAAAACACAGCCCTGGCAGCTGAGAGTTGACCATGAAACCCTACACAAAGTGATTGGCATCTACAGAGTTTAGAGGATGAGCAACCACGAGGTGAACGGATTTCTCCAGAGTGGTTTAGACCTTTCCCAAGGACTGATGGTCAGGGATGGCCGAGCTACAGTGATGAAGGGTTGAAAAATTCTACATGACTCTGGTGTTGGGGTCATTTTCATCCTCATGCTGGTGCAGGCAGTGTTGGTTGGCATGCAGTGGATGTTCAGACTGCACAACACAACTCATTGGCCTCGTGTCGGCTGTCTGAGTCCCTCCAACCATAAACCAGCAGCTCCTCTGGCAGGTTTTGACATTTACCTATGCAAACCTCTCCCAGCTGGGATGCAAAAGGAGGACAATGTCTGCTCCTAGGGGATTTTCATAAGCCACCAACATACGGACTTCAGTGAAATCCCCAAAAGGTGGTTGTGTATTCTTCTGCACCAAGATCAGTGGCACAGAACAGAGGATCTGAACTGGCATGG
The DNA here is from genome assembly GCA_028565055.1 of Phoeniculus purpureus. Classification (NCBI taxonomy): domain Eukaryota; kingdom Metazoa; phylum Chordata; class Aves; order Bucerotiformes; family Phoeniculidae; genus Phoeniculus; species Phoeniculus purpureus. The sequence continues at coordinate 115,107 of JAOXOE010000441.1, forward strand.
AAAGCAGCTCCGTATCAAGTGGCCCTGTGCTTGGAACCATCTCAATTAAAAATAACGAGTTCCACAACAAACAGTCTGGTTGCACTTCAGACTGTAATGTGATGGACAGCTATCACTGACATGACAGTGTCAGCGCCCCCGAGTTCCTCCAGCTTTTTTCAGGATGCTGAAGTGCACGTAAAGTAACGTAATATTAGCTACCCAACAGCACTTGGACATCGCTTATCAACGGTTTCCTGGGACTAGGAGTAAGTCAAGACTGTTCTGAGCAAATTTTTACTGCGTTACTTACATCGTATCCACTATTACGGATTCCACGTCTTGGTCTTTCTCGGGTCACAAGAAGATCCATCTCAGTTTCTCCTGGGCTAGGACTATTCAAAGACTGTCTGCTTCTGTACACTGAGTTCTTCATCGGTTGCCTAGAAAACACGAAACCAGAAAAGAGTGAAATGAAAAGCAAAAGCGAGAGTCAGGCAATTCTTACCCTTATTTTAAAGGATGAAGTTCAAAAAAATGCCACTTCACTCTAGGATATTCTTTCTATGTCTGTGGAAGTGCTAGAGATCAGTAGCATTAGTGAGACATTATTCGTTTTGATTGGTGTTAATCAAAGCACCTAAGAGACACGGCCATCGCGTCGGGGAGCTTACTGGATGAAGTGTGTCCCAAGAACATATCAGAACCCTTTTCATCTCAGCTAAAACTCACCAAAATTAAATAGGTTTGTTATCAAAAAATAATATACACACACACACCCCCCCAGACACTCAGATAGGAGCAGAGCTATTTGGTTGCTGATTCTGAGCAAACAGAGAGAAGCAGAATAACACTCTGCTGAAACACAAACCCAGCAAAGTGAACGGGAAGAGAGGCAGGAGTGGGAGGGAACTGCTTGCAAGATGCTGGTTTTAAATAGCTGGTTTGGTAACCGGCCACAACTTCCTCATCATGAGATGCCATCATCGTTCCATCATCATTCCATGAGGTTAAACCAGTTGCAGCAGAACTCCGAGCAGCTCTGAGGCAAAGGCACTTAGCTCTCCCCACTGCTTGCTCAGAAGCAAGCGGAAAGAAGTGTAAGAGAAAGACAGCACAGAACTCAGTCAAAACACCCCACAATCTTCCCAATGCAGTAATTCCTTCCCATGTTGTTGGTTATTTAAAAGCAAACAGAGCAGTCCTCTGCAGGATATAGAATATCTCCAGAACCTCTTCAGAAATGGTTGCTATGAGTTGGGTGGTCATGGTCCTTAGGAACATGGTTTAGCCACGGATTTGCCAGTGTTGGGTTCAAGGTTGGACTCCATGGCATTAAAGTTCTTTTCCAAGCTGGGCAATTCAGTGATTAAGCTGCATCTTTTAAGAAGGCTACATCTGAATCAGACAAGTTCAGGAGCTGTTGTTCTAACAGTGCATCCCACCATCTGTTGTTGGAAACACTCCTCCCATCGAACATCACTAATGGACCCAACAGTGGCAGGCAAACATCATTTATCACCACAATCATTGCCCTGTTTGATAGAGCCTGAGATAAAGTTCTCTTTCCTGGTCATGCTGTTCTCTGCTTTGAGAAGTCATCCCATCCAAAACACTAAGAGTAGATCAGGTCATCCAGCATGGCCTCATGTAGCTCATTTTGCACAGGGGACCTCATGGTGTTCACAGAAAAGGAAGAGCACTTGTACAGCTGCATCTCAATTCACAGTCAGTGTCCATGGCTGGGTAAGATTTACACTCCAGTTCCTGGATCCCTGATGTGACGTGGGGCTCACTGGACCAGCCATGGTCACTGTGCTCCACGGGCAACAGTAAGAGATGTAATAACACTGATTTCAAAGTGAGCTGCTGCTTCAGTGTCTACCCTTGGGTCAGATGGACAACCATCCTTTTCTACTAAGACATGCTGACCCTTCCTCTGACACTTTAGAACTTCACAGACTGACTGCACACACTCTTACTCCTTGTTTTCCCAAGGTATCCTTGGTTAGCTGCCACAATCCAGCAGATTGAGAGAGCTGATTCTGTCCCTCTACTCTGCCCTGGTGAGACTTCACATGGAGTCCTGCATCCAGATCTGGAGCCCTCAAGACAGGAAGGACATGGATCTGATGGAGTGGGTCCAGAGGAGGATATGAAAATGATCAGGGGGCTGAAGCCTCTCTGCTACGAGGACAGGCTGAGGGAACTGTGGTTGCTCAGCCTGGAGAGGAGAAGGCTCTGGAGGGCCTGACAGCAACCTTCCAGTACCTCAAGGGTCCTACAGGAAGGCTGGAGAGGGATTGCTTGCAAAGGCTTGGAGTGATCGGATGAGGGGCAAGGGTTTCACATTAGAGAAGCGCAGCTAGAAGTTGGCTATTAGGAAGAAGTTCTTTAGCAGAAGCAGGGGGTTGAACACTGGAACAGGTTGCCCAGGGTGATAGCTGAGGTCCCACCCCTGAAGCTATTCAAGGTGAGGCTGGACAGGCTCTGGGCAACCTGATCTACTTGTTGCTGTCCCTGCTCACTGCAGGGGGTTTAGTCTAGACCTTTGGAGGAGCCTTCCAAACTGGGCCATTTTATGAGTCTACAAGTGATGCTGTAATAATGTTGCCTGTCCTTTGTTTTGCTTCATTATAAGACAGTAAAAACATCCTTAAAGTGCATCACATCCACCCCGGTGCTTTGTCACATTACCAACATTTTAAAAGCACTAACTTTTTCTGCTCTTCACACAAATCTCAGCAAATGACTGCTGCTGTGGCACCACCACCACAGGTGGTTAGCAGATCGAGAGAGGTTCTCCTCCCCCTTTACTCTGCCCTGGTAAGACCACATCTGGAATCTTGTGTCCAGTTCTGGGTCCCTCAGTTTAAGAAGGAAACAGAGCTGCTAGAGAGTCCAGTGCAGAGCCACAGATATGATGAAGGGAGTAGAACACCTCTCTGCTGAGGAAAGCCTGAGAGAGCTGGGTCTCTTCAGCTTGGAAAAAAGGAGACTGAATGTTGACAAATATGTGAAGCGTGGGTGTCAGGAGGATGGAGCCAGGCTCTGCTCAGGGACACCCAACCATAGGATGAGGGGCAATAGGTGTAAGCTGGAACATAGGAGGTTCCATATGAATGTGAGAAGGAACTTCTTCACAGTGAGGGTGACACAGCACTGGAAGGGGCTGCCCAGAGAGGTTGTGGAGCCTCCTTTTCTGGAGATGTTTAAAATCTGTCTGGCCATGTTTGTGGCAGGGGGATTGGACCGGATGATCTTTTGAGGTCCCTTCCAATCCCTAACGTTCTGTGATTCTGTGAATCTTCCTTCTGCCTACGGAAGGATGCAATGATAGATTTAACAAGCAGTTGGCCTTTTATGGTTGAGCTACACCATGAAATCATCCCTCTGCCCCCAAGCTCTTTCCATCACACCAGCAATCACTCTCTCAAAGCGACTCTCACAGGTCTACATGACACAAGAAAAAACGCACTGGAATAATGTTTATTCCCAGACCCAGACTCATGTGTGCTGGCACACGAGCAGCCTGCCATCGGTGTGTGGAACAAAAGCAGATGGCTGGCATTACAGCTCTGTGTGCTCCGTCCTGAACATTTCCATGGCACGTGAGTCGTAAGGAACATCCACACTAACAGTCCTTCCCTCGGTGCACAGTCCAACCTGCACTGCTGTAGTGCCAGCCGTGTCCTCAGGACAGACTGAGCAGACTGAGCACCGAGTGGGTGGCATTTTAGCTTTCCACTGCATTGGGAGCAATTCATTCCTCCCTCACTGGAAAAACTGCACAAGGAAACGATGCCAAAGAGCCTCCAGCAAGGATGTAACACTCAGTTAGAGTCAGCAGCTCTCTTCTCTATTGCCCAGTTGAGCCCCAGGAGCCCATCAGGGGCTGTATCCCTCTGTCCTTCAACTCTGGACATACTCCTGCTGAGACTTCACTTGGAGTCCTGCATCCAGCTTGGGAGCCCCCAACACAAGGACAAGGAGCTGCTGGAGCAGGTCCAGAGGAGGCCATGACAATTCTTAGAAGGCTTGAGCCCCTCTGTTCTGGATACAGGCTGAGAGAGTTGGAGTTGTTCAGCCTGGAGTGGAGAAGGCTTCAGGGGGATCGTAAAGTGACCTTCCAGTCCCTGAAAGGGGCTGTCAGAAGGCTGGAGAAGACTGTTCCCAAGGGCAGGGAACAACAGGAATAGGGGTCATGGTTTGAAGCTGGAAAAGGGCAGATTTAGGCTGGACAGGAGGAAAAAGGGTGGGGGATCCCTGGACCAGGCTGCCTAGAGAGGAGGTGGAGCCCCCATCCCTAGAGCCATTCAAGGTCAAGCTGGCTGGGGCTCTGGGCAATCTGGTTTGGTGAGTGGTGACCCTGCTTGGTGTAGGGGGTTGGACTAAATGGCCTTTGGAGATCCCTTCCAACCCTATGATTCTATGCTTCATCTGATCCCCGCTTTTTGCCCATATTCTGAACCAATGCTGCTCTGCTTTTTCCCATCACAGTTTTTTCTCTCTGTGCTCCCAGGACACTCGCTGAACTCACTCTGTGCACACCAGCTGTGTTCCCACCGATGCTGCGGTTGTAGCCATGACTTGTGCTCACAGGAAAAGTTGGGTCTGACCCTCCAGCAAAGGAGATGTGAGACTGCACCCCCAGGCATTAGGAAGGCATTTCCAGAAGAACTGTCCTTCAGTAAACCACCTTCTCTTAAGTAGCAGCTGCTACTGGACCATGGTTATGGCAAGAACCAGAGCTCTCATGGTGTGAGGTACAACAGCAAACACACTCAAAATCCTTCACTACTCCACTGCCCTGAAGGAAGGGGGATCTGCACGCTACCTTTCCCGGGGTAGGGCTGGTATGATCTCTTTCCACATGTCAACTTCTGTCTCAGAGAGCACCAGCAACATAACAGGTCCACCCACCCACCCTAGGAGAGTCAGTCACAATCAGCATGTTCACCCCCCGCTCCTTTCTAAAACAGGGAGATAAATACTACCCTGTGTGTCATCCTCAAGAGACAGCAAAGTGTTAATCAAACACTAGAGCTGTTACACAACACACCAGCTCCACGTCACAAATGAGGAACTTCTCCATTAAAGGCACAGGAAGATCTCTGAGAACAGGTAACACCCAACCCTACAGGCTCCATCCCTGCAGGACCTACAGAGCTGCAGGGACAACACACTTGTGTTCTCTCACAGCCACTGCAATAACTATATTCAGATAAAAAGAATGACCAAACGACCACTGGACTTTGGCAAAGGATAAATTCAGATGCCAACTTTCCAGCTGAGGTCCACTCTCTGCATTAGCATAGCCATTACCGCCACTCTTTCTGTTGACCTGACTTGGAACATGCAAGAACCCCTTCTCTTATTTTTTGTCTTCCCACTGCTTTCTTTTAACCACAGTGCAGCATTACCAGGTGACAGCTTCATAAATACCCACAGATTGTGTGAATTTCCTCCACAGAGTAGGAGGTGCCAGCTGCTACCAGCAGTTGGCTCATTAGGGACACCCCCTTTGATCTCACACAACCCACATCAACTTCCCACCCAAAGACCTGAATATAAAGGTCTCACCTGCCCTTTGGCTCAGCAAATGGGGACGAGATGTCTGCATCTGGATCCAAAATGTGGTCAAGTTCTTTCTGGTTCTTCTCATACATCCTTTTCCTCTCTGTCAGCCCCTTGTTGTTATCAACCTGTGGGAAATCGTAGTAGCCCTTCCTCTTGGCTTTCAAGCGCAGCTTGTTGCGGTAATGTTCTATATCTGACTTCTGCTTCAAAGCCTTGTTCACCTAAAAGGCAAAAAGATGTTGAAGCGATGGCACTGGGTGGGGGCTGGCTCTTTCCAAATAGTCCTGTTGGCACTGGGTCTGATGCGCCGCAGCTGCTGTTGGGTACCACAGTGTGCCATCTGCGAGCAGCGAGGAGCTGCAAGTGAACAGAGTCACTGCATTTTTATGGCTTGGCAGATGGTTAAATAATTTTAGCCTGAGAACTATGTACTGTTACAACGGTGACTCAGATACACCCACCGAATAAAAACATCGGGGATGCTGGCTAACTGCTGTGACCCAACATCCTGCCTGCTTTGAGCCCCACAGGAAGGGCCAGGACAGGTCTGGTGGCGAGCAGCTCAAGGAACTGGTGTTTGGTCTGGAGGAAAAGAGGCCGAGGGGAGACCTTATTGCTGCTTTTCAGCTACCTGAAAGGAGGTTCTGGAGAGGTGGAGGTCAGTCCCTTCTCCCAAGTCACCAGTGATAGGACAAGCAGAAACAGCCTCAACCTGTGCCAGGAGAGGTTCACATTGGACATCAGGAAAAATTACTTCCCTGACAGAGTGGTCAGGGGTTGGAACAGGCTGCCCAGGGTTGGGGGGGAGTTGCCATCCCTGGGGGTGTTCAAAATACAATTAGATGTGACCTTGGGGAACAGGGTTTGTTGGGTTGACAGTTGGACTGGATGATCTTGAAGGTCTCTTCCAGCCCTAATGATTCTGTGAACTCAACAAAGAAAATACTTTTGGGGTCCAAAAAGTACAGAGACATCACCCCCAATTACACAAAACATTAGCTAACTTGTCACTGGTGGCTGGGGAAGAATCAGAGTGCAATACAGTCATAGGTACTTTTATTCATATGGAAATCTGTTATGGACCACTTATAGGTTTGGAAGTTTGGTTTATGGTTGGACTCGATGGTCTTAGAGGTCTTTTCTAACCTAAATGATTCCGTGATTGTGAAAGAGCAGATCTTCAATTTTCAGATCTCTGAGGCCACAGAGTAAATGGAACTTTCTATAGCACCCATCTTCTCAACTCAACAGGCTTCAGATTGTTCTGCCTGTGATGGCAGCCAAAAGAACAGTGGAAGATGTTGTCAGACAGCCCTTACCTCTCCATTGATGATAGCAGATTCCTTGCTCCTCTCTGACGCAGCGTGAACAGCAGGGAGTGCCACTGGTTTGATAGCTATGAGCTGGACCGATCCGGAAGACGTGTCAAAGGGGTCAACGGTGGATTTGGCCACGTTATCAAAGAGAATGCCTCCTTCCTCCTCATCACTCACAGGCACTAGAGCACATCAGACTCACTCAGCATACAGACACTGCAAGTTCAACATGAAGCTCAGCAAGCTCATGAGTTGGATGAATGAGGGGCTCAGTAAACTCAAGGCATAGACCTGGGAGAAAGTTCCATCAGCTCACAAATACCATTATCTATTCAAAGGATTACCTGGCACTGTCCCTAAAGAGGGTTGATTTCCAGTCTGCACTCATGAGATGCAAAATAAAAAGGAGAAAAAGCATGGCACAGAAAATGGCATGAAAATGAAAGTCAAAGCACATCCTGTCCTAGGTTTTGCACGGAAAGGACCCGACACTGGAAAGGACTACATCTGGTGTAACCTCAGAGCCTGCAGCTGGCTTTGGGGCTTACACTGCAGGAGCATGGGCAACCTCAGCATTTGAAAAAGAAACCCCCTAACTTCAGCAAGATATTAATGCTAGAAATGCCCCCTGGTAAAAAGAAATGATGACTGCTGTATGTTAAAACATGCTGAGGACACTGATGGCGTCCAGCACATGGGTTTGGGTTGGGCTGGGCTGGGTTTGCTTTGCCAAGCAGTACCTCAGGTAAACCACCAACATTTCTTAAGAGACAGGGAAAGGCTTCTGAAAAATCTTTACATTTTAAAGAAGCTTTGCCCTGCTACTTGCTCCATCGTTCTGTATAACACACAGTCGGGCCCTTTCCCCTCCAAACTTGCTCCACCTTGTCAGCTGTTGAATCTTGAACCTGTTATCCTCACTGGAATGAAGGAATGACTCTAAAGCATGAATTCTACAAAGAGCTCACTGCAAGCACTTTTGAATAATTATGCTACCAGAGGGAAGAGCACTCGCTCCATCTCCTACCTGACAGGAGCAGAGATCCTCGGCTAAAGAACAAAGTGCTCTGCTCTAAATTTATTTCCTCTGAAAACACGCTCCGGTTTAATATTTAATCACTGCACAAATTACAACGGACTTGTATAAACTCAGCAGTTTAGACAGCCAGTGATTTTGGTAAGAGAAACAGTTGACAGTGGTAGCATAAAATATGAACCCCCTGAGCAGCCTCATTATTTCTCTGCCAGTGCTCAGCACAGACTGCAGATGACACCACTTGATCTTTAGAGAACCGTGTACCTCTGGTTCCACGCACCTGTCCAAACAGGACCGAGCCTTTAGTGGGTCTGAAGTCCTTCCTGCAGTTGTTCAAGTGCTGTATTTGTGCAGATCTCAAGCCTGGCTGGCTGAAAGGAGCTGCCAGACTCCCACTGAGGACCAGGCAGCCACGCTGGCTGAATGAAGAGCTCCCACCTGCTACAGACTGCACAGAACAACGAGTTCAGAGTGAACCTTTGAATCAGTTCAACTCTCACCTAAGTGACCGGAGATGGTTTGGGAAGATGGGTCTTTGCAGTTCACTGCTGACACATTCCCACTACCTTAACAAGGTACCTCTGCACTGACATGATTGTCTCCAAGAGAGAAAAAGGTTGTCAGAATTGTATTTCTCACTGACAAAGATGGTCTCTCGTGATGACCATAGCTCAGATGAACCTGGAGAATAACTCAGCAGATACTGTGGAATCCTTCCTCTTTGACTGAGTGCCTCCCAGCACTCACAGGAACCAGCTGTGCCCTAGGACCTCAGCCAAACATCAACTTGCAGATCATGATTCTTTCTAAGCGTCCTCTGGGTACCCTACTCCAAGCAGAACAGCCCAACAAGTGCAGCTGCATTTCCACCCCAAGGACTGTGCTGCCTGAGACATCAGCAGTGGTCTCCAGGCACTCAGAGTGAGCATGACCAGCTACAGACGTGTGGGCTGTCTCCTCAGACCTCATTACAGGATGAGAACACAAGATTTTTGCTTAATTAAACAGAGCTCCTCTGATGCAAAGACTCATTAAAGAAAAGGAAAGAGAAGGTTAAGGAGAATCAGGAGTCGCAGATGACAGCTACCACTGATGTGGGATGACAAGAGCAAAGAGCTCCCTCGGTATTAGCCAGCTCATCAGTGGCAACGACTTCTGCATCTACTGCAGGGCTACTGGCATGGACATTGGAGCAAAGAGGACTAGAAACTGAAAGTGTATTCCTCCCTAGCTTAGCACTGACTGGCAATTGTCATAGAAAATCAGGGTTTTCCACTACCCCTTTTTTCACTGATGAGTGATAACTGCAGGTAGTGGCTCCTGTAGTTTATACAGGCAGTGAGCCATACACCCTGCTCCCATCCTGTGGGGATTTTAAGTTTTAAGTGGGGAGTTTATTATATTTAGCAGCACAGCTACTGGGGCTGATGGTCGGACCTGATTTACCTTAAAGGTTTTTTCCAACCTAAATGATTCTGTGAAGCGATGCTTTGGGTTCCTGTTTTAAACACACACATGCCCCACCGTTACGGTGGTTCACTGCTCTGCTCCATGTACACACAGCGGGACTGACAAGCTCAGCGGCAGGAAATGGCAGAAAACTGACTTAATCAGCTGCTTCAGAGTCATTTCCCACCTGTGAAACACCTCCTGCTAGATTGTGATCTCTTGAGATTGAATTACTCTGCCTAATCTTCCTGTGACGGAGGTACACAAGGTACAGCCAACAATGTAACCCAGGCTGAGGGCCAGCTGTGGTGTAGAGCAGCATGGCAGTGGGGTTGTGGGGAGCAGGACCATGGCAGAAGCTTCAAATCCACATCAGGGCACAAGATTTGCCAGCTCAGAGCTGCTCTGGCCAAGACACTGCTGGCCAAGGCTCTGGGTGTTCTCAGAGCTGATGCCAGCAGGTGGAGCTGCCCACTCGTGCCAGGGAACTGCAGCTCTGATCAGTTAAGAAGCAGTTGGATGGGAAGAATATTCCGGTCTTATCTAGTTACTACTTTAATACTATCTATATATACACAAGCTATACTGCTGTCACCCTGAGCTTTTAACATGAAGACCGCACGAGATTGCTTCTCCCTCTCTCTTTGCCTCTGCTTTATTTTTCCTCTCCTCTCCCAAAGCAAAATGTGTTGGGAGAAAAGAACGACTGAAGTGCTTGGAAAAAAAAAGAGTGAAGAATTTTAAACTCTCTGTGGATCAGCAAACACTTGAGACAAGATCTGCACTGTCCTGCTCTGAAGCAACAATGTGACTGGTTTCGGAAGTCTTTTGAGACTAGAGGTAGTTGCCCGGCTCTTCTCCCAGGCAACTAGCACCAGGATGAGAGGGCAGGGTCTGAAGCTGCACCAGGGGAGGGTTAGGTTGGATGTTAGGAAGCCCTTCCTCATGGAAAGGCGGATCAAAGGCTGGACTGGACTGCCCAGAGCAGTGGTGGAGTCCCCATCCCTGGAGGTGTTGAAGGGCAGCCTGGCTGTGGCCCTCAGTGTCCTGGTGTGGCCGCTGGGGTGATGTCAGGTGCTGGGCTGGGCTGGCTGAGCTCAGAGGGCTTCTGCAGCCTCAGTCATTCTGTGAATCTGTGAAGACTTTTACACTGAGGGCGGTGAGACACATGTGGGATCAGATTGCCCAGGGAGGTGGTAGGTGCCTCATTCCATGTCAGGCTGCACATGACGCTAAGGAACCCAATCTGGTTGAAGATGTCCCTGCTAAATGTAAGAGGGTTGGACTGGGTAGGTTTGAAAGGGCCCTTTAAACCAAACCATTCAGCAATCCTGAGATTACTAGCTCAGCATCCAGCCCGTTCTCCTTTGCCTTTCGCTTCTTGGAGTCTCCTTCTGTGGAGACATTTAGAACCCACCTGGCCACGCTCCTGTGTGACTGGATCTAGGGCATCCTGCTGTGGCAGGGGACTGGATGGTCTGTCAAGGTCCCTTCCAAACCCTAATGCTCTGTGATTCTGTGATTAAAACCCACCTGGACGTGTTCCTGTGCAACTGGATCGGATCTAGGTGATCCTGCTGTGGCAGAGGGACTGGACTGGGTGATCTTTCAAGGTCCCTTCCAGTCCCTAATGACCTGTGAGTTTTAGGATCCCTTATTCATGCATCCTCATGATCAAAGCCTCATCCATCCTGGACATGATCCTGTGCAACTGGATCCGGGGGATCCTGATCTGACAGGGGGACTGGACTGGATGATCTTTCGAGGTCCCTTCTAATCCCTGATGCTCTGTGATGCTGTAATTGGACTGGATGGTCTTTTGAGGTCCCTTCCAATCCCTGATGCTCTGTGATGCTGTAATTGGACTGGATGGTCTTTCGAGGTCCCTTCCAATCCGTGATTCTCTGTGATGCTGTGATCCCACATCCAGTTCTCCTACGCACTGGGAGAGCCAGGGATGCCTGAAGCATCTCCATCACGACCAGGCTTAGCCAGGATCTGCTGTTTGAACTGGAATAATTTGGCTGTAGCCCCTCTCCCCGGGAAAGTCTCGTGTTTCGGGCTCCGGTGAGCAGCCCCCAGCCAGGGGCTGCCTCCCTAGCGCAGCCTCCCCGCGGAACTTGGCGCAGCGGGTCCCTCGCATCGTCCGCACTTATATGTACACTTGGTCAGGCTGTGTAAACTTTGACATGCGGATGTCAATCTTCCTCATATTTGCAGATGGCTTTATCAGCGCGTGATTAGTTTCTAGAACAAATTTGAGCGAAAGAAAACATTACCTACAGTGCGTAAGCCAACAGACCAGCTAGTTTTCAGATTTGTCTATTTACATGGGCACCGGGTGTTTTGCTAAGGCTCTCTAAAAGTGATGGTAATTGAACAGTGCCAGTGTGTTAGGAGAAGCTGATGAGTTGTAAAGGTTTGACAAACAGCCGCGGCGGATCTGGCTGGAGCCCTTTCGAGTGGTGGTTGTTAATCCCGCCGAGCAAGCGCGCACCTCGCGCCGTGCTCGGAGGCGTCAGCAGCGCAACTTGTGCTGTTTGTAAAATCCTCCTCTGGTATCGCCGGCAAGTCTGCCGAGCGTCCCGCCGCCAGGTATAACGAAAGCTTAAGGGAGCGCTCGCCGGCGGCTGGTGGGGTCGGGGTTGGGGAAATGTGTTTGCTGGGTTTATTTCCGCCGGCTCCTAAAATACCCTGTGCACCCTTTGGGGCTTCCCTGTCGTTTAACAGAGAGGGGTCCTCCGTGGTGCGTGGGTGACGTGAGAGCCTGGCTACCCCCGGGAGCTCCTAGGGGAAGCTCTGGGCAAGGTGGGCTCCTGACGAAGCCATTGCTGCCGCCTGCTCAGCAAGCCAGTTGTCCAGACGCAGCTCAGGCTTCACTGGGAGGAAGCAGCAGCCGTGTGCGAGGTGGGGAGGTGCCGATATTTCATCCCAAAAAGGGCATTAACCGCTAGAGGGCCCAAAATTTGTGCAGAACGATGCAGGGAGATGGACTGTGCACAGAATCACAGCATCATAGAGCATCAGGGACTGGAAGGGACCTCCACATATCTTCCAGTCCATCACAGCATCACAGAACATTAGGGACTAGAAGGGACCTCCAAAGAGCATCCAGTCCATCACAGCATCACAGAACATCAGGGACTGGAAGGGACCTTGGAAGATCATCCAGTCCATCACAGCATCACAGAACATCAGGGACTGGAAGGGACATTGAAAGATCATCCAGTCCATCACAGCATCATAGAAGATTAGGAACTGGAAGGGACCTTGGAAGATCATCCAGTCCATCACAGCATCACAGAGCATTAGGGACTTGAAGGGACCTCTAAAGATCATCCAGTCCAACACAGCATCACAGAACATTAGGGACTGGAAGGGATCTCCAAAGAACATCCAGTCCATCACAGCATCACAGAATATTAGGGACTGGAAGGGACCTTGAAAGATCGTCCAGTCCATCACAGCATCACAGAACATTAGGGACTGGAAGGGACCTCCAAAGATCATCCAGCCCAATCCCTGATGGTTTCTTTCCCCTTGGAGGGGAAGTAACTCTTTTTCCCAATAGTTTTTGGCTAATAAAAGGGGGTCCGGAGAGGTGGACGCGTGAGGAACCGACACCGGGGGTTAATAACCAGCCCCTGTGGCTGGGAGTATTGATGGCAAGAGGGAGATGAAATGGCTGTGACATTTAAAGGAGGAATTTGTGAACCACAAATATGAGCGTGACTGACACAGCATGGCAGCACACAGAATCAATACAAATAACCTAAACCTTAATACCTTGATCCCGGGGAAGAGCATTGCATTACTAGGGGCTCGCAGGAGCGGCAGCCGCCCTGGATGCGCCTCGCTGTGCGGTATCGACTGTCACGCACGGGGGCAATGACAATTAGGATGCTCTTTAGGAGGGAGGCTTTTGCTTCGCTTCCCTCCGGTCTTTGGTGGGGGGTTACATGGAAGAAGAGACAGCAGCAGCCTCAGAGCCCACTGGCTCCCTTTGCTCTCCCTTCTCCCCAAATGCAGGGCTCGTTTTTCTGCCCTATATTTTACAGCAGATTTTCCTAGGAGATCATCTCCCACATCGTTCTTTAAGCAGCAGGTCCTGGGAGAGGGTGAAGCAGTTGGGTTTCAGGTAGGAGAGGGTGCTAAGCCCTGCAGAATCAAACCACTGGCTGCACCCGAGGTGTCTTGTGCCTGTCAGCAGCTATCACGGCTTCTGCTAAAGCACAGTGACACAGGATGCTGACATAGCCAGAGCTCGTCCTGGCTGGAGAGGACCTCCAGGATCACCAAGCCCAGCCCTCAGACCAACAGCTCCCTAACCCCTACACCACGGCCTCAAGGGCTCCAGCTACTCGGTTTTTAAACACCTCCAGGAATGGGGACTCCACCTCCCTCCTCCTGCTGGTCACATCAGGCCAGATAGTTAGCTCCCTGTCTACCCTCCTGCATCACCATCCGCACCTATTGACAACCCACCCAGCTGCTCTGCAACCAAGAACCGGGGAACCCTCTGCTTTGGGGTTCAGTTCGTGCTCCTTGCCCCATGCAGAGCAAACCTGCAGCTGCAAGTGAGGTCCAAAAGCTGCCGAGCCAGCAGGGAAGGGAAGCTGCACCACTCCACACCCTACCACGGGGCTCATCACTACAAACTCCTCTCAACCTGGAGGGATAAACACTCCAAGCTTGTGCTGCTCCCTGAGAAGGCTCCACAGCTGGGTGAGAGTTGGCTGCATGCACCAGCAGTTAAGAGCCACCCTGGTGCTGGTGGCCACCAAGAACCTCCCGGGCAGCAGAACAGAGGGAGGCAGTGAAAAGGTGAAAGCAGCCATCAGCATCAGCACCCGAGCTGTGTTTGTTAATGTGTGTACAGAGGAACTCTGTTTGTTTGTAGGTCCTTAGTAGAAGTGTGTCTAATGTTGACTTTTTGAGTCTAATATTGTTTGAATTTTCTATCGTGAGCCTAAGCCCCGCTACCCGAGAGCTCTTCCCCTCCCCTGTTTGTACGTTCATTACCTTTTAAAAACACCCTGCAGCAGCAAAGAGCTGCCTGGGTCTCCCCACATGCCAGCGGGTTTAGCTCCCCAGCATCACCACACCGCTCCCTCAGCCATCCCACACGGGGCTCCTGGCAGGTTTAGCCTGCACCCAGCTGCCCACAAGGACCATGGCCACGCGAGGCTCGTCCCCGAAGCCGGGTTCAGCCCGGGCCAGGGCTGTGCTTGTTTTCAGAGCCAACAGAACAGGCTCTGTTCTGGCCAACAATTTGCTAATCTTAAAGTAAACACACAGCACGGGCACATCTCTTATCCATCCCCAGGTAAAAGTTTACTGTGACCACCCCCCTAACCCTAACCCAGCATCATTTTGGTAGAGGGACTTCTGCAGCCCTCAAACCCAGCACCATGCAACCCTTTGGCTCTGCCATCCTGCAAAACTAGGAACTGCGATCCCATAAGAAGGTAAAAACCTTGAACTGCTGCAAAACAGCTGCCAAGGTGCAAGGGGAGAGAATCAGAGTGATTGAGGCTGGAGAAGCCCTCTGAGCTCAGCCAGACCAGCACCTCACATCACCACAGCGACCAGACCAGGGCACTGAGGGCCACAGCAAGACTGTCCTTCAACACCTCCAGGGATGGGGACTCCACCACTGCCCTGGGCAGTCCATTCCAC
>JAOXOE010000441.1:139397-158275 GCA_028565055.1 Phoeniculus purpureus
CAGGAGGATGGAGCCAGGCTCTGCTCAGTGTCATCTAGTGATAGGACAAGGGGCAATGGGTGTAAGCTGGAACACAGGAGGTTCCATATTAATGTAAGAAGCAACTTCTTCACAGTGAGGGTGATGGAGCAGTGGAACAGGCTGCCCAGGGGGCTTGTGGAGTCTCCTCCTCTGAAGATGTTTAAAACCTGCCTGAATATGTTCCTGTGTGACTTGGTCTAGGTGATCCTGCTCTGGCCAGGGGATTGGACTAGATGATTTTTTGAGGTCTCTTCCAATCCCTGATGTTCTGTGATGCTGTGAAAGAGCTACCTGGAGATGGTATCTGTGTGACAACAGAAAAATGGTAAATTTCAGACATGCAGTGACGTTAAAATGTTTTAGATTCCAGAAAGTCTCTTAGTATGAACCTTCAACTTGTAGACACTTAGGAGATTCTCTGGTGACACACTCCCAGTTCTCTCATCCCATTTCTTTCTGGTTACTGGCTGGACAGGCCATAGTGGGAACTGCAGTGCAAAGCAACCTTTCCCATTTCCTAGGGGACTCATCCTTTCAAATGTCATTGAGCTTGTTAGCTGTCAGAAGCACTCAGGATATTTAAGGGTCAGACTTCAAACACATCTTGTTTGACAGTGGTTTCAAAAGCCAACAGAGAGACCATCTGAAGCTTGAGCCTGTTTTCCTTGTAGATCTACAACTTTGAGCAAAACTAGTGCTTTGTTGGGTGATGCAGGAATAGCACCATTAGGTACAGGGTTTGCACACGTTGCAGCAATAACTACCTAATGACTCTCCAGAAAGGCAGGGAGAAGCATTTCTTAAGGCTCATTTTTCTATTAACTTGCATCATTCTAAATTACTCTCTTTGCCATTTAGTTTGGGAATGAGAGAGACTGTGGGAAAGAAACTGAGTCTGAATTTTATCAGTAACTTTAAATTAAACTGCTGTGGTGGAGCAGCAAACAACTGGTGAAAAATTACACATTCTCATACTGTTGAAAAGTTGTAATGCAGAAGAAACAACGAGCTTATAGCTCACAGGGCAGACACACAGGAATCCTGGTTTACATCTTCAATTCAGTTACCAGCTCCCAGTGTGACCCTGAGGAAGTGAATTCATGGTTCGCTCAGCTCGATAAGGCTGCAGTGGGTTTTGAAGCAAAACCCTTCATTTAGCTAGAGCTCAGCCGCTTGCTTATAAAATGGGAACATCCACATTTTTTTTATTATTCATATGTCTTGTGTCTAACCAGACCATGAGCTCCTGAGGGTAGATGTCTTCTCTTTTACTGCATTTTACAACAGAAATTATAATGAGCAAAAGTGAAGTGCACACAAAGTGTTTCCTGTGGAAATACAGAGACAGGCTACAAACACCACGTCCAAAAGGAAAGAAGTGGATTTGTTTCTGTAAAAAGGTGTAAAAAAGACAGCGCTACCTCCTACCTTTTCAAAGAGTCATGTCAACATCTCCGTCATAATTTCCACTTCTGCGTACTCTCTTTGTGCATATTTGACTCATATGGAAATCTGCAGATGTACAAGGCTGCCTTACCAGACCACAGAAGTACGACGTTCGATTTTGAGCAGATGTCAGAATTACCCAAACACTCGTATAAATGGCAAAGCCACACAATGAGCTAGAACACTGCTGTGTGCTCTCGGTAGCTGCTCTAGCTGAAATTCCATTTCCCTTTCAGTAAAGCAGCATTCTCAGGGAAAACAAAGTAATTCAGAATCAAAACGCTAGACCTGCAGCAAGCAGGAATGGAGATCCCCAGTTCCAGTCCAGTTAAAGTCACTAACACATCATGATCAAGGCTGGGGTACAGTACATAGTGCATTCTCTGGAAATGATACTGAGTCTTCTCACTCAGTCCTAAGTTTATGATGATAAATCAATTACTCTTTACAGTGCTCCCTTCTCTTCCTATCACCACTGCACGTAGAGATTTCAATACTATTGCTCCTTCAGGCAGAAATAATGGCACCAGGGAGCCCCATTTGATATGCTGGTTAGACAGTAAGGGGATCCAGGACCGAAGTCCACTCTAATTTTCATTCTATCCAGATAGACACCTTGGCAAAGCAGAGACATTCAGTTAGCTAAAGGCGTCAAAATTCAAACATGAAGTTGTTATTGCACAGAAAACCCCTCCAATCTCTGCCACAAAATCTGTGTCCGCACACACAGTTCTTTTCAATTTCTCTTCCCTGTTTTTAACAATCCATGTAATGCACTTGGTTCTTGGTGGGGAAAAACCCTCTATTTCTAAAAAATGATCCCTTTGAGGTCGAGATGATCTACACTATTTTGAACAGGTGAAAAAGAAGAGGCATCTTGATAGCCCTCAAATATTACTTTGGGCCAAGTTATTTGAAGGAGAAGTTTAGGTTGGCCACGAGGAAAAACTTCTCCATGGAAAGGGCCATCAGGCCTTGGAACAGGCTGCCCAGGGATGGCGTTGAATCGTCATCCCTGGCCGTGTTTCACAGTCATGGCGATCTAGAGCTCAGGGACAGGGTTTAGTGGTGCGTGAACAGTTGGGTTCATGGCTGGACTTGATGAGCTTGAAGGTCTTTTCCAACTTAAATGATTCTGTGATTCTAAGAGCAGTTTAGCCCCAGCAGCCTTTAGCCTGTAGTGTCATCGTTTCTTTAGCATTAGAATTCTGACATAACAGTTCTATCAAGCTCTTCGGTTCAGAGCTATGGGTGTATAAAACTAGGTCTGCAGTCAAGTATACAGTGACCAGCCAAATAGCAGCTTATCTATAGCTGTGATTCACTACCAGAGCAGATTAGTCTGCCTTCCACAGGAGAAAAAGCAGCCTCATACAGGAAAGCGCAACTGAAATGTCCCTGTGATCAGTGCAGAAAAAGAATGGAAGGACTAAACCAGAGAATTAGGAAAAAGCCTCTTACGATCAGCTTGAACTTGAATAACATAACCCAGTGTCAAGGCCATCCGCTGCGAGTCCACAGTGCTCAAAATCTTGGCGGCTGCAGTACCCAGCAGAGGTTTCCCATTGTACAGGGTGTAGTATGTCAGCTCAGCCGGCTCCTTCGGTCCAGGAATCCGCTGGATTTTGACCATCTTTCAGGGGAAAAAACATAGAAGGAAATTAAAAAAGTAACGAGAGCAAGAGAAATAAACCCAACTATTTCTATCCTACCATTGCAAAACCTGCCACTGAAGGCAGTGCATGCAGAGAACTCCTTTAAGACCCCACATCAGCCTACGTTTCATGGAAATACCCTCAGAGGATCAGAACTTCTTTCCTTCACAGGCTGAGCTATTGAGGTTAGTGAGGACTGACTGCTTTCTTCAAAAATTTTAACCATAATCCTCAGGTAAAACCCTACACTGAGTAAAGTATCTGGTAAAAGGAGGAAAGGATCAAGTGTTTGGACATTGCAGCGCTCTGTATAGAGGGAATCCCTAAAGCCTCTTCTAGTAGTGATGGTCACACTGTACTGGCATGTTGCAGTTGAAAAAACCCCCCACTTTTTATTTCTAGACTCCTTATTTTTGACCCCAGACTGACAATACAGAGAACTGTGGGTTATCATAGAATCATAAATGGGTTATCCCAGTTTATTCTGCAGAACCTCCACCTTTCCCGAGAGTGGGGGAAGTGTCCGACACTGCTAATACTGACAGTTTTTGTGATTCTTCTCCATTGAGTTATGGAGTAAAACATGCCAAGTTTTCATGGAGAACATCACAGAAGGTTCACCCTTTTGGCAAGTGAAACCACATTCCTCCTTTCACGTATGGAATAGTGGGGAAATGGGAAAAGCAGTGACGTGGTTTTATCTCTCACGACAGGCAGTTCTTGAGAGATACCAAATCATTTGTTTAAGAGAGCAGTAACTTGTCATTTAACTTTTGAAGAGTCATCCTCTTTGAATCCCCCCCTCAATTGGTGTCAGTTGGCTAAATTAGTGAGAAAACAAACTACCATCCCTTCCAAACGCTGAATGGGAAGCACTGCTAAATAAGAGCCGGATGATTAATAAGTTACTGGGGACCAAAACCTCTGCTTCACAATGTGATCCATGGCCACATGATTTGATGACTAACCCTGTACAACAACTGCTGCACACATTATGTTTAATTGTTTTTCAATGAAAAGAACAAAGTTTAACTTTATGGAGTTACCTAGGAAATAAAGACCTGGGAAACCTACATCAGCCCGGAACACTTCATTATGCTGAACACAAGACTTTATGCTAAAATATGCACTTTGTACCAACCCTCCTAGCAACCACAGAGAAAATATTTATTAACACTGATTAACTAATTTCAAGAAGCTGAGAGGCTGACTGCAGAAAAAGAAACCCATTAGCATTGCCAGGCGCTCTGCGCTCGCTGCTCTGAGAGTCATGAAGAAAGGCAGGAAATCCCAACCCAGTGAAGGAGAGCTCAGATCTATTTGGAGTTGATTTCAGTTCCTATTTACTTATTTATTCACGCAAACTGGAGCAGGACCACAGATTTATAGAATGGCCCAGGCTGGAAGGGACCTCCAAAGGTCTTCTAGACCAAATTCCCTGCAGTGAGCAGGGACATCCTCAACCAGATCCAGTTGCCCAGAACCTTGTCCATCCTCACCTCATCTACCTTCCTGGGCAACGTGTTCCAGTGTTGAACCCCACTCCTGCTAAGGAACTTTTCTCATGCAAACAAAACCCCTTTAACACTCATCTAGGAGTAACTGCTGTCTCATTGAGCACCTGCACAGTGTAGCTGCCCACAGTAGTGGCACGTCTGAACCGCCGTCCTTGCTGATGGGACATCATGAATAGCGGGGCCAAGCGCTGCTCCATCAGTCTTGCAAAGCTCTGGTTGTTCAGGCCCAGTAACGCAATATCGACCCCTTGAATGACTGTGAGAATGGAGAAAATCCCGTATCAGCACACACTGCATGCACAGAGAGACAAACATATGGTCTGTGGGATGGTTGGGGATGGATGTGCTAACTGGATTAGAAGAAATAGAGCTGGACACTGGTATGTCCCTTGGTAAGTCCCCAGGGAGATACAACCTGCTTCTGTGTCAGTTCCTACATCACTGTTCTCTGATAACATCATTGGTGTTTCAGAGAATTATATCCTCCAAAAACCTTTCCTAGGTCTTCAATTCACCACCATGGCTTCATGAAACATCAAATCTATGACCTTCAGTGTAAAAAGTAAGTTAAAACCTTTCTGAGAGCTGTCTGGTTTTATACTCATCTGTGAACTAAATCAGAGCTTCTCATCCTGCAGATTTGAAATTTGTAGCTAGGATTTTGTACAACTCAGCTCGATACAAGATCATCATCTGTCTGGGAGCTCTAAAAACAGAGTAACATTTCCACAGAACAAAAGAACATCAAATTTAAAAAGAACCTGAAGTTACACAAAGTTCCAGAAAGTGATACAGATGCTAATCAAATCCAGGCAGAGGTATCATTTTCCAATATGATTTCAAATATCTTTGGGACCACCACGATTTCTTTGGAAAAAAGTATTGCCATTGTAATATCAATCAAAGTCAAGAAATGGAGTAGCAGGTTCATAGCATCCCGATGGGGAGGAGCTGTACTGATCATCTTGGAGGATCATAACCTCTGCATAAGTCTATGCTTCATCTAAAGTGTATTAATAGATCAATAAGGTAACAAATCACAGCAGATTCTGAAAGCAGTTTGTTGCATTTAATGTTTCACGTCAGGCTCCTTTTCCCCGTGTTCTCCTGAATGCTAAAACCATTCCATCTGCAGACTCACCTACTGGAAAGGCTTCGGTATCAGCTCACTCATAGCAGCCTACTTGTGTTTTAAAACTCTAAGAAGACAAAGTTGCTCTCAGAAAGGAGCAAACCGAGGTGGTATGAGTTTGAGGTGGGTGTTGGATGCAGATGTTTCTGTCCAAGAAGATGAATCCCAGTTATGTCCCAGACCAGCTGCAAATACATTTCCCAGTCAAATGCAACAAGCAAGTTCAGCCACTTACTTTTGAGTACAATTACTGCCCCAATGAGCACTAAAAATTGCAACCTGAAGTTCAAGGAGAAGGGAAAAAAAATTAGAAGTACCTGTTATCACCCAGTAGTCTCTAGTTGACTCTGAGACATCAAGGTTTGGATACTCCAAAGCTTTAAAAGCAAAAGTTGAAATTATGTCATAATATTCCAACATAAAACCATAGAATCACAGAATCATTTAGGTTGGAAAAGCCCTTCAAGCTCACTGAGTCCAACCATGAACCCCATTGTTCCAACCCACTGCTAAACCGTGTCACTGAGCTCCAGATCTCCACAACTGTGAAACATGGTCAGGGATAGTGATTCAATACCTCTCTGGGCAGCCTGTTCCAAGGCCTGATGGCCCTTTCCATGGAGAAGTTTTTCCTCATGGCCAACCTAAACTTCTCCTAGTGCAACCTGAGACCACTGGGAGAAGTGACCAACTCCCACCTCTCTACATGACACATCCCAACAGTGTTTAACAGACAGTGACAAATAAATCTGAACTATGGCCCAGGACATCTACAGGCGTAATTTCCAGGGTCTGAACAAGGCTGAGAACAAACAGTAGGAGCCCTGCTGTCCATCTGCTGTTGCCAAAATACTGGCAGGATGTTGTCTGGGCAACCCCCAGGACTGTCCGTCACTAAAACTGCTGGGCAATGTGTATGTGTCTGTCCTCCACAGTCCTGCTGCCTCCCCTGCACAAGCACCTCCCCTGGGGAAGGCAAGAGGAGATTCCATGAGGGGTTTGTGATGTAATTCTTACCCAGACCTCAGCTTTAATCTAAAATGATCTTAAAAATAAACCAGATTTCATCAACCACAGAGCGCAGTCCCACGTGAGTTACAAATGAGACTAAGGAGACTGTGAACGTAGTGAGTGTAAGTCTGTCCCCTCGCACCGTTCAGAGTGTTGCTACCACATGTGTTCACAGCTCTGAGAAGGTAATGGTTGCTGTTCTGATGTCCTGTGTTGGCTTTCCCAGCTCCAAAGTTCATTAGGCTGCTCATGATGCAGCTCAGCACTTTTTCAATAGATTTATGCATCACTACTCAGAACTTAACTCATAAACTCTCCACCCATAGCACCCCAATACACTGCTACAGAGTTACTCTGAGTTTTTAACCCCAGAGTGGCTTGGAGGAGTGAATATTGTGGAGAATCTGCTGCTGAAGAAGGGGTTTCACAGCATGTCCTGAGCTGGAAGTCTCCATGACAGACTGAAGGCTCTGCAGAAGTTGTCGGAGTCTGATCGGAAATCACCCACGTGCACAGCAACGACGATATTGGTTTGATAAACTGGAACAACTCCAGTGCCAAGTGAATAAGCATCAAACGCTCTTCAAAGCAGACATTTTCATTAGACACACTGTCAGGCATCCAAATTGATGGCTGAGGCACACCTCCTGCCCTGAGAGTAACAGCCAGGGCTCCAACATGAAATATAAGCCATTAGCTGTGGAAGGAGCACCAGCTACAGGCTTCATCAGGTCAGTCCATCACACACTGGGACCAGCAGAGAACCACAGTGCCTCAGAGCCTCTCACTGGGTGATAAACAACTCCCCCAGCTGCTGACTACCAAGCCTATTACAAGCCACCACCAAAACATTCTCCTCACAGAGTCATCAAGGTTGGAAAAGACCTTCAAGATCATCAAGTACAACCATCCACTCTGCAACCCTCAACCACTAACCCATCTCCTAGAAATACCCTGTCTGCCCACTTATTGAACCCCTCCAAGGATGGTGCCTCCATCCCCTCCCTGGGCAGCGTGTTCCAAGGCCTCCCCACTCTTTCTAAGAAGAGGTTTTTCCTCCTTGTGCTCCTGGATGCCCCATGAAGACAAGTCTTGCCCACAGGGGGCCCTTCAGAGAGGCTCTACAAAGCCTGTCTGATGATGAACGGGCTGCACCCTCCCTATGTCCCCAGTCACACCCTTTGTCAATAGCGTCTCTGCACCTCCCCTTACCTGGGGAAAGCCTTGATGAAAGCACAGTCCTACCCTGAGATGTATCTCTCACGCTGTGATGGAAACTCTGATTCAGGTAGTCACCAATGCAGCGTGAGAACAAACCACTGGGCAGGTTCACCTGTTTGTTTGCAAAGATCTGACCCAGACAGGTAATGCCTCAAGAATAATGTACAGTAAAACCTCAGCATCGGAGAGGCTGGAATGGACCACTGGAGATCACCTAGTCCAAAGCCCCTGCCACAGCACGCTCTCCTAGAGCAGGATATGCTCCTTCTGGTATTGGGATTTGAAGAGTCACCAGAACTAGCTGCGATCCCCGACCTGCACCAGAAAGTGACTACTCACCCCACAGACAGCTCACAGTGCAACTGATGAGGAACTGCACAAGGGAATTACTCAGCTGTCAGGCTGTTTGCAAATAAAACAGACTGACAAAAGAGGTAACTTGGCTCCTCCCCAGCCCTCACCTTTCCCTCAGTCTGGTTCTGCTTGTCTTAGCATCCCCAAGACCACCTACAGTCCACGAGCTCAGCAGCAGAGCCTATGGTGCCCGCAAAGCCAAACTCGGAGGAGTGTGTGCTGGGGAATGCATACTCACACTCTGCAATGGTGAGAGGCGGGTAGGTGAGGTAGAAGCCCACCAGTTCTGCTGACAGCTGGTTCAGGAGGTTGCTGGAAATGGTGCCATTCAGAGTTGTGCTTTGATTGTTTACCACATAGAACAGAGTGACGGCTTGGGAGACATTTGAGGTGTTCAGGATCTGAAACAGAATTCAAAAGATTATAGGCAGCTGCATTTCAGCTCAGTCTAAACACAGAAAAAAAAACCCCCAAAACCCCACACAGCAACCAAACCAGTGCAAACTAACTGAAGGAACGTTACCTTGAGCAACGTGTTACAGCTTGCTTGACAAGACTGTGTAACACGTACGTGACAGTTTAATTCCTCCTCTAGCAATGCAGCGACTAGAGCTCAGCAGAGGCAGGAGCGGTGCTGGCAGGACTGACAATACTTTTCCCTGATTTCACCAGGAGATGCAAGTTGAAGGAGAGGAGGCTTATCAGGAAAAACATTCAGCATTGAAACCATTAACTGTCTTCCTCCTCAGCTCTACAACAGCCTCTTCCTGAGCCCAAACTTGATGAGGGAATTTAAGGACAAATTCTATTTAGTGAGCACTGGATCAGATCTTCAAACACCAATTTTATGGAGAAAGCAGATAAGCAGACCAAAAAAACCTGTTCTCTCAGAAAACTCATGTGTGAGGGCAAGAGGGATGTGTTCCAACTACTGATACTGTGGGTAGAGCCAACAGCAATCACAAGTGTTATTTCAATACTCCATTTTTTATGGTAAAACATAACACATGGTATAATAAAAGCATCAGAAGAAACGTTCAAGGTCAGACCAAAGACTCTGCCTACCTGACACCCACTTACTAGGTGGGGAGCAGATGACTGGAGAATGGGCACAAGAGGAGATTCTTCTTCTGCAGCATAAAATTAGCCCACAGCCATAAAACATGTTGGGCTTTAAAAGGGTTTAGGACTTTTTATTCTGTGTTTTTTCTAACTCACATCCATCCTGATATCTTGAAGACATATGAAAAAAAGATTTCTGTTTGAAACCTGAACAGCTCTGCTATGGGATACTCCCACCAATCACTCCTGGTTGGAGAATCACAGAAAGTTAGGGGTCGGAAGAGATCTCAAAAGATCATCTAGTCCAACCCCAACCACGCCTGATTTCACTTCTCCTTGCACTGAAGTTGCTTCATGCCTTTTACTCATCTTCAGTCTACTTTTACCTTCTACCCCCACTTCAATCTACTCCTGCACTGCAGCAACACCTGGTCTGAATGTGCTCCACCTGCTCAGACCTGTTCCCCAGTTTGTCACTAATCGTTCAGCTCTCTGCATGGTACTGGAATCATTTCAGAAAAGCATCCTGTGAAGATGACACCTGTGAACCTCTTAGTTCCAAGTTCATACCTTGCCTCCAAGACCTCCATCCTATCACTTCTTTACAAAACTGACCATCACAGGTCCAGATACTGAAAAACTTGGCCACTGCTTCACCTGCTGCAGTAGGTCATCTCTTGCCAGGCACTTCCCTGCCTCTCTGAGCTCGTCTGGTTTGAACACAACTCACAAGAAGCAATTCCAGAGTGACTACTTGTACATTTTCCCTGTGAAGAAAAGCTGAGGGAACTGGGGCTGTTTGGTCTGGAGAATCACAGAATCACAGAACATTAGAGATTGGAAGGGACCTCGAAAGATCATCTAGTCCAATCCCCCCCACCACAGCAGGACCACCTAGACCAAGTCACACAGGAACACATCCAGGAAGACTGAGAAGGATGTTATTCAAGTTTATATAATATTTGAGGGGTGGGTGTCAACTTGAAGGGGCCAATTTCTCTTCTGTGGGGCACAGTAATAGGACAACGGGACAAGGAATAAGGAGTATAAACTAGAACATAGGAGGTTCCACCTCAACATAAAGACAAACTTCTTTACTGTGAGGGTGACAGAGCCCTGGCACAGGCTGCCCAGAGAGGCTGTGGAGTCTCCTGCTCTGGAGACTTTCAAAACCCACTGGGATGCAGACCTGTGTGACCTGTCCTAGGTGATCCTGCTTTGGCAGGGGGGTTGGACTAGATGATGTCTAGAGGTCCCATCCAACCCCAAACACTCTATGACTAAGCAGACCGCTGATGGCCAGTTTTCCCCTCCCGGTAAGCTACGTACAAACCAGTCTGAGGAGCACAGGCCAATACAGAGAGTGTCACCAGAATCAAATCCATAACATCACCCAGAGGACCATTTCTCCATTCCTGAAGTACACACAGAGCTAAGGGGGTTGGCCCACCAGACCTATAAAGGTCTGTAATAGGGGATTTGGGTCTGTAAGTACAGAACTAGGACACACAAAGAAATAAAAAATACATCCATTAATTTAGAACTTGCAGACAGTGGTGCAGCATCGCTGTCTTTACCCCTGAACAGCCTCACTGAAAGCAATTAATGTGCCAGCACAACATATTCAGTAAAAACACATTGGAAACAGTGTTTTTATACATTTATTTTTATGTGAATTTTGCTTAAGTTGTTTAACAGCAAACCCCTAACTCATTAAAAAGAGGAGAAGGGCAAAGCGCACACCGTCGTACCTGAACTGTCAAGTTGTTGCTGGTGTTTAAGACCTTCCTCTCAGCATCCTGGAATGCCCTCTGCAACCGCTGCTCCATGGTCTGGACAAATTTGCAGGACTGGATGTTATCTGTCTGACCCACAAACTGCAGCTCTGGAAAAGGAACGGGGTATTGGTTCGTGGAAGAAACACCCCTGGCTGTGTAACTGCTGTGATGCCTGACAGTAGAACATCCATTTACCAGTTAAGCAGGTGATGGTGATGCCACGTGAGACCAGTTTGTGCCATTCAGGCACCTGCACTGAAATGTCCACAGCTAAGACCAAACATAAGGATTAAATTGCATGATTGTTGCTGAGAGTGTCCACAAAAAAACCTGAGCTGGTTTCCACAGTAATATACATGATGGTGAGACCAGGTGGCTGAACAAACATTTACCCAGAGCCAGGCGCTAAGTGAAACAATTCTAAACCACAGGTCACACTCTTACAGCTTGTAGGTCACTTGCTCCTGTGAGACATCATCAACACATTGATCGATTCTCATGGGCTTGTGCTAGGAGCAAGGACCTTGGCTGGGTAACTGCAGCAAGCAGGTGTCCATAGCCACATCAGCACACACACTCTGGAAACCTTTTCCTGGTGGAACATGGTGCTGTGCAGCCCCCTTGCAGCTCACGGTCTACGATGGATGCTCTGAACATTTTCATCTCAGTTCAGTGCAAGAGCAGTGTGACGAAACTCCATGTGTCTGTGTCTGTGTCTTGTGTGGGGTTTTTCCCTGATGTGTGGTGAGGGAATGCAGCATTAAAATGTCTTGGTACCTTTCTACTCCAAACCAAGTTTCACTGCCTGCAGCTCCGTCGGTGGGTTTGTTAAACCCTCCCTTTGTGTCTAATGCTTTAGATTAAAGCTCTTGATTAAAATATAGTCAGGGTCTGTAACCCACAACTGTGGTGGTGACCCAGGTGGGACGCATGGGGATCCAGATAAGGACCCACACTACACCACAGCTCTACTTACCTGTTTTCAGCTGGAAGTGGTAGGCGGGAAGGGGCTTCCACGGCAGGGCCAGGGCTGCCACAGCCTGGAGGTGTGGCACGTGCTGCTTGATGTCTGCTGTGGCGTTGCTGATGCCATACACCAGGAGCCTCTCAATGACCGCAGCCGGCACAAAGACCAGCCGCCCCTGTGTGACGTAGTAACCGACTGTCATGTTGTTGGACTGCTCCAGGATTTCAATCTAAAACACAAGAGGAAATGCTTCTGATTTTATTTCATTCAAACACTATTTGAAAGGACTTCTCGCGTAGCTCTCTGTCAGAATTTTCACCCCTTACAAACCCCTACAGTATCACACACTGAATTAGCAGAAATGCTCAGGAAGCTTCAGCCCCAGCCTGTGCAGGATGTGGTCCAAGCTGAACCAGTGCAGAACCACCAGCACAGCTCACATTCCTCCCACTTCGACTGAGACTTCGTGTTTACAGACTGGGACGTTTTAGGTATCAATGTACAAGTACAGAGAAACCACAGAACATCCAGCTCCTGCTCCAGACCTGAAGTTCACTGACTGTAAGCCAGTGCCCACCGTCGCAGGACTGGAGATTGATTTTGTCAAGGTTTGACCCCATATTTGATTCTTCATCCTCAACTCAATCTTCCACACTGTTTCCCTATTCTGGCTCATGCTCACCTCTGAGCAGAAGCAGCAAACCACAAGAAGCAGACAATGACTTGAGTTTTAAGTCAAAATCCTGTATTCTCCAGAAAGTTTAAGCCCTGCAGCCACAAGGTTTTAGCTGGTTTATTCCGTTAGCAAAAAGCAGCTACTCTCAGCTTCCAGTTTATTTGGGAGAATCGGTCTGGCTGGTTTTCACTGCTGCTGCTGCTGAGACTCAGGAAAACCCAATTCCCAAACCAACCAGTGACATCCCACCTTGGTGCAATAGGAATGGGGACAAAAGTCAGCCTGACACCCTCTGTTTGGAGCTAAATCATTTTCTCCTTCCCTAGTGAATCACTCACAGCAGCCTTAGGCTCAACACAAAGCCCTGCCTGAGCACAAGATCCTGTGTTGCAGAGGAGTCAGTGAGCCCCAACACACAGCAAAGCAGAACTTTGTGCCATACGGCTGCCAAGTGGTTAACATGTTCATCCTCAACATTTTTTTCTTCTCTCTGCTCAGGATTTCTGTCCTGGGGAGTTGCACTTGGCAGGTACTGGGTTTTCAAAGCAGGGACAGCATCCCATGTACCAGCCCAACTCCACTGACCAGTCCAGGCTGAGCACTGAAGCACTTGGCCGATCAGGAACAGAAGCAATTCCTGAGCTGCAGGGGCAGGAGGACACTGCTGTCAGTTTCTGGGGAACAACCAAAGACATCTGCATTCTCCCTTCTTCTCCATCAGCTGAAGTGGTAAGAGCTTTAGAGCAGTCTCTACATTTTCAGAGCTTAGAGTAGGTGCCAGCAATGCTGCCTTTCATAGAAAAGGCTCAGTGCTCCTCTCCAGGAGGGCCCCTGTATCCAGAGACACCAGCAGAGCTGCAGCCATCTAGGGTTCTCTTGGTGGGAGAGCTGTCTGGGTGAGGTTGTGAAGCCCAACCAAGCCCATTACCTGAGCACTGACGTTCTGGTTGAACGCTTGCCTCAGCATGCGGTTGAGTCCTCTTCTCACACTCTCCTTGAAGGAGCTACCGACCAGCATCCTCCTGGTGTTCAGAATCAGAACTGTGGAACAACAAAAGCCACTGATGGTTTGAGACACAACTACACCGTTGTTTCCTTGTTGGAGAAAGGAAAAAGTTGGGCTGGCTGGGTGGAGATCACCACAGCAGCCAGGAACTGCAGCAGCTCCAAAGACAGAGGTAACAGCCAGGGCCTGGCAGTGTCCCTGAGTCCCCATCCATCCCATGGCAAAAGCCCAGTATTTCCAGAGTGGGATCTAACAAACACAATTCACTTAGCAGCAGCAAGTCTTTGCCACATCACTGCTCTCAGTAAGACAGGACATCACTCAGTCTCTGGCAGACAGCCTGGGGCAGCATCCCCCGAGCTGCACAGGCAGGACCAGGGGGAGGACATGGGCTTCACACCTTCACTTCACTGGTACAATTGCCTTCTGTGTAGGAAACCTCTGCACACCCCACCACCATCATCACTAGCTTTTCCTTTTTCTCTTACAATGAGCAGAAAGAGCATCAGAGCTACACTGCAGTACTCTCCACCACACACAAGCTACTTCCACCTTAAAAAACAGCAGCTGTACCCCTCATGTCACTGACGTAGACACTCAAGGAGCTACCAAACACAGATTAAGTCTAAAAGCTACTTACTTCATTGTCCCCAGTACCACTCAGGTCTATGCAAGTTACAAACCCTAGCTCTTGCTGTTTGATGAGGTCTCCAGGATGCACATTCTGGTGCTGTACTACCTTATGGACTTTGTATGAAGCCTGGAGTCTCCTACACTGTGGACATTCCAAACCCTCTTGGCCATGTTCTTGTGGGATCTGGCAGCGTGGCTGGACTGGGTGATCTCCACAGATCTCCAGCCTGGGACTGTGGGTAGAGGACATGCCAGACCCTTTCAAACTTCTTACAGCCAAGGAAAAGCAGTCTGTGAAAAAGCAGCCAGAGGTGCCACTGCTCACAAAGAAAGCTCCAAGTCCTCCCACTTCACAGTCAACAACTAAACATTATTTAACGACAGACTGAGCTCTCCCCAGAGCAGTAGAATGACTCTTGTGGAAACAGGACCCAAGTCTCAGCCAGGCAACCAAACCAAGTTACTTACAGACCTGTGAGATCCTTTCACAGAGAGCTCCATGGCCCCACATACCTGTTTTAACCATAAGGTTCCTGGAGAGCCGGCAATCCAGGGGAGGAGCTGCCGTCATGTTGGCGAAGGCGGCCGCTGCTGTGGGCTCGGGAGGAGCAGAGGTGATTCCCACTGGAGTAGGGGGAAGCCTAGTTGTTTTCGCTGATGCTGTAATAGATGTCAAAGCTGCTGTAATTGTCAGCGGATAGGGGGTTGATGTTTTGGTGATTTCTGAGCTCAGGAACGTGTAGCTGGCAGTTACTGCTGGTGTTTCTGCCTGCCTGGGTAAGTGTGCTGTGGGAGTTGTGCCTGGGCTGCTTTTAGGGGAGCTAAGCATCACGTCCATGGGTGACGCAGTTGTGTTTCTTGCTGCAAAAAGAGAGTCTGGACGTGTTCCTGCTGAGCTTAGCTCCAAGGCCAGCTCTGTGGCAGTGTTATCTGCTGGGAGTGTGGGTACCAGTGTGCTTAAAGCCATCACAGATGGCAAGGGTGTGTTTTCAGTGCCTACAGAAAAGAAGGAAGAAGCTGGCACTGATGAAGCTGGAGATGGTTTCCTTGTTAGTGGTTTTGCTTCTGAAGTTGCTACTGTAGGGATTGCACCAGAAGACACGCCAGAAAACACTGTAATGACAGAATGGGTAAAGTTGGGGGTTGGCAGAAGAGAAGTTAGTTGTGGTGGTGATGCATGGACAGAAGGGATGACGACTGACTGCAGAGCACTGGTGGTAGAGGGTTGCAATGGGATGCCCCTGGTAGATTTATTTGGTACATTACTGGGAACCAGACTGTACCTCGTAGCACTTGGCGTCTCACTCCTCCACGCTAAACGTAGCTACTATTTTCATCAGCCACAACCAAATAAACAGAGAACTCTAACTGGTTGTCTGCAAATTCTGGACAACATCCAGAACCAAAACCATCTTCTGTAACAAAACTGGGTAAGAGAGTCAAGCAAGGGGGCTCAGGTGGGGCAGAGGAGGACTCGGGTGGCAGTGGCAGTGTGCTTCGCACGGTGCTGTCCTCATCGCCGCCCAGAAGAGTCCCATTGTCTCCTGGTACTGTGACTAGAGCACTTGTCAGCAGAGGAGTCTCTGCAGCACCAGCTGTCTGGGATTGCAGAACACTGGGGAGAGCAGGTGGAACATCAACTGGAGGCCCATGGGAAGAGAGGCCTCACATTTACAAGAGTGAAGAGCTTGGCTGTGGTTTCAGAGGTGTTGCCACGCTGCTTCTGCAGGGAGTCAGGCACTGTCCAAGCAGCAGCAAGGGTTGAATGCTGACTGGGAGATGTTCTCAAGGAAACTTTGGGAAAATTCTTCAACCTTGTTGCAGCACAGGGTGAATCTGAAGCGCTTTCCCTAGTGTTTGCATACATGGGAGTCTGCTGTCAAGGAGAAGTGCGGCTGCTTTTCTGTGCTCGTTTTCCTTTGCAGACTTAAGACTGAGTGTGGTGCATGGGGCTCGGTCTCCAGTGGAGAAGTACCTGGAGGAACTTCTCTTACTGCTGTTTCAATGGAAGCTTTCAGCACAGGAACACTGATGCCAGCTGCCAGCAGCAAGGCTCTACTGGACTCCATGGAGGCCAAACTTTTGATTTCAGGAGAGCTGACACAATCTAAACTGCTTTCAGAATCCACATTTGAAAACCTGGAAAAGCCAGAGCTGCAGCCATCCATCACCTCTGTCCCAGAAACAAGTGACAGCAGCACACCCTGTGCTGGAGCACAACAGAGGTCAGGGGTTTCTCATCAACTGAGTCTGAGGACTGAGCAGAGGTTAAATGATTTAAAGCACTTAGAGGGGAATATTCTGCACGTGGGGTCACCACAGTGGGTTCTCTTATATTTCTGCCTTCATTTGCAGCTCCATCTGGACTCTCTGCATCTCCAGGAGGAAGAAGTACAGTAGCACCAGATTTATTTATGGCAGCAGGTTCAGGTTTCAAAAGGCCTGTAGTAGACATAACTAACAGCACTGCTGCTAGGTAAGGGCTAGCCATGGCTGTTCCCAAAACAGCACCTGGTGTCTCTGATTTATTGGTTTGGGTATCTGGAGAGACATGGAAGAGCTGAGATCCATAAGGCAGAACACTATTAGCACTGAAGTTCATGGACATGTGTGCTGTGACGCCTCCTGTGAAAGGCAGCTGAGCTGATCTTGCCCCAGAAAAGCCACCAGAAGTCAGGAGGCCATACGCCGAGGCAGCTGGCAACTGCATGCTGTTTGCCCAATAAGCAACCCTGGTCAGGTCTTTTGCAAAAGTCTGGTTCAGAGCCACCACCGGGTGCTGTGAAGGAACAGGCAAAGGGATTTGCAGGGGTTCCTCACCAGCCACCACTGTTCTGGGACATGTCCGTGCACGCTGTCCTCACAACGGTGTCATTTGTCTCCATTAGGAAGGGAGCCCTGGTGCTTGCTTATGAGGAGTGTGTTGCATCTCTAAAGATAAAATCTGTTCTGCTGCTGAAGGCTCATTCTGGCAGCACTGCAGCATGTGTGTGCTCTGCATCTGGAGCTGGGGATCTTGGCAATGAGAGGGAGGACGTGCTCTCTGCTGAGCTGGAGACCTCAGCCAGGCTCTCGGAAGCAGCTGACATTAAAGCGGCACTGGCAGAGCCCACAGTGCCAGGAGTCAGTGCTGTGGAACACTGAGGGTGACTCATTTGGGGTGTTAGAGGTGGAGCACCCACAGGATGGAGGACTGATGTAGGAAGCTCTGCTTTATCCTGAAAAACTGATGGCAAAGAAGCAATGTCACTGTCTCTTTCAGTCAGCCCTGCCCTAAATGGCTGCTTGTTTGCTCCTGCTCCAGGAGAAGACATGTAATACACACTCTCATTAGGAAACTCGGACAGGCTCCTGGCAGGAAGCTACTGGCAGGGAAGACTGGTATGTTTTGGACACAGGAATACCAGAGTACACAGACAAAACACTGGTCCTTTCTGAACGAGACCCTTTCCCCACTGTATCTGTGGGATGCACTGTTCTCAACCCATAAAGCTGGAATTGCATGGTGGTACTCAGGAATAATGTGGGATCCTCTCTGTGATGCACTGCCCCAGGGTGGTACCACAGTGACCCAGCTGAAAGGACTAGCTCCATTCTCACTAACCTGTGAGCTGGCTGACTCTGTGCTGAAGAAACCTCCAGTGTCTGCAGACAGAGGCACTCGGGTGGGCAGCACAGCTGGTTCAGAAGAGTTAATGGGATGAGGTGTATCAATGGCCAATGAGGAGGAGGATGGTGATGAAGGAGCAGCAGCAAGCATGCCTGATCCTGATGGGCTTTCTTTGGAAATGGAGGGGGGTTCTAATGGTGTTAGCCAAAGTGGCACAGGTGCATGCAGGTGGTAGGCAGTGTGGCAAACATACTGAACTGAGGCAAACCTGAAACAGCAGCCTCTGCATCGTGAGACGACGATCTCAGAGGCAACTCAGCTGAAACCTCAGCGGGTTCCTGGGGTGCACTGTTCCCGCTGCCTTGGTAAAGGGTGGGCAACAGATGACTGTCATCCAAAGTCCTGGTGCGTGTGCCAGTCAGGGTGGTTTTTATCATCTGAAGCAAGTTTGCGTTCTCCAAAGTCTGCTCCATAGAAATATCAACTACTGAGGAAGTCTTTGCTTCTCTGGAAGGCCGTGTTGGTGACAGTAAGGATCTCCAATTAGGAAAAGATCCTGGAGAAGCAGCAACATTGACATTCTGTTGCCTGATACCTGTAAAATAATGAGTGAAATTAGTATATTCCCCCCCAGAAGGAGAAGGGGCAGCTATCCTGGTGAAAATCACAGCACAAAACACGTTACCTTGTGCCGGAAGAAGGGGCCACACAACGACCAATGTGATCAAGCAAAAGCCAAGCCACTTTATTATCCCAAAGCTAGCTCTTTTATACAGTTCTTAATGAAGC
>JAOXOE010000441.1:158375-203369 GCA_028565055.1 Phoeniculus purpureus
GGGGGAGGCGGTGCTCACGGCGCTGCGGGTAGCCCCTGCCAGGGCCGTTCCTGCCCCCTGACCCGCGGCTGAGGGGAGAAGAGGCAGCGGGGAACGTCCGTCCTCACCTCCCTCCCG
Source organism: Phoeniculus purpureus (assembly GCA_028565055.1). Lineage (NCBI taxonomy): Eukaryota > Metazoa > Chordata > Aves > Bucerotiformes > Phoeniculidae > Phoeniculus > Phoeniculus purpureus. Next base: position 158,493 of record JAOXOE010000441.1, read on the forward strand.
TCTAGCATCCGCTCTTGCCCCTCATCCCCTCCTTGGCTTCTTGAGGTCACCGAGGCCAGTCCCCCCGGCGCGGTGGGAGCGAGGTCTGGGCAGACGCTGGGAAACGGGAGGTTCATAAGGAAAACCTTGGCACGGATAGTACCAGAGCCCTGGGCCAGGCTGCCCAGAGAGGTTGTGGAGTCTCCTGCTCTGGAGACACCTCAGACCCACCTGGACTGTTCCTGTGGGATCTGCTCTGGGGGATCCTGCTCTCGCAGCAGGAATTGGACTGGATGATCCCAGAGGTCCCTTCCAGCCCCACCAGTGTGGGACCCTGTGACTATAAGACCCTCTTCTGCTCACCTCCAGAACTATTTCTTGCCAAGCTGACGTACCTGCGAGTCTCCAGGCCCAGCCATCACCAAAGATAGCCCTTTTTATCACAGAGCAGCAGCAGCAGCATCTCTGTCCATAAAGAAACAGCTCTGAGAATAAAGAAGCTGTAGTTAACAAGATTGGTCACTACATCCACCCAGTGCATAAATGCAGGGAAGGTCTTGTCCTACTACCTCTCTCCTGTGCTCACTCACTGGCCCCTCAGAGCTCCAGGCTGAAAGGGCACCTTCAGAGAACAGATACTTGCCTCTGCAATGCTCAGAGGTGCACCAAGAGACCCGCTGGCCCATTAACCATGCAACAGGAAAGGAAGGGAGCCCAGAGGCTGCCTCAGTCTCGGTCAGACCAAACAACATGGCAATTCCTTCCATGCTGTCTAGAATCAGCATTTCAGCAGAGAGAACATCAACACAGTATTCCAACATCATCTCTTCCCCAGCACTGCTTCTTTGAGTTCTCTCAGTTCCCAGAGTGTGCCTGTGGGTACTAGACAGTGATGGTGGCAGGATGTGCTCCAGGTCCCAAAAGCTGATTCTGCCCAGGACCAGCGTTGCTCACCTGTGGGAAAGCTGCCCCGACCTCGAAGAGAACAGAAGAAATCCTCTTTCTGACAAATCCTGACAAGTCAGGGTTGAGGCAGAGTGACCCTCCGCAGGGGCCAGCCATCGTTTGGCATCCCCTTGCCCATTTGCTCGAGGGTCCTCATGATTCCCACAAAGAGAAGATGGCAGAGGTATGCCTATTGTAGTAAAATGGATAACTTACTCCTAGCTCGCTCCGCTTGCTTTAGGGCCAACAGATTTAGTGCAGGGCCCTCTGGTGGTACCTCCTGTTATCTTTCGGGAAGTCTCGTGTGAAACCCGCTCTGGCATTTTCATGCTTTTCCAGGTTTTGGAATCTTTTAACAGGTCCATCAATAAGTTGATATGGACAGTGCTTTTTCCTGACCTACCTTGTCATATTTACAGTCTTCATTTAGTTGTCTGTGATGGGGTATAAGCAGGTACTTTGTACAAAACACAAGTCTCTCTTCCCAGCAGATTTGTGATTTCCGTGGATTTTAACAATGCAGGTTTTTCAGAATGATTGAGTAAGGTCTCTTACTGCTAGTGAGAAATCACTCAGGTTTTACCAAGTAACTGCAGTTAACGACTTCCTACACTTACCTTTCCCGATCCTGTTTCTTTTTGTTGCCCAGAAAGGCAATTTCAGGCTCTGGAGGGTACCTGTGCTAGAAAGTAGCCCATCTTCTAGGAGAGAGGTCTCATTATGGGTAAAGAATGAAGATGCTCCGTGCCAATGCAGATCTTCTCTAGGCTGAGGAAATGTGCTGGATATCTCTCTGTAGGACCAGTATGTCTGTGGCTGGGGAAGCCGAGTACTCTACTACATGATACAATAGCAAACCATTTGCACTGAGACTGAAACTCCTGTTTGTATGGATTCTCTCTCCTGCCTTTGCCCCGGGGGAATAGGCTGACACCACCCATATGACCTTGACTGAAACAATCCAGATGCATAGTTGCCTTGCTTGCAGAAAACCTGCCCAAATCACTGTTTGGGTCTTGCTTGTCTTTACGAAGGACCCCACGGGTGAGAATCTCAGCCACAAATGAGACCAGTGGCCACGCAGCAGGACCTCTGTGAAGCAGGTGGAGGCTACAGCACCTATCTTTGCAGGAGAACAGTGGTATTCTTCATGATGATGAATGAACAGGCAAGTTTATGAACATCTCACTCCGCAAATACGACCACAAAACGGAATCTAGTCTCCAGTTACCCCCACCCACCAACAGGGTGCAGATACTCCTAATCTGCTGCTTCATGATTTAAGAAGAAAAATCTATTTGAATGTGTATTTCAGCATCTTGTTTTAACAAGGATTGCTCAGTGCTGCTCCCCACGACAGGGCAACTACAATTACCTGGACCTGCTTAGAGCATGTACCCACCTCTCCTGAAGGACACACTGCACCTTCTTTGAAGTGAAAGGCAGGAAGATGCAATGAACATGAATCAGACCAATCTTACATGTTAGATGTCGCCAGAGGCAAGTGTCACACACCAAAGCAGGATCCTCATTGGCTGTAGAGGATGAGAAGGAAGCAGCTTTCATAGCAACAGCAGTGTCTGTAGGACACAGATACGTTTCCACACAACCTCAGGTGTAAGTGCGCAGGAAAAGCTCTGCAGATGGTGTGACCAACTCGGAACCTCATTTAACACCTCATTTTTAGCAAAGTGAAGTTTTCTGTCAGTTCTGAGATACTTTGGTATCAAAAAAACATTGCTCTGTCCTTTCAGTCTTCCACATTTATAATGGCACCTTAACGGTGGTGTGGAGCACAGAAGCCACACTGCCTCTCACAGATCTGTAGAGTGGACCCAACAGGCAGCTCCCAAAGCACCAGGTTCCATCAAGCACCATAGTCCCGTGGCAGAACAAGCATGTCTGGCTGACAACCACAGTGGCAACTGCACCTTCCACGGTTGTCTGCTCTGTACCTGGCTGGCCATCTGGAGCCATGGACTGCATGGGGCAGCCGGAGCTCCCTCCTGCTGGCCCAGCAGCAGCTGTCACAGGCTTGGTACAAACTCCAGCAGCAGCGAGGGATCTGCTGGTATCTGGGCCAGGTAACCTTTTTCTAAGGTTGTAAAAGTGGGACAACGAGGACAAAGAACCTGTGAGGTCTGACCGCACTGAAGGCAGAATCTTGAGATCCTCTCAAGTAACCCCTGAAAGTTAATAAAATCCAACATTTCAGGAAGCAGAGCAGCTTGGTCAAGTGATGCTATCAGAAACCAAGAGCTGTCTCTGTGACTTTCCATCGCCTTTCCCCTAATCCAGCCATGGCGTGACACAGCACCAAAGAAAAGCCACCGAGAGCCATCTGCTGCAATATATATTTTAATTCAAAGTGAATCTCGACAGTAATACACCATAAATTCTTATTTTTGACACTCACCAAAATAGTCACCTGGAAAACCCGCTTTTTGTGACAAAGTACAGAAGGCTTGGTCACATTGAAATCACTGAGAACTAGAAAGAAATACTATCGCAAACTGTAAGAGACATTACATCCATAAAAAATTTTCCCAGTCCTCATATTGTAATATTGCACAGTGCAATTGCTACATGGCCCACTGTGTAGCAGAGAAATCCAAAGCCAAAAAGGGAAAAGAAAAAGCCACAAGTCTACAAATCATTCAACAGGAACAGTTCAAACTCATTAATCAAGTCTCTAGCACTGGGTACTTCTAGAACAAGTCTTCCCACAGCTTGCAGTGTGATTTAACTTTTACTGAACACAACCCGAGTTAATTAGCAGTAAAAACAGAAAAAAATAAAACAAACAAACAAACAGAGAAGTTAATACAGTAGCATATTTGACCAATAAAACACCCTGAAGTAAAGTTAAAAACCGAGCACAAGAAATCCATATAAAATCTCGCAAATGAGAGTAAAATGCAGCTATGCAGTTCCGCAGTCGTGCAGTGTTTTATTTAAAAAAGGCAATAACACGGTCACGGGGGAAATGCTCCTGGTGAGGGGGGTACTTTTTTCACAGAAAAAGCCCTGCCCTGAAAGCTTTTGGGGTGTTTTTTCTTCTGCAGATGGGCCCCGGACACTTGTCATGACAAGAGTCTGTTCTCTTCAAAGGGTATTTAATAGGATGGGGGTTGGGGGGAAAGTCACCTGGGCTACTGAATTGAAGCTGTGGCAGGATCCCAAACATTTGACTCTTTGAAATGCAGACATTTCTAAACTTGAAACCATCTAGAAATAACAGCAGATCTAATTTGGGGCGCGTTTACAGCACCTTCTCCCTGCTCACAGTGGATACTGGTGTGACACGCGGCTGGCTACTCGTGTCCGGTACCAAGCACACTTGCTGAAAACCCTAAGCACAGTCAAAAGGGAAGTAGAGAAAATACATTAGACCAGTGCAGATCTCTGTGGCCCCAAGGTAAAGAAAAGCGGCAGTTTTTTTGTTATCACGATACAAAATCCATCGGCTCCGCTTGCTCGAGAGATTGTTGGTGTGTCCACTGCCTGCAATGGAGGAAGCACCAAAACCATCTGCCGCTTCCCAACACAAGGGAGGGAACAAAACCCTCTGCTGGACCACATAGTACAAGTTTGAAGTGGAGGGTGGGTAAAGCCAATTTGAGCATTTTCTTGGCTCCCTAATATTTAGGTTTCCTATTGGTGCTGCTAAGGTTTCCAATTGCTCAGGATACTCCTAGTTCCTACTGCATATTTTGTTTAGTTTTATATACAGGCGCTGGTACAAAATGCATAGATCACTAAAAACATGGAAACTTTGTGGGAAAGGTGAGGCTTCATAATTTTCAGTGTGGTTAAAAACGTACTGCTGGTAGTCCGCTACTTAATCCTTTTTTAACGACCTAATACTGTTGTCTCTGTAGTTATTACTTGAAAAAGAAAATGAACTGTAGGCACATTTCTTTCTTTCCTTCAGACATTCGTTAAATAAAACACTGCTTGTGTTAGTGGAGGAAAGGAAAGGATTCCCAGTTATTAGCTTATTGACAGAGTTAAACTCAAAAAGCTTCGCACTCTTCTTCCAGTCAAGGATTGTATTCCAGATTTTGGATTTAAAGAAAAGTTAAGTCAAGCCTGCAAGATGCAGCTTAAGTGTCTACACAATGCCAAGATGAAAACGTTACCAAAAAAAAGAAGAAAATTAAGTTACATCAATACATCAACTTCTACGCAGTGATGAGCTCAGAGTTAATGGAGATAAAATACTGATGCAAGTAACACCCCCCCAAAAAAAAGCACTCGCCTTCCACCATGTACAGCGTAGTAGTTACGACACTTCAAACATGAAAACAATTTCATAAAAAACCAAGAACAAAATAAAACCAAACCCCAAACCTGGCTTCTATTTCATGTCATTAAACCTGTACAGAAATGAGAAGGCTAAGAAAGGACTAGTTAATCACCTAATTTCACAGCTATCTGAAGTGGCAATCATTATATAGCAGCTTATCTAGGATACATTCAAGATAAATGATGCGATTTAGTACTTGCCCATAAGCTAAAACACAGCCTCAGCTGAACACCTTCCGTAAACCCCATCTCCGCTCTACACTACACTTGAGGTCTATGAAGAAAGTAGCTACCTTTTAGAGGAAACGGATGATTAAGTCTTTGGTGCTGCAAAAGCAACTTCATTTGAACGCAACAAACAAAACAAAACCAGAATAAAATCAAGACACACTTCCTAAAGGAAAAGAGAAGAATGCAAAACGCACGTCGTTTACGTCCCTGACGGAATGTATTAAATAAGCAAAACACCTGCGAGAGGCTAAAAACAAACACTAGATTGTAAAAAGGACTAAAATCTCTCCCATGCATAAATGAAAGATTGCACACAAAGAACTCACGTCTTTTCAAGCTTCAATAGTTAAATATTCTGCTCCTAGCTATTAAATACTGCACGGTTTGCTCAAGCTAAGGTGAAACCACGTCGTGGATCAACGAGCTCTTGGCTGTTTCTGTCGTTAGCCGCTCAGTCACGCCTAAACTTGGGTCATACCCAACTGGCCAAACTCTTTGATAATAAACTAGGTAGGTTGTATTGCAGTATGAAATCCTGTGCTGTGTGACACTACTCAATAGCTACTGAATCAACGTTTCTCAAGCGCTACTAAAGTCCTGTCTTGAAGCGAGATCATTCTAGGGGGGTGAGAGGGAGGGGGGAAAGAGACAGCAAAATTCAGCTCCAGCAAAACCTGCTGCCTTCCCCCCGAGGAGAACACACCCAGTACTAAAATCATACCACACAAAACCCAAAACAGAGCATCACGCTATCAGAAAAAATCAGCGGATCTGGATTTGTAAGTGCTGCAGTCCTCAAACATTGATAGATAAGTAATAACATTAACAACCTCAAATATTTAAGGCACTATGTGTGGGAACAGTTTACAATGCAGCTGATATTATTGGGACAACAACATTTAAGAGCAATGTTCAGGCTTCTTCGTTGTTTTTCCTCGCCCATGCAAAGGACACATGCAATGTGGAGAACAACAGCTCAACTCGTAGATAAGTGACTCGACAGTTAAACACCAAGATACGCAACACAAACAAGTTACTCCTACCCCTACTCCTGACACATGTGCATCTCTTGCTCTAGGTCTGTACACTGAATGGCTTCCCAAACATCGACGTGTCTTGCACTAGTTAGAAGGCAATTTTATAAAAAATAGGGGGAGCGAATGCAGATTCCTGCCCCTGTAAGTCACCTGTCTAAAGTGACCCTATAAGAAGATAACGTGACCAAAGACAAGGTATAGCAAATGTGCAAAACACATTAAAAGTGAGTTGGTTTGTTGTGGGGTTTTTTTTTTTAAAGCTCAGAGTTGTTTAAATTGCACCCAAGTCTACATGATTCAAAAAAATAATTCTCCTTGTTGTGCCATGGCTGATATTTCATAAATACCATGTGTCTTCTGAAACCAGACTTCTGCATCAGTGAGCTTCCTCCACACACCACCACCTGTTTCTCACAGGAATGGGTACTGGCCGAGCTTTGTGGGGCTCAGCGGGAACCCCGTGTATACCGGGGACGCGGCGATGTACGAATGCGGTGGAAATACCGGTTTGTACTGAGTCTGGTGAATGGTAGGGGAAGGTAAGAGCCGAGGGTTTATGCCGACAGGAACCCGGTGCACTACAGCACTGGGGTGAGATATGCTGTACGTTGGGTGCTGTAACAAGGGTCTTGAGGTACATGGTGAGGCAAGGAGGTGGGCAACAGGTGCAGCAGTGCTGAGGGCTGCCGATGAGGGGTACGGGAGAATAGCAGGGGGCTGGCCTCCCAGGTGGGCACCGCCAGAGAGGTGCGCGGGCACCGTGCTGTGACTGGGACTGCCTTGGGGGAGGGAGAAAGCGTGACTGGCGACGCTGGCTGGCATGTAAACCTGCTGCCTCCGGTGAGTGTAGTTTCCGTTCCATTCCTGCGGCCCAGATCCAAAGTGCTGAACCTGCCCACACAGAGACGGATTTCTGGGTTTAGACTCCTGAGGACAGTTCTAAGGTAATAGTCTACGTTAATATATCCTGTTAATATTCCTGAGTGTAAAGAGAGTTTGAAAAATTGAATCATGCACTAAAACTAGTCAACTTAAGGTCAAGAGAAAGAAAGAGACAGGAATAATTAACATGCTTCAACTAGAAAATACTATTTAGCTATTAGGCAGCGGCCGGGACAGGCAAAGTGACATTAAGAAATGGGAACCAGAACACATCCTACTGAAAACAAAAAAAGGATAAAATGCCATGGTGGGGTGTTTTGAGAGAAATCCCATGGATCACACAAGCAAGGTGATTATTCCACTCTACTGGGCACCAAGTGGCAGTGCTGCACTTAGTTTGGGCACTGTAGTGAGGCACAAAGAGGAAGACAGGAGGGAAATTTTAGAGGAGAGCAGAAAAAACAAGAAATAGATTGAAAATATCGGAGACAACTAGGCAAAGAGAAGTCTGGGGCTATGAGCAGAGAAAGATGTGGCAGTCATTAACAGATAAAAAGACTAAAAAAAAAAATCAATTACTTCCATTAAATGATGCAGATTTCAAGCTACAGAGGGCATCTACCAGAGAGGGAAGGATCAGCATAAATTTTGGTCATGAAAATAATGTTTTACCCTTTCTGCCAAGAGGCTGAGGAGCTTCAGTCACAGAAGGGATTTAGAATTAATACTGTGCTGATCATATTAAGGTTTGCTTAGTATTAATTAAACCAATCCTTCTGCATAATCATGCAGGAGGGGTGATTGTGTCACCCCACCCAAATCATTCTTTCAATCCGAACTATTCAAGCCATTATTGGTAAATCCTCTTATCTACACAGAGCCTGCCCGCATGTACTTAACTTTCAATTTAATGTTCACAGTTACTCCACAAGACTTGTACAAACAGGTTCTGCTCTTACAGTAGACATACCTGCACACAGCCACCCAAAGATCAGGACTCATTAATTAAGAGGGGCTTAAACTTGATCTTGAGTGTCAATTTCAGTTGTGGCTACAGCAGACACCTTTACTGTGCTGCTGGGTAAGGATAAAAGCAGCTTTAAAACTAACTTTGGGTATTGTCCAACATCAGATTGACCTGCAACCACAACTGCTCCCCCAACAGCTTCACTACCTGGGAGCAAAGGTAGGAAACAGCTGGGGTTGCCAAGCTGTACTGAACCTCATACTACAAGGGTCTTCAGCATTTTCATCCCTGCCAAGACTGCAATATGGCTGCAGCTTTTAACTGCACGATGACCATTTCAGCATCTGGACTTAGGAGGAAAAATATATGGCAACGTATTTCTCTTGTCTCATGATTTTGTGCAGGCACCGATAGTTTTCTCTGTGCGGCTCTTCTATTGTTTTTACAAATGAAGTCAAAGAAAATGACCAGAAGTGAAAGACTCTGGTGACTTGCCCAGTAAAGCTGAAGCCCAGTTTTCAAGGTTTGAACACGTTTGTAACCAGTCTGTGGAAAACCTGCAGCTGCCACTGACAACAACTGGAATTGTGACTGTTCAGCACGTTTGGACCCTCAAAGACAGGAAGAAGCCACTTCTTAGACTGAGCAAACACACCCACCTGACTGAAGTTTATGTGCTGCTGATGGAATGCTGATGTCGGTTTTTGCTGACGGCTTCTTACAACAGAGGACTGGTTTGTTCTCCCCAGGACAGAGCGACCCTTTTTCAGTGGCTGGCATGTGGCATCTTCCAAGACAGAAACGAACAACGTTACAGTTCTGCTGTCACTACTCACTTCTAACAAAAGTTACCAAGGTTTTGCTGTCACTACTCACTTCTAACAAAAGTTACCAAGGTTTTGCTTGCATCAGCACTCAGGAAGAAATAATAAAGTACATTAGAGTCACAGAATCACTGAGGTTGGAAAAGACCTACAGGGTCATCAAGGCCAACTCTCAATTAACTGAGGTCAAAACCCAGCATAATTTAATTATTACAGAGTAGGAGATAAACGAGCAGGGAAAAATCTCCATCTGAATGGGTACTGAATAAATAGTCACCTTGCTGTTTTTCAGCTGCTAGCATAGTGTTCTGCTTTAGAGGTCGAGTAGAATCTGAGAGTCTAATTTGAGTGTTTTCCGGAAAGTGGCTGCCCCTCTACTCCGCCGTTCTTCTCCCCCACTCGGCGATCTATATCTTGTGGGGTTGGTTTCTGCTGATATGCGGGGTGGGGGTGGGGAGGGCCGCAAGTTACAAAGCAAGTCAGTTGTTTCATTGCCTGCAGATCTGTCAGTGGTTTAGTTAAACCCTCCCTTTGTGTCTGACGTTTTCGTTGGGAGTTCTCGGTGGACCCAGGTGGGATGCATGGGGATCCAGATAAGGACCCCCACAACACTACACCACGGCTATGGCTACACACATAGAAAGAAAAACAATGAGCTGAACTAACTTACTTGCATTCACCATCTGTTCATCAAGTCGTATCCTGTTTTCAAGTCTCATCGGTGGTACCATGACTGTGCAAACAGCTGCTTTGGTTTCAGGATTACCTGATGTCCTTGCTTCCTTATTCTTATTAGTGTTAGCCACAAACTCATTTTCCACAAATGGACTGTCATGTCCTGAAGAGTCTGAAGTTGGGGAACCATCCACTGTATCACATCCGCTTTCCTGTTCATCATCTGACATGCTGTAACAAACCCAACAAAGCGCTGCACTGAAACATGTGCATTATATAAATGTGTTTTTCTAAAACACGGTGTAAAATTTATGGAGTGAAACTACTCGAGGGTAGATAAAAATGTGAAATGTTAATTATAGAGTACAAATGTTTAGTCAGCCATTCAATATTCAGACTCTATCTACCCCTACATTGCAAAGCCCAGAGGAATGAGGTAACTTCTACATAAAAACCTAGCTGTGTGTCTCAGCTTGCACTTCCTTCTTAAATAACCTGTTCCTTATAATCCACTGGAAAGTTATATTTTTAGGGCAAATGAAGGGTTGAAGAACATTTCTTACAAATCAAAACATAAAGGTCTCCCCATGGTATCAGAGCAGCAAGAGAGAACACACTGATTTAATTTCCTTCTAGCAATCAGTTGCATCCTGGAGCCTGCAAAAAGCTGTCTCTGGGGCCTTTGAGAGTCGGGATGGGATAAAGAGTTCTGAAGAATCATCTGCAGAGTGGCTGGAACTCCCTCTTGTCTGCAGCTACACTAGACCCTGTCTACTGAAAAATGAAGTCTGAAGCTCCTCGGAGAGCAGTGCCTGCTTGTGACTGGTGAGTCTTAACCAGCCAGACATGGATTCAGAAGGCAAATACAACCCTCCATTACACAGTGGCTAAACAGTGTCAAATGGTGCAAACTCATTCATGCCAGCAGTGCATTTTACCAGAGCAGACAGAAGGTTTAAGAGATGGAGAAACCAACTCAGGATAAGTAGCCTTTACTAGCAGTTATAGAATCATAGAATCATCGAGGTTGGAAAAGATCTTGGAGATCATAAAGTTCCAGCTGTCCACCCTACAACGTCAAACCACTAAACCATCTCCTGAGACACCATGTCTATCTGTTTTCTGAACACCTTCGGGGAAGGTGCCTCCACCCCCTCCCTAGGTAAACTGTTCCAATGACACGAACCCAAGCCTGGATGCCCTGGCAGCAGGGCATACATGTCATTCAGGCTCACTGGGAAGTGCTTTCAGCGGCAAAGTTAATATTAAGAGGTGAATTATGCCGACATTAGTTTTCTTATCGCCATCTCTAACTAACCATAATGCAGGTTCTTACAGAGCTGCTGGAAAGCCTGGACACCAGGACCATGATAATAGAGCAGCATTGCGGCTTAGGGCACAGGTAGACCTGTCCTCCAGCACCAAGTGGTGCAGAAAGGTAACACCTCCCTACTAACCATGGAGATCCCTGTGCTGTGCCCAAAATGGGTAAATCTAATAAATGTCTGGCCAATTAAAGCTCTCGTACCAGAAGATGAAAGGGCTAAGGAGAAGGTAAATGCCAGCTCCCAAAAGTGAGACCACAGTCTCACTGGCAGAACCAGAACAGGAGCAAAAAGAAATGAAACTTGTCCTCAGCTGGGATGATGCCAGGGATGCATTATGGATTATACAGATAGCAAGAGTTCACTTCACGGAGATAAAAATGAATGGTATGGGGTGATGAACAAGTAAGTGTAGATCATAGAATCATAAAATCGTAGTGTTGGAAGGGACCTCCAAAGGTCATCTAGTCCAATGCCCTCTACAACAAGCAGAGCCGTCACTCACCAGACCAGACTGCACAGAGCCCCACCCAGCCTGACCTTGAATGGCTTCAGGGATGGGGCCTCCACCACCTCTCTTGACAGCCTGTTCCAGGGATTCCCCCACCCTCAGATTAAAGAACTTTTCCTGATGTCCGACCTAAATCTACTCTTTTCCAGTTTCAAACCATGACCTCTCATCCTATCATTCTCTGCCCTATTGAACAGCTCTTCCTCAGTCTTCAGACAGGCCCCTTTCAGGGACTGGAAGGTGACTATAAGTTCTCCTCAGAGCCTTCTTCTCTTCAGGCTGAATAACCCAGCAATCTGTCTATTTTCTATATCAAGTCAACCTAAACACAGAAAAATACCTACCCATTCTGTCCCCATCACTGTAATTTCATTTGATCTAGCGGTTGTGCCCATAGAATGAGTAGGATCAGTCTAGTAACCTAACAGAAAACTCACCCACCCAAAAACACGTGACTGGACTAGGCTTAATGCAAAGCGATGTCTTGAGTGAACAAAACCTCAGCAACCTGGGGAGAGGATTACATTTATGCCATAAAATAGTTACGAAAATATTGGATGTAAATCTGAAGAGTGACTTTTGAAAAATGTGCAAAAATCAGCAGTGAAGATAAAAATAGACTAAGAGCTGCTCATGTGAACAGGGTCCACACAAGTGAGGCTCATGTTTGGTGAAAGTCAAGGCGGCATTGGTGTCATTACAGGCTACAAGATACACACTAAGAATCACCAAGTCATAGAATCCTGAAGGTTGGACAAGACCTACAAGATCATCAAGTCTAACCTGCCCACTAAACCCAAGTTGTGTAGCGCCACATCTACTTGGTTTTTGAACACATCCAGGGATGGTGACTCCACTGCCTCCCTGGACAGCCTGTTCCAATACCTGAGCACTCTCTCAGTGAAGGAATTTTTCCTAATGTCCAATCTGAACCTTCCTCGGCACAACTGAGGCCATGTCCTCTTGTTCTACCACTAGAGACTTGGGTAAGGAGTCTCCACCTCTCTACAACCTCCCTTCAGGAAAACAAGAGGCTGCAAAATTGAAGACATTCTAGTAACTTCACGTCTGTCACATCCTACTAGGAATAAGGAAAGAACAGTGTAGGGACAAGAAATTAATTGTAAGATCTGTAAGTTACTTTTAAAATCCCCACCAGATGGCAACAAAACAAAACTCTCACATGTTTTGGTATAAACTCAAGTCTGCTTTGATCTGCTAGGACCTTTCTTTTCACTGAAAGGAGCAGAGCTATCTACCTGTTGGATCTCTTGCAGGGAGAAGGACTTGACTGTCCCGAGGAGCTAGTACTCAGAGTGCTGTCAGAACTGCTGAGAGAACACACGCGGTCGATGTTGAGGGTGTTCTGGCAGGCTTCGCAGTCCAGGCTCCCTTTACACCTACCACACAAACAGAGGGTGAACAAACACACTGGGCTCCCAGCCACTCTCTCCGTATGCCACTGGCTGAGGTGTAATTATGGAATGAGAAGGGGTCAGGTATTAGAGAACACCCCTCAAATGTACTTTAATATCCCACTCATGTCTCTTCTACATGCAAAACAGATTTTGAACTGGTTTTTCACTGTTCCTTTGAAAATTCCAGACTAAACTTGCATTTGAAACCCACTAAAAGAGTATTTTTTCCACTGACTTGATAGTAAAACAAAAAGCTAAAGTATTTTACTGCAACAGTTTGAAGCCTTGAAAAATCTGACTCAAAATGCAAGTTCTTTCAGTTCAGACTCATTACAAGCAAAAATAAAGTCAAAGGAACATTAAACTTCTAAGCTCTCATTGAAAGTGAAAAGTTCTTCTGTGATAGCTTGGTGAAACACAACTCCTTTGGGAAACCATATTCACCACCTGCTTTTATACCCAAACACACACAGAATCACAGACTGGTTTGGGTTGGAAGGTACCTCGGAGATCACCCAGACCCAACTCATAAGCAAGGACACCTCACCAGACCAGGTTGCCCAGAGCTCCATCCAATCTGGCCTGGACACTTTCAGGGATGGAGCAGCCACCTCCGCTCCGGGCAACCTGTTCCAGTGCCTCAGCACCCTTACAGGGAGGGATTTCTTCCTAGAAGAAAGTGCACTGTTTGTCTTTTTTAAACTCAGATTCATTAAATACAGTACCTATGCTCAGACTCTTAACAAATATGCTGCTTAATTAAGTAACCCTTTATTAAAGTAACTAAAGACTTACTCTCTGAGCGAGTGTGTCCGCCTTACATCATCTTCATCTGTGTCGCTGCTGATGGTGATCACACTGACTGCTGGGCTGGGGGAAGCAGCGATGAAGATAGCCTGGCGCTGTCTGCTTGAGAAAGATGAATCAGGATCCAGCCTGACTGATGCTTCACAGCAGTTACTTTCTTGTCCTTCTGAGTTATGATTGTCCTGTGCTTCTATACAACTTATTCTCTTCACAGCCTTCAGGTTAAGGATCTTTGGAGATATAAAGGCTGAGTTGTGGATATTGGTATTTTGTATCACATTGCTCCTGAGAAGAAAACACATTGTTTGACATTTAGTGAATGTCAGATCTGCAAACTGCCCTGTTTTCAACAAAACCAAGGAAAACAACATGGGCTAAAACACCAGTTTTATAAACTGATAGAAATCAAAACTCAACACAGTGTCCTGGTTTGCATTAGAACAGAATTAATTCTGCTCAGTGATTTTACTTTTCAGCTCAGTCTTGAGTCACAAATACTTGGCACAGATTATCTCAGATGTCAAGTTAAAAAATTCAGTCTACATAACATCCAGGTCTGAAATTTGCCACAACTCTGGATACTACACAGTGAAACTCCCATTTTCTTATAAACAAAAAAAAGAAAATCTCACTGGGGTGAAAAATAAGCCAACAAAACCTGACCAGATTTTCTAGAAAAGCTGAATGAACCCCTTGCAACAGCAGACAGCCCATCTCTTAGTGCCTGAAATATCCCACCAACCTGTTCTGACACAGTTTGTTCCTCTTGGTAGCTGCAGGCTGAGGCCAGATGACATGTGCGATGCCCACACTAATGGGCTGAGGGGCAGACAGGGTGATCTGATGTGTTAGAAGAGGCTGCGGTATCACTGAACTGTAATGGGTACCCTGGGTAATCATCTTCCTGAGGAAAAGGAAGGCCAGTTTTAAATTGCAAGTGATTTGCATCAGCATCCACAGGTGGGTTCAATCAGAATGAGGAAGGTAGTGCACAAATTCCCATGGACTTACCCCCAGTCTCCAAGCCTCTGTGGGCCAGCCACAGGATCAGAGGCCAGAGACGTAGCAGGAGCTGCCACCGGTGCTACTTGCTGCCATGCTGGAACCAGTATTTGCTGGGTCTGATTTGACCATGTCTGTTGGGAAGCAGAGGAGGTTTCATGCTACAAGAACAATGGAAGTGACATTATCTGCTTGTAGTTCACCCCAGACAGAAGGGGTCCCCCAGAAAACTCTGCAGGGTAGAAGTATTTGCTAACTAATCAGGTTTTTACTTGAAGCCAACCTGAGAAAGGATTCCTGCTCGAATCTGTAGTGGCTGAATTGCATGGGCTTGGGTCACCAGCGGAACAACATTATCCACCCTCAGGGAGAAACTGGAGGGTTTACTGTGGTTGGTAGGGATTCCTGTCAGGGAGAAAAACACATACTCAAGCTGTAATCAAGAGACCAGCCCTGGATATATCTTCTGAGCAAACATAAAGGACAGTTTTAAAACATTTTACTGTCCTTTCTTGATGGCTTTCTGATCTATTTCCATCCTTCAGACTTTGAAGCCAAATAAATCAATATTTAAAAGACTTTTGTTCCATTACTTATCTGCACAAATATTTGATGCTGTAATTTCCAGAAAGAACTGCCAGTAGCTACTGGTTGGAAAAAGACGACTCGAAAGCAGGATGGCTCTGGCAGAAGGTTTTGCAGAGCTAAGCATTTGCTCTTTATCACAAACTACACTAAAAGTATTCGAAAGGGACCAGACAAAAGTGAACGGAATTGAATGTCAAAGCTTCTCTCAACTGACTCCTGCAGATCTTGTGCTCTGTATTTCCAGCCTGCTGAACCCCCTTAGCTGTTAGAGCTGGCAGTGCCCTTGTTTGTGAGCAGCCTGTCTGTGAGAAACAATCTAAAATATTCTGTGCATGCCATCACATATTTGCAGTAGGATCCATAATCCTATTCCTCCCTTCATCAAAATAGCACTGCTGGAATATTACCACAAGAGTGTAATAGGAAAAATATGCATCTCACGCTCTGTTTAGATTTAATCACTGTCCAGGAAACCAAGAGACTCAGAGAAGTGCTGCAAAGATCACTAATAATAATGAGTTTTGACATGATAATGTTAAACTAAAATGAAAAAGGATGTTTTTTCAACAGATACTGCAACAAAGCAGCTATGCTGGAACAAATACTGAATAAAATATGTATTATTAACTACATAAATACATATAAAAGTATATAAATAAAACTATTTTAATTTCCTGTTCTAACTGCATATTGAGCCTTGTGCTTTAATCCATGACTAAAAGCAATGGATGTTCAGAGGCAACTGCTAAAGAACTACAAAATTAAAGATTAAGTGGGAGGGTTTGAGTTTTTTTTTTAAACCTTTACAATAAATGATGAAAGAAAATCTTCATTTGATGTCATTCTCTCATGTCATAACTCCACACTAAGTCCAACTTTAAAACACTATTGACTCACTTTCTCCATCTAGAACAGCAACATCTCAGGTCTGCCTGAGGTACTGAACTCAAGCACTTCAGATATTCAACAGAGCAGCCAAGCACAGAAACCGTGATGGAGTACCAGACCCCATTAATAACCCTTACCCCCCACACCAGCAGCTTGACTCGTTCACCCACGCGATGAAAACAAGCTCCACTCAAGCTGCAGCAAAATTAGAATTTGGAAGATCACCACACTGAGATCACAGTAATCCCAGAGCAAGCTTCTGCCTATTGTTTTGGTTTTGTGATCACTTCACCAATCTGTTCAGGAGCTTTGAGGACCCCAATTAGAGGCAGCAGCCTCAAATGATACCACTGATAAAGTCTGCTATAGCTCTGTCTAAGGGCATAAAGACTTCCTGGGCTCTAATTTTAACATGTTTGTGGGTTTGGTTTCAGGGTTTTCTTTCCCAGAGTGAATCCAGTGTGAATTCTAGAACTTCAAAATGCAGAGGGACAACAAAAGAGGGGCTTGACTAAAAAACCTGCATCACCACAAATATCCACCACAACACTTATGCCCTTCATCTTCCTTGTTTCCACTCAAAATTTATTCCAGAATCCCCTCCTTTTCATCTTCAGCATTTGCATTGTATCCCTCTGTTTTATCCAGGATCTATTTGTTTCTGTGTGTGAAGACATGGGCTCTGACCTGCTGAAATCATCTTCTGCAGATGCTGATTTGCTATTTCTTTCCGCAATATGCATCTTCTTATGAAACAATTAAGTACTTTTAAATATAAGTGGATATAGTGGAAGACTCAAATGCTGCTAATAGAGGCAGTACCACGTTCACTTGCAGTTGAACATACCTTGGATAGCTGGAGGACAGATAATCAGTGCCTGCTGGAAAACATCACTACAACCAAACTGAGCAGTTCCTGCCTGCAGTGGGATCCCTTGGTGCAAAACTGAGTGGGCAGATGCAGTCAGTGCCTATGGGAACAGATTCAGAACAGGCAATGTTACCACTCAGAACCTAAATCTCTCAGAATCACTGAGGCTGGAAAAGCCCTCTGAGCTCATCCAGCCCAGCCCAGGACCTAACATCACCACACTGGCCAGACCGAGGCACTAAGGGCCACAGCCAAGCTGTCCATCAACACCTCCAGGGATCGGGACTCCACCACTGCCCTGGGCAGTCCATTCCAGTCTCTGATCACCCTTTCTGTGACGAAGGGCTTCCTAACACCCAACCCAACCCTCCTCAGCTTCAGGCCCTGCCCTCTCATCCTGTTGATAGTTGCCTGAGGGAAGAGCCCAACCTCCACCTGACTACAACATCCCTTCAGGGAGTTGGAGATAGGGTGAAGGTCCCCCACTGAGTCTCCTCCAGGCTGAACAACCCTAGCTCCCTCAGACTTTCCTCCCAGTCCCTTCACCAGCCTCTCTGCTCTTCTGGATCCACTCCAGTACCTCAATCTCTTTTTTTCTCCCACACTTCTCCAGCTTATAGATAACAAACAATAACAATTCAAATGTCAACTCCCCGTCGAAGGCAGCGATGTTGTGCGGCCACTGGAGGGCATCAGAATACAGCACTGACACCAGTTTGTAACTGGATTTTGAAGCACATGGGGTTCTGAAGCACTAGGTATCAAAAGTAGGGAGAACAGAGCATAAAGGCAGATAAATAAAAATGTTTTACTTGGCTTCTCACTGGAGCGATTTTGGTGAAGCTTGCAGTCAGATTTGCTGCGCTGCCAGCGGCAACTGGTCTCATCAGCGACGTTTTATTGCGATTACTTAAGTCGTACAGATTTGATCTGCATTTGCAAACATCCATGATGTGAAAACAGGACTTGACCCTACCAAAAGCAGAAAGTAAGTTGCTTCCATCAGAATTTCCTGCTGTTAAATGTATAAAACTACTCCTCAGAACAATGATGATGACAAAAAACCAGTCCAAACCCCATATTTCCCAGTTTCACAGAATGGCACCGATACAATTTGCAATCGAATCTGTCTTTCAGTCCCCAGGTTTGTGCAGTGTTAGAATCTTAACCAGGCATAAAAAAATGGTAACTCGGAAGTCTACTGCTCTAAACCTTACTGTTTAGAAAAAAAGCAACTCAGTTACTCAGTTCCTTGGCCAAGTGGATGTACTCAATATTGCAATCACTAACACATTACAAAAGTGTTTCTCTGACAGCATGAAAAACGCGTGAATCTCAAGAGAGACTCGAATGCGTGTGTTACGTACTGGTTGCTGTGAGGAAAATCAAGGAGGTGCTTCATGGTGACAAAAGAATGGTTGAGGGTCTCAGCGGGAGTGATTCTTAAATCAGCATCGATAAGCAACATTTTCTTCAACAGACTGACAAATTCCCTCCTATCTGCCTTCTCCGCCAACAGGTCACTTCCTTCCAAATCCATCACCATGTTCACCTGGCAGGGAACAAAGGAGTCAGATAAAAGACATGGAAGTTAATTTAACCCCATTCTTGCTTTCTGCTATAAAATACTGACATCCACGATTTTATCAGCTGGGGCACAGTCAATCTGCTAGCTCATCCCTGTACAGCTACCTTGACACTGGTGACTCATTCCTGCCCTTGTAGCCTCTCTCCAGCTACAAAACCCTCAAGGCTTTACTCAGCTCTTGGACTTTGAATTTTAAGCAGTAGGATTTGTGATAAATATCTTTAGATGGTCTAACTTAAACTAGGGAGGTAATGCTCAAAAGGCAATCTCAAAACTGCATTAACACCTGATGTGCAACAGAATGGGATTCCTCTGTCAGGATATTGGTAGAGACTGACAAATTTCCTTTTCTTATTGAGAAAACAGTGTGATTTATTGGTTTTTTTAAGAAAAAGGAGAAAAAAAAGAATTCTACTGAAAATTATACTGTTAAGATAGCAAAATGCTCCTGGACATTATATAGCTAAGGAACTATAAACCATACGATGAACTCTTGTTTTACTCAGAATGGAAGATCAGGCAGAGGAGAAGTGTAGATTAGATCAGATTCAAGGGTTCCCCCACCACAAAGCCAAGCACTGAGATCACAAGAGAAGTAACACAAACAGGGACAAAGGAAGACCTTCCAAACAGCCCAAGGGTGACAGAGCTGGGCAGACCCAGCGCAGGCTGGACACAAGGGACAGCCAACAGAAGAATACTCACGTGCACTATATCATCCAAACTGTTGAAAATATACTTCCTGGCCTCTTTAGACTTCATTCCTGTCT
Source organism: Phoeniculus purpureus (assembly GCA_028565055.1). Lineage (NCBI taxonomy): Eukaryota > Metazoa > Chordata > Aves > Bucerotiformes > Phoeniculidae > Phoeniculus > Phoeniculus purpureus. The sequence goes on from JAOXOE010000441.1 coordinate 178,109, forward strand.
CTGCCTCATGCTCCTCCAATGTCTCCAAAAAGGAAAGCACAGTTTAGAAGTTGACAACAACGGTCATTTAGAGCTGCAACTTAACTTGACATGTTTGTTAACCTAAAAACTTAACTTTACATGTGTGTTGACCTAAAACCCCCCTCTTTTCTGAAAAAATAATTGCTATTTCAACTGTACTCTTCTGAGCTGCTTTGACTGCTGCTTTCGTTTTGCAAACTAAAAACCATAATGCTCCTTCCCTGTCTGATCCCAGTGCTGGATTACAACAGCATGGTTGTAAATCACATGAAAAGTGCTGAAAGCCCAGCAAGAAATTGTTCAGTGAAGCTCCCTTGGGTGTGTCTATTTTTATACATCACAGGTTTTCCATTACTAGGATTGTGCCCATTCCTCAGACTCCAAATAGCAGCAACATCACCATAAAAAAATAAAACCCAGGCTCCATTAAGTTTCTCATCACTTTTTTTATTCTTTTCTAATCATTTTCTTCCTCCACATACACAGCGTTTGCTTAAGTATTTTAAATAGTGAAGTACAAATCAAACAGTGGAGAATGAACATTCCTGTAGGATATGCTCTAGGGGATCATGCTCTAGCTGGAGGGTTGGACTAGATGATCTCCAGAAATCCTTTCCAACCCCATCAGTTTGTGACACTGGGATTTAAAGCAGGAACACCACTTGCTGTTAAAACACTCCTCTGCTTTGACACAGAGAGTGGCAGCAGGCTGGTGTTGCAAGAGACAATACAGGATTAGATGGTCTCCAGAAGTCCCTTCCAACCCCTACCATTAGATGATTTGACGATTTCTTGACTGCAGAGCAAAAATTTCCTTAACATTAAAGATCACAGAAAAATATTTAAAATTAAGTTTGGCTACAACTGTGAGTAATGGCCATCAGTTGTTATCAAACCCCCTTTCTTCACCCAAAACAGAGTTTAATCTGGTGCAAGAGAATTAACCTCTGCAAGGTAACAGCTTCTGAGAACAAGAGTTGGGGTTAGGTCCTCTGATATGGAGAAGCCAGATGTAAACTGTCACCTAATGATCAACCAAACGTCTCAACAACCAGGATACTGGAATAATCAGGATGGTCTAATCAGAGAATCTTTATATAACCTGTCCCTGCTGAGCTGTGAGAGGGCAGCACCAGCCCCAGCCGCTCGTCCCAACACACGCCAGCCATTTACCAAGTTACTAGGGGAAGTTACACAACTTGTGCTTTGAGCTGGTCAGCTGCTTGTGGCTGTGGAAGATTTCTGGCAACTGGAACCGCTTCCTGACCCCTTGAGCCAGAGGAGCTGCCCCACACAGCAGTGTCATTTAAATAAAAATAATATGGACGTATATGCGTAGGAGGTTAAAGCTCTGCTGACGGCCAGGGCGCAATCCTGCTGCTCAGAGACAAGCAAGGTGTGCAGAGCAGAAAAGGGCAGTTTTCTAATTTCTGCTGCTTTCACCCCTCTGTGGTTTCAGCCAACACTGACTGCTTGAGCAGGAGATCTGAAGGAAATGACTGTACAGGACCATGTCGTTCCTTAATCCCTTTCTTCTCCTTGGAAATTCTGATCATGAAGCCAGTTTTGAACAAATTTTGACAGTGATTTGGTCATCAGAGACAAATTCTCAAAAGTCAATTGAAAACTAGTAACTGAGCTAGAAGAAAACACAACAAAAATCCCAAACCACCTCATTTTGTACCTCTGGAGATGTAGACTGAAATTCCTTATCTGGCGGCTGCATCAGAGCTGCCTCTGGCCAGCCAGTGGAAGGAAATGTGGGACGTGAAAACAGAAGGGATACAGAGCAGGGACTGACAAGAGATGCAGAAGGGAGCTGGGAGTATCATTAAGTGAATCATGACCTCTGGTTCCTCTACTCACAGAGGAAAATAATGGTTTCTACCACATCACCCTGTTTACCTTTAATCTCCAACTCGAATATGGTGCATCCGTTTCTCTACAGAAAAATCGCGTGGTTTTTGTCCCCATGCTTAACAGCTGCTCTCCTGGCAAACCTTGAGTCTGTGAAATGTAACGAATCTGAGGAAGGGAGAAAGAAAACCAACAAAACAAACAATCACTGGAAATAATTTACCACAGATTTTCAACATCTGACCCACACAGTTAACAACTTGCTGTTGCACTAAAGAAATGGCAAAGTGAACTACCCTCAGACCACAGACAACTACATCTTTCAGAGACATCCAGAGAAAGCCCCCAGATGAGGGCAGAAGGGACCAGCTTTGTGCCTGAAATGGTCAGCTGTCCATTTGAGAAGATGGGTACTACCCATTCTGTAGCCTTTGCTATAGCTAGTGATCAAAGTATGACCTAGACCAGGGAAGACTCAAGGCTTCCACAGAAATCTGTTGAAACAGAGATGAGGAGATAAATTCAATGGAAGACAGAGGACTGAAGAGCAAGGACTACTTGAAAAGATGAAGCCTGGTGGGCAGGAGGGAGGAAAGGCACACACGGGGCTTTTGCTGAAAAAGAAGTGACAAAGTGGGGAAGAACTAAACTCTGTGCTGCCAGCTTTTGGTGTTTGGTATCTTCTGATAAAAATCAGGGAGAAAAAGAGAATCCTGCTGTGACCAGAGCCAAGCTAAGTAAGTTCTTTTCTAAGCAGATTATGAAGTCTCAGAGGGGAAACGACAATGCACTTACTTATAAAAACCCACAAGGGCCATTTGTAAGGGCAAAAAGGATGTGGCTACCTCCCAATGAGAAGGGTCAGCTGTCACTGGATGCGATCACAAGTGGCCATCATCACTGAGGGTGGGCTGGTTGCCACATGCTGGGAGACAGGGGGGAAAGCAGCACAAAGCCCTCACCTGTTGATTTACTTGGTGACACACAGCATGTAGCAGGAGGAAAGGAATTTGCTATGACTGAGGAAAACCCTGAATCAAATTCCTCCAAAGCAAGTTTTGCAGACCTGCTTGAGCCCAGTGACAAAGCTTAGCATGGAAAGGGAATTCCTGCTGTTGCAGAGGCGGTTACTTACAGTTAATTAATTCTCTGACAGGACAGATCAAAGAAGTTGCTAGATGAGTTAGTAACTGATGCTTCCAGCATATGGTTAAGTCTGTCAGTAACTCAATGTCTTTTAGTCTCAGTATTCCCTTGCAAAGCAAGCAGACCATTCTAGGGGCATCAAGATTAACCCCTATTCTGAGGCCCTCTACACGAAGAAGAGCACTCTGGCAGATGGCTGTCAGTGGTGACAACACAGTTATGTGCCCTGCCCAGCAGTGTCTAGAGGTCAGGCTTTAGCCCATGTTCCCCTCACTGCTTACTCCCTGCCCATTAAACACTGCCTTCTGTACAAAGGAAGGAAACTGAAGGATGAAGCATTACCCAAATCAACCCAAAAACCAACAAAACCCTTGACAGGGGTATTTTTAGAAAAAGAGGGCTGTTTTGTAAGCTCAGGGAGCCCACTGCATGACAATCAGGACTGCCCCTGGATGCGGACTCAAAGGTGCCCAAGTCAGTAACGAGCCAGCACTGTTACGGCACATCAGTACAAGTTCAGACCCAGGAAGGAAGAGCAGGGATGCTGACTTCTTTCTACATTATGCTAGAAAATTGGAGACTTCTCCCTCTCAGGTGTTTTAAATAGAAGATGTTGTAAGTCATTCACTAGGAACAATCATACTTGTTTTACTTGAGCTCACTAATGTTGGTGGCATGAACAGCTGAAAACTCCAACAAAGCAAAAGCAGAGCTTCAGCAGGATTACTGTGACAGGTGATTCTCGGTCCCCATGAAGCAGAGGCTCTGCAATCTGTGAGCTATGCTCCATTTCCAGAATGCATTGGGAAATACCCCGAAGGCACCTCATCCTGACATTTGAGCAGATATTCTGGAGCCAGCCCTGCTCATGGCAAGTGAAAGAGAATAAAATGCAATGCCATAAACTTTGGCTTCCATCAATCATAACGTTTATTGGGAAAGGTAGGAGGAAAATTAGGAAGAAAAAAACCCAGATAAATTGAACCTTAATGCAGAAAAGCCAATATATAGTTTGGTCTAGAAGCAGGATTTATGTTTGTAGGACAATCAATAAGACCAAATTAAAAGCACTGAACAGACTTGATGAAATATTACTTAATAGGGGATGATCTTAACATTTGAAGTCCTGGGTTTCGTGATCTGAAATGCTTAAGCTTCAGAAAGTGTGTGTACGCTTGTGAAATTTATTCTACTACCTGGTCATATTCCAGTGCTCCTGGGTACAGTGGCCATCCAAGAAACAGCTCTGCAATCACACACCCTAACGACCACATGTCTATGGCTTCACAAAACGGCAATCCCAGTATGATCTCTGGTGCTCTGCAAATTAAACATGGTTACTCAATGTTTTTCTTGGGGAAAAGAAGGTAATTCAACAATCCCACATGACAAAAATCCCCCAAAATCTGTTATTGCAGAACATAGGAGAGTTATTGCAATAAAATCATAGCATCAGAAATGGCTTTTTTCTTTATCTACATCATCAGTGGGAAAACTGTGCAACTCTGAAAAGGTTTCTTCCTGAAATGATTAGTTTTCTACACACACCCTAATCACCGATAGGTCTCAAACGCAGGATGGCACCCACTCTGCATTTTGGCCTTTCCCCCTGTTTGTGCAAATGAGTCACACATTCAGTGCCATGAGCCTGTGACTACACTCAAACACAACACAGTCACTCATGTATCTCAATAAAAGCAAAATAATCCCCCAGGTTTTCTCTCAAAATACACTTGCACACTCCCCTGTTGTTTCAGGGCACACTGAAAGCTAGATAAATCATCAATGCAAGGACACAGCAGCCCATCCCTTAATGTACTCCCGTCAGTTCAATGGGATCGATGTTTCAACCACTTATGTGGAACCATTGCACTTGCTAAAGGAACTGGTCTTCTTTTTCACCTAAACCAAATGGGAATTATTTAAACCAACAACATCTGAAGTGATTTCTATGCTCAAGAACCAGAAACAACTGCACTGACACCGCTGCTCTGAAAGGTGTCAATTCTGCTCTCGTAGAACAAACCTCAAGTACTTCACAGATAGCCATTGCACTGGTTACATCTTCCCTCCCTGCTCGTTTGACCAGTTAACAACAAGAATTAAAATATATTTGCAGGCTAATATAGCTAAAGAGGCCACAACATGTTATTTAAAGCATCACACTACAAAGTGATTTGCTTTTAAAAAAGACAATGTGTAGGAAGGTGGTTAAAGCTAACAGGGTAACTTCCACTGCAGCTACAGTTTGGTTGAGCAGGTAACAAGCTGGAAGGAAAATCATCATTTTTTACCTTTGCCAAAGCCTCAAAATCTTCAGTACATGCTGGGCTATCTTTGCAGATACAGAGCTGACATTCCATGTACAGAGCAATCTCTGATGAGAGGAAATTCCCACATTTCTCATTTATCTTCTCCTCTGATATTCACCTTCCGCAAAACATTCTTTAACTCAGTAAAATGTACTGGCTTGGGAACAAACTCCTATGTTCACGCTGCATTGGGACATAGAATCTATTTTGAGGTATAGAGTAGTCCAAAAGTTGAAGCATCTCCATCCCTTTTCACAAGGAGCAGATGGCAGAAGCTGGATGTAAAGATACTTCAAGCTCCAAGGATGTTTGTTCACCACTGGGGAAGGATTCCCACCGGTGCCCCATTCCTGACTATTAAAACCATGGGGGCTTCTGCTACAGGGAAAATCCAAGACATTCCACAGATAAGAGTCTACAGGACTGGATATTCTCTTAAATATTTATGCACTTTCCACTGGTGCCAGGGCTTCAGTTCTTCCCAGCCTTGTCACAATTCATTTCAGATATGACTACATGAAGGATAAATCCTGTCACGCTGGTGCTGAAACTGGAGAGGCTCAGTTTTCCACTGCCTTGGAAGATTTGATTACAATAAGCTTGCAGGGATCAAACCTCACATATTTCTGCAATGCGGGATCACGACACTGCACTGAGCATTCGCTGGTTTCATTATCCAAGTAGCAAATTTAATATATCTGGGTGCTGCTAGACTAGAAATAGCCCTAAGAACCGTCTGTCTGGAGCTCCTGGCTGGGTGCCTGAGCATGGCTGTTAGAGATGTCTGGTAAAATACCTTTCCTTCGGTTGTATTGTGTTACAGCCCCACAAAGCTAATGAACACATGCACAGCCGATGGATATGGGGGCTTCTGCTAAAATAAGCTCCTGAAAACCTCTTACATTCACCCAACGGTTAGTTAGTGTACCATGTAAAAATAGCCACAGCCAGTCCGTCTGTTGCTCCTCAGTTTTGAGGGGTAGGATTGCAAAAACCAGAAGAAGGGTAGACATGGTGACAGAAAAAGGAACCTTCACTGTATTTCACAATAACCTGTTACCAGAAGCACTAACAAGTCTAAGAAAAAAGGATGGATTGAAGGAGAAGCAGGACTGGATCTTCTCAGTGCCCAACACCCGACCTACCAGCCAGAAAGGCAGGTAACAAATAGTTGTGCCCTGCCTCATCACTACAGTACCGGCAACAAAGGCATTTCAGTTGAACTTGAAGTGAGGGAGATGAAGAGCTGCTGCTCCACAGAACTGTTCAATTCACTGTTTGTCTGGTTCAGCATCTCCTGCTATGGCCTCACGTTGGTCCTCAGGCCACACCTGGAATCCTGTGTCCAGTTCTGGTCTCCCCAATTCAAGAGGGATAGAAAATTAAATGAGGGAGTTCAACACAGAGCTATGAGGATGATTGGGGGTCTGTAACAACTGCCTTACGAAGAGAGATTAAGAACATAGGGACAAAAGGAGGCTCTGAGGGGATTCAATCACTGTCTATAAATCCATGAGGGCTAGGTACCAAGAAGAAAGGAATTCCCTCTTTTCAGTGGCATCAGACAGGACAAGGGGTAACGGATGCAAGCTTGAACACAGGAAAGCTTCCTCACCTCAGTGTGAGGAAAAACTTTACAGTCAGGGTTATTAAACATTGGAACAGGTTGCCCAAGGAGGTTGTGGAGTCTCCTACTCTGGCAATGTTTCAGACCCAGCTGGATGTGGTTTTGTATAGTTGATTGAGGCTTTTTAGATGGTTACGCTTTTCAGTAATTTGTATCCTGCTTGAGCAGGAGGGTTGGACTCGATGGCCTTTGAAGGCTCCTTCCAACCCAAATAAACTGTGCAAACTGTGTGTAAAATGGAGCAAAATTACAAGAAAACTTGTACTCGGTTTGATTATGTAGAGGTTGGTTTTAATGAGCCCAAATATTTCCAGTACTGGAAATCAGTTTGTAAAGGAATCCCAACAGCACCTTCTTCTATCCCCTTCTCTCTCTCTTTTAAAAATATTCCAATTAAAATCTATTTGGACAATTGGGGTGGAAAACAGTTAAAGATGAGAGAGCAGATCTTCAATTTATTTTTCATTTTATTTTTTATATGATTATGCTCAGCTCCACTTTCACATATGAAATAGATTAGCTTAAAAGGAAGGTTTTCTCTTTACAAACTACAACTACAGATGTTAAATGAAGTAGTAGGAACTCCAGATGCCACAGCACAGTCATTTTAACACGAGATGATTCAAAAAAGACTTGGTACCTCTCTCTGTCAATGAACCACACCTCCATCTTCTGCAGGTGACAAGATGCTCAGAACTCCAGAAGCTCCTGTAGTCCCCAGCCTAGTAAACAGTATCTGGTTTCCCACACCCATCCCAAAACATCAACAAGGATTTCCTAAACTTTCAAGAAAAGTGAAATAATGCCTCGAGGGAGGGTTAAAAACCAAATAATTAGAAACTCCACAAACATTAAAATATCTGGGACAACAAACACTGAAGAGCAAGAATCAAATAAGTCAGCCATGAGAAAAACTGTAAGTCAAACCATTTAAAATTTTTCACTACCTGGAATCCAATTTAGAGTAGAAGTTAAATGGATAAAGCTAAAAAGTGTAAATAACAACTGAAGAACAGCAAAAACCTATAAAACCAGCTGCTCACTTGATAAAAACCTCACTCGGAACACACCAGTCATTTCTCAGCAATGTCCCCATAGAAAGCCTGATAACTGTTTTACCTCCTGCCTCTAAGATCGAGGAAAGGAGATTAAAAACTCACCAATTTTTATTTCTGTTTCTCTTCTGTCAGTAGGAAAGGGTCAATGTACCTGCTGTCTACCACATGCCATTGTTTTATCTGCTGGCCACCAGGCAGCCACTCTCCAGCAGAGAAAAACAGTACATAAACAACATTCCCCTCCTCAGGTCCCCCACTCCTTTTAACACCAAGGTCTCCCAAAGACCTCCTCTAAGAACAAAACCTTTAACCACCACCTATGCAGACAACATCTAGCACTTCATCTGCTCAGGATCCAGCACACTGGCATCATTCAAACAAATATGTGAAGAAGTCACCCACAGGGTAGGATATTTATCTTTATTAAGGAGTTCTTCAAAGCCTGGATCAGAACTCATGTCAAGGAATCCAATCTGCATGAGTTATAGTCAAAATGGACTGCAAAACTGAGATCAGCACTTCCCCCGGCCCCACTACCATCACTGGCATAACATATACACTTTATGAAAGAAAGACCCAGACATGGGGAGTGACACATGTGGTTCTTCTTCTAAAGAAAGGAGGTCTAAGAGAATGTTCAGATAGGGTGAAGAGGTTAATGAGCGATATGGTCATGTGCAGTCTAATCTCACAGACAATTAATTTCCTCCATCTAACATTCTTCATCATGGGAGGGGGTGGAGGCACTGTCCTTGGAGGGATTCAACAAACAGGCAGACAGAGTGGTCAAGAGATGGGTTAGTGGTTGGGGGTTGTAGGGAAGACGGGTGGACTTTATGATCTTGAAGGTCTTTCCCAACACTAATGATCTTATGATTCTATGATTCAGGAACATGGAGGACAGCAAATCTTTTTAAGAGATCTGCAAGACTCTAGGAAAGACTCTGGGCTAGGGGAATCCAAATTGAGGTGACAATACTCCGAACAGAAATTCCACAAGCAGGTACAGTTGGATAATCTGAAGGATGCAACAGGAATGAACTGTGTAATGACAAATTCTGTGGATGAAGAATGGTTGGTTCTCTGTTGCATTTGTGATGGGCTTCAGAAGGGGTTTCAAACATGCAATTAGATCAACACAATTACAGGCAGTAGAGCACACACAGTGTACAGCAAACCACAGGAAAATTCATGTATATTTTCATTCATTCTTTACCCGTAAGAAGTAAGATTATAAACCCATAATGTTATAACTCAACTGAGTTTCCATCTGAAATAATCTAGACAACTTTATAGGTTTCTTGAAAAAAATATCTTAGAGTTGGAAGCAAAATCATCAGGGTATTAATATCTATTCTTACAGGACAAAGACACATAGAAAATTCTTACGCCTCATATAAAACTAGTGATGACCCCTCACCTTGAATAGTGTGTGTTCACTTTTGAATTCTGTGGTCAGTTTTGGTCACCCCCATCTGAAAAAGGATACAGCAAATAGAAAAGATGCAGACAGAAGAACAATGTCAATTAAAGACTTGAAGAGACTTTGGTACAAGAAGAAACCCTGGTTAGAACTATAACCAGATTATGTAACCCCTAGATAGAACTATTTCAGGAAAGAAAGATCAGTAACATTACTCTAATTAGACAGCAAATAATGGAAGAGAAGCAGCCAGGTGCTTCCAGTGCTTTCAGAAGACAGTGGGATCCCCTACCCCCTTTAAGATTAAAGACTGATGGAAATGGTTTGGGGTTTTTAAAGCCAGAATATGATCAGACCTTGAATCATGGGCTGCTGTTGAAGTAAAAAAATATTCAGAGTATTTAAGGATGGGCCAAAAGAAAAAATATCTAGAATTAACATGTCTAGATTAAACAATAAACTTCATACCAAGGCACCATAAAACCAGCCATCAGCTGTGTACAGCCAGAAGAATCCTGCATCAGTAGACACAAGTGCAGCTTTCTAGGATGGTAAATATCCCTCCAGCAATAAAATAACAGAACAAAGAGCCCACAGATCTGATAACATTCATATCTCTCATTTCCTACACATTAAAATCATCATTGCTGCATAAAGATAAGAGCTACTCAAGCAAATCCAAACTAAAAAGATCTCCACAGTCTTCAGAAACAATCTCTACTGTCATCTTCTATTGATCAAACAGTTTTCATCCATAATGTCATTTTGTTCAAATAAGAATTATGTTAATGGAATGTACAGAATTTGCAGTCTTGAGCTGTTTCACTGTATGACACAAAAACCAGAGAGCACAAATCCACTCGAGAAGCTGGGAGAAGGCATCCCCTTGTTCTCCATTCCCTCTTTGAAGGAATCTGGACCATCACGGAGCAAGTGATAGTAGAAACAGGAGCTGTATCTCCCATGAACTCCTACAGTCAGGTACTGCCGTGGTGGTGTTCACAGCACTGCACAAAGGGATTCTCATTTCCTGGGGGAAAAAAACCTCATTTTTTAGCAAAATAAAACTTTTCTGCAGAAGGATGCAAATGTTCAATGGCTAAAAAAGACCTACTGGACATCACGTCTGCCATTGTCCTACAGAATGCCCAGGGCTGGCCTGCAGCTGCACCTGAACTCAGAACTCTGATCTGACAGCAAGGAGGAAACAGAAGCAACCGCTGCAAAAAGGCTTAATTTGAACATCAGGCTCAAAGAGGTGACAAAAGGCAACAGGAAATCAAACTAGACAAATAACAGATCTTCAGGAATTTAATCAGTTAAAATAAAACCACAAGCAAACTATTTTGATACAGAAAAATAATTCTGCTTTGAAAGAACCATCCCAAGCTCTAACCTAAGACACCTTCTCCTACTACTTACGAGAAATGCTAAGGGAATACATATTTCAATATAATTTTAAAAGGAATAACCACAGTGATTTCAACAGATTCTTTTCCACCACTTCACTATCTCTTGTGAAAGGAGAGGTTAATTTTATTAAAACCAGAGGCTATTTATGCTTGTGCTGTTCCATGACTTTGATTTTCCTCAGGAAAGCTGCACCTGACCACTCAATTGATGTACTTGAAATGCTGAGGAGTTCTTACATTACACTAAAATTAAGCAAAGTAGATCCTGATGTAGCAATATAATGAAGAAAATTGCATACACGAGACTCTTCAAGTGCCTTATTGGTAAATAAAGTCTGCAACCTAACACATTTTAGCTTGCAAAGCATCCATTGGGGTTACCTACTCATTAGCTTGGAAAAGACCTTTAAGATCATGGAGTCTAACCATTAACCCAACTGTTCCAACCCACTGCTAAACCCTGTCCCTGAGCCCCAGATCTCCACAACTGTGAAACACGGCCAGGGACAGTGATTCAATCCCCTCTCTGGGCAGACTGTTCCAAGGCCTGAAGGCCCTTTCCAGGGAGAATTCTGTTCTCAGGGCCAACCTAATCTTCCCTTGGTGCAGCTTGAGGTCGTTTCCTCTTGTCCTGTCATTTGTTCCTTGGGAAAAGAGACCAACCCCCACCTCTCTATACCCTCCTTTCAAGTAGCTGCAGACAGCAATAAGGCCTCCCATTACCCTCCTCTTATTCAGATTAACCAGCCCCAGCTCCCTCAGCTGCTCCACACAAGGTTTGTTCTTGCCAACCTTGTTGCTCGTCTCTGGACCCGCTCCAGCACCAGTACTGAGGTGCCCAAAACTGACTCTAGTACTCAGGGTGCGTCCTCACCAGTACCAAGTACAAGGGGACAATCACTTCCCTACTTCTGCTGACCATCTCTCTGATCCAAGCCAGGATGTCATTGACCTTCTTGGCCACCTGAGCACACTGCTGGCTTGGGGTTAGCTGGCTGTCAAAACAAAACCACAAGTTGAGCTATTGAGCCATGCAGTTTATTTCTGAAGAAAACCTAGCTTCAGGTTATCTCGTTCAGAACGCAGACAGAAGGCAGGGTGAGCAAAGGTAACCATGAGGACCACACAGTGGGGTAACTGGCAACCACAGACTGGCCTCCAGCCAAAGAAAGCAGGTGAGCACATGAGCTCAAGGAGAGGACCAAGGACTAGCACAAACTTGCAGCTCTGAACAAGCAGAAGAGACCAATGAGAACAGCACAGCGTGGGAGATTTCAAGGGCTCACAAATCAAAGATGTCAGATCTAGTCACCTCACTCTGACTTTGCTGTTGATTTTCTGGGAACATGGCTCCCTGTCCTTTCATGGCACCCACAACCACACTGTCACATCTGGACTGAGGGTACAACACCGTGGTGGTCCTAGAGAAGCATGTAGTGATGCCACCATAAAAACCCTACCAATGGACTCTCATAAGGCAACAAAAACAAAATACTCCCTCAGGTTGATGCTTTTATTTTTATTTATTTATATTTAATGAGATTCTTGCTCTAGCATCGTTCAGTTCAAATACCAAAGGATGGCAGGACATGGCTGTGCTGTCAAGAATCACTGATCAAAATGACAGAATAATTTATATTCATTTGCCGTTAAAAGAAAAATCCAAACAACAGAAAAAAAACAATGAAATACCCCCAACACATACCAAAGGAAAAAAACCCTAAAGATCCAGAATTCCCTTCTTGTTGCTGCAACATTTGCTGTCACAGAAAGCTCATACAGTGATTTTGGAGTACATAGACATTGTCCCATCAAGAAGCACTGACAGCGTGACATCAGGATAAAGAGAGGAGACTTGCAAAGTTGTTTCAACAAGCAGAAGCCTTGTAGAAGAAATAGAGGTTTAAGTAGAATAATATTTTATTATTGGTCACTCAAAATTCAGATATCCACAATTAAATTCATACACAACTAAAACAGAAAAAACATCTAACAGAAGGTCAAGTACTGATGCTGCAGCTCCACACTGGAGGTTCATGTCTTGTTCACCAAGTAGAGGAAACACCAGAATTCATCTCACTTTGGGTATTCCTCTAGCTGCAGTACTATCTGGTCACTCAATAGCTGTGTCAGTTGCTAGATGGAAACTAAAAAAACCAACCAGGAAGTCATGACAGAAAACCTACAGAGCAGCAGGTGGGTTAACACACATGAAACTAAATCTGCTCTCTCAAGGTGACACCAGCAGAGACGTTTTGGTGAATTGAATTATTTTTTCACACATAGGTCTGAAATTACTGCAGGATTCCCAGCCAACAGGTGTGAGTCTGTATGTACCAAATGTTTTGTTGGGGTACGGCACAGAAATATGTCTAACGTACCACATGCACTGACATGCAGCTGCAAAGCTGCGGTTTGTGTGCTGCTGGGGGAATATGACGCACAGACCAGTGAACACACTGGCTGCCCCGGGTGAGTTTTCCATACGCAAATGTCTATGATTAGACCCAGGGTGTAAATATGACACCAGCAGAACCAGTTGCATCCCTACCCACCGTTCAGTGATCCCACTAATAGCAGCATGGGAAAACACTAGAGTCCAAGCTTTGGGCACAACGGAAAATCATCCGTCAACATTCAGACAGAACTGAGAAATTACACTAGAACCTCTACAAGGTTGTTCTCTTCCTCCCCAACAAATGAAACCTATGAATTGGTATCTAGAGAAAACACACAAGTTATTCTGGTAGGCTGGACTGGGAGACTTCAGCCTTCCAGTGTCACATCACCTCCTGGCCAGCACACTACGTCTGCTCAGAGAATCCACGTGTTACGGTCCGATCACACCTTTCACTCCAGCCTCAAAGTGCACCACTTCCAGCCTGCTGGTTTTTCCCTTTTTTACTCTCCTCAGACACTTTTTCTGCTGGTTTTTCCTACCCTGGTATTGCATTTTCATGTATTTGCCCTTTCTCGTCAAAAGGAGAGGCTGCCTATTCTTAGAAGAGTTTCAGATCCCAAAATAACCTGTTTAGTTATGTATCTGTTACAGGCAGATTGATGTCACATCAGACCCCGACAACACGCTGCCACAGGAACAGGGTGACAGCAGAGAACCCCAAAGCTCTACCAGATCTGCTCTGGAGAAGGTTTTAAAAGCAGCATAACATCTCAAAATATAATGAGCTCTACCCAAACATTAAGACACAGGGGAAGGATTTCTTTGGTCCTAAAAAGGAACAAACCAGGATAACTAGAGGGTGTTGGGATTCTTCGAAATGAATTTTGCCATGAGAGCAAACAGAAGTTAAATTGGGTAGTGCAGTTGAAATTAAAAATAATGGGATACAGATCCTAGCTGAGTAGTAACAGGAGCCTCTCATCTGAGGGAACCCTGCAAATCCAGTCAAGGGCATTAATAATTGCGAGCAGCTCATTATTGATGGCTACGAGCTTTATTCTACTCCAAGCACAGACACTTCGGGTAGGACAAGGCACTATTGCTAATGATGTAGGCAGAAGCAGCAGAGATCAAACAAACTGGGAACTTCTCATCTACAGTGGTGCTGCTGCTCAGGTAGGGCTGTGGCACAGCAAGTGCCCAGGGACTTGAGCTGGGCCATTGTTTCTGTCTCCAGAAGAACTGGGGAAGGTAAGGAAAGTATCTTCACCCACTCCCTGCTCTTCTCAGGGTGCTAAGAAAACAACACAGAGAATTGAGGCAAAGGTCTAGGGATTAGGGAGATGTTGGGATGACAGGTGGGCTTGATGATCCTGGAGATCCTTTCCAGCCAGAATGATTCTATGATTTCATGATTACACAGGACTCTACTTGCAAAGTGTGAGGAGCAATATAGCTCCTGAACACTACAAAAATCCTTTTAGTGGACACATTCACAAGCGCATTCATAGAACACTAATAACAACTATGTAGCAGCCTCCAGCATGTGCTGAACTGAGAACTGACACAGACACCACGTAAAATACATCATCCATGAGAGTCCCACGCTGTCAGGGAGATTCCTGCCCCAGGATCCTTTTCCCCTTCTGGGACAAGTGCATCCCATCAGTTGTTTGCAGCTCTGGTGCCTTGTAAACTGAGCCGTAATCATGGAATCCAAACCCCTGTTGATGACACCGGTCCCGGAGCCATGAATTGAGCTGTAGGCTCTTCCTGACTATTCCCTCATCCATTGCTGATGTTAGAGGGATAGAGGAGAACAGAACTTGAGCTCCTGATCCCTTTAATAATTGTCCTAAGGTCTTGAAATCTCTTTAAATTGATCATGAGCCTCTCATTGTTGAATCGTCACTACCGACTTGGAAGACCAGAATTGGGTAGTAGTCTGAAGGACTCACAAGATTGGGAATTTCACCTAACATGTCCCTTACCTGGGCACCAGGGATGCAGCAGACCTCTCTTTGAAATGTGTTTGGTCTGCATATTTGGCTTTCTGTTCCCTTTAATAGTGAATCTCCTATAATGATGACCCTTTTAGGTTTCTTTTCCTGATTGGTTTTGATGGCTGGATTGAGACAACCTGTCTTTGGTGCAGTTACTGGACCAAATATTCTGCATAGACACAGGAGACAAAAACACATTCAAAAGCATAAGGCACATAAGTAATGAAACTAAAACCCACACCATTATCACTCTTAAAATTAATAATAAACTCAAAGCTGTTACAATTGGATGACAAATTGCGTAAATAGAGATCTCCACTTTTCAATTTTGTGGGAGGCATCACAAAGTCTTGTGTCAATTAAGAGTTCTTCCCAATCACTGCTTTGTGTAAGGACAAACACAATTAGCAGGGATCCAAAGTGGACCTCTCTCTGTGGAGACACTAACGTACACTCTGCCCCAGGTTCATAGTTCACAAGGGGAGGATCACTGACCTGTCTGGAGGTCCCAGACCATCAGCTTAATCTCTGGAGAGATCCTATGATGTATGATCAGAGTCAAAATGGCATTGAAGCCTCCTGTAAGTCATCTGAAACATTCAAAAAATTCATTACATACATGGCCTTTTTCAGGTGAGCCTCTGAAGACATGCCCAACATTCCCTCTTTTTGGTTTTGAAGCTGCCTTTTGAGGGTACCATGGGTGCACTCCATGATAACTTGTCCTGTAGGAGAATGGGGTATATCAGTGACGTTGTACACACCCTAGAGTTGCGAAACATACGTACTTGATGAGACACATACGCAGGTCCACTATCAGTTTTGATTCAGGCAGAGATGCCTAAAGTAGCAAAAGCTTGTTGCAAATGATGAATAATGTCCTGTGCAGCTTCACCAGTGTGTGCTGTGGCAACAACAGCACAGGAAAAGGAGTCAGTTGAAACATGCACATATTTTAGGCACCCTCAGGAACATGTGTAATATCCTGTAATGGTTTAGCACCAGGTTAGCCCAAAAAATTATATTGTGCCCAATTGTGCAGAAGGAAATGTCCTCCCACCCCCCAGGGGAAGAAAAGAGGTAAAGTAAACACAATTCTGGAAACTGGAACTAGAAATATTAAACTTTATTGAACTTTATTAAAGACTTTATTCAGCAGAAAAAAAAAGAACAAAAAAAATAAGGGAAAGGAGTAAAGGGAAAAAAAAGTGTGCTCTTCCTCAATCACTCAAGTCCACCCCTCTTTCCACCCAGACCTCCTAACCCCTAATTCCAAACAAATACTAAAAGAACCGGAGGAGGTGGAAGTAGAAAGGAAAGACTGGGAATTTCTTAGACAGTGCTTAAATGCTCAATTTAAGCATTTTCTTGTGAAATGGTCTGAGATTACAGTAAAAGATAAAGATAAGAGATAAGGAAATAATAAAGATAATAACATAAGGGAAAGGGAAAAAGGAGGAGAGGGGGAGGAGGGGGGTGAATTAGAAGAGGGACAGATAGCCACAGATGGACAGAGAGACCGCAATGTGCTATGGACCAAACCAAAACCTAAACCAGACTCCCCAGTCATACAAACAGGGAGGGGGTATCAAGAAGAGGGGAAAAGGAAAAACTTGTCCCCAGACAAGGACTCCAAAATTTGTCTAGCCTACTCTACCTGCTCAACCTGTCCCCTGCGTCAGCCACCCCTCCCTTTCACTTACGCACCCATCAACCTCCGCCCCTCCACTGCTGTGCACCGGAGGGAAAAGTAAACATTCCCGCAATTGAGACAAGTTCAATCCTTATATGCTGGAAAAGAATTTGATGCAGGAATACCATGAGCAAACATGATTTCATCAAACCCGTAACATATCTGTTTCCCAAATCTGCAGGGCCTGCAGGCCATGTGGGTTAACACCATACCAGCATGAGACATGCTGTCCTTGGTAATCAGGGCAGGCAGCAACAATGGATCTGGCTTCTGCATGTGTCAGACAAAATTGTCATCACAGGGTGCAGTATCCTTGATGAAAAAATGTGTGAGAAGCAATAGCTTGCTGTCTGAGATTTGGTGAGGGAGGTGGCAATTGCCACCTCCGCAATCAGTTCATTAAATCATGGCAATGAGGTATGAATCTTTATATGCAAAACATAACAGATATGCTGATGGTTTTGAATTGTAACCCATAGCATTTTCAAAACCCCAAACAGCTTTTCATTTGAAACTTCCCCAACACTGCTTTATCCAAATGCTGCACTAAGCCTGCCACACAAGCAGAATCAGTTACAAAATTAACTGGTCCCTCAAACCATTGAAATGCCATACATACAGCTCAAAGTTCAACAATTTCAGGGGAACCTTCCTGATGCTCGATAATGTGACACCAATGATTACCATCACGCCAACACAAGCTACTTTCCCTGTTTTTCCTGACCCACCCATAAATACCATGGGGCCATCAACAGGACCCAATTGGCTCAAGCACTCCTGTGCTAAGCAAATCCAACTTCCCAATTGAATCAAAGGATGAGACGGGAGATGATATTCAGTATTTCCTTGATAATTTGTTAGTGCTGATTGTAATAAAGTGCTGTTTGCAAGACACCACTCAAATTAGTCTACTTGGACAGGCAGCACAATCACCATGGGTTCCCTTGCTAACAGCTCAACACATCTTTTTCTGATTTCTACAGTAACCTGAGCAATTAATTCAAATAATCCAGGGGCAGTTTTCATTGTCTTATTTGGCAAAAATACCCATTCCAACACATGAAGTGGATCATCCCACCTTTCATGCCACTGAGCAATCATAGCAAAAGATGTCATGCCATCAATCAAGATAAATATCTGTACTGCAACAGTGAGATCAATTTTCCAGACATGTCTTTGCATAATAGCCCATGTTACCTCACCAATGACTTCTTTTGCCTGTGCTGTCAAAGCATGACGAGGAGCAGCAATATCAGTATCACCCTTCAATAGCTTAAATAAGGGTTATAGTCTTGAATTTGGAAAGCCTACATAAGGTCAAACCCAACTGATCATTCCAACAAGTTTTTACATGTGATTTAAAACTTTTACCTCTATTTCAAATCACACAGGTTGTGGGAAGACCATGAGGTCCAACTAAATACAGCCATAGTTGTTGGCATTGCACCTTTTCAGGGACAATTATCAAACCATATGCTTTCAGAGATGCTGTAGCACACCGTTCCACGTTTTTCAACTCTTGTGAGGATGGAGATGCCAACAGGATATTGCCCATGTAATTATAACAATACCCTGCAGGAAACTGTTCCTGAACTGGGCTTAAGGCTTTGGCTACAAACCATTGACAAATTGTTGGCAAATTTTTCATGCCTTGCAGTAATACTTTTCAATGAAACCTTCTTGCAGGTTCTGAACAATTGATTGCTGGAACGGTAAAAGCAAATATTTCCGTATCTGTTTTGTCTAACGGTATAGTTAAAAAACAGGTCCTTTAAATCCATAACAATAATCTCCCATTGAAAAGAAATCATAGCAGGTGATGGCAACCCAGGTTGCAATACTTGCATTGTTGCCATGACCTCACTGATTTTTCATAAATCATGTAAGAGTCTCCATTTCCTTGAATTCTTTTTTATTACAAAACCAAGGGTATTCCATGGGCTATGTGATGGTTTGATGTGTCCTGCAGCCAATAGTTCTTGTACTGATAAATGCAGGGCATTGATTTTCTCTCGTGTTAGGAGGCACTGGTCAACCCACAAAGATGTCTTACATAGGCATGTCAATTTCAGTGTGGGCTGTTTCACACCCTGCAGAACAGTGGCCCCTAGTGAAAATCCGTTGTTATACAAATTGCCCATTGTGAGAGACAATCCGTTCTCCATAAATTCTAGGGAGCTATAGTCACATAAGCCTCACAGTAGCCTTTTGCCCTTCAGGGTTAACAATCATTACCAGTTTAGCCGCCATGTAGCTATTTGCTACACCTCCTCAATTCCACAACCCCAGCACTAGTGAGGCTCAATGGCAATGACACTGGTCAGGTATAGTGTGAAATAATAGTTACATCAGCTCCTGTATCCGGAAGGCCAGTGAGTCTCAGCTTACTTGGCATTCCTTTGTCCATAGTTATTGTACACACTATTTGTGGTCTATTATCTGTCAGGATTTGCAACCAGAACAGTACAGATTGTCCCATAGAACCAAAACCACCAGTACTGTTTGAGAGAACAGTACTTTCGGTCCTAGGAACATAACTCTTAAAAGGTACAAGCTGAGCAATGCAAGTTCATTTAGTAATTGTAACAGTCAGTGTAGCTGGAGATACCATGGCACATAGTTTTCCTGTATAATCCACATCAGTTACTCCACATCAGTTACTTTTACATGTACATTCAGTCCCATTAACGTACTGCTAAATCGACCAATCAACAAAGCTCTTAATCCGTGCCCTATTGGACCCCAAGCATCCAAAGGGACCTTATGTACTTATTTATTTGGTATAATTCTTGTGTTGGCAGTGGATACATCCAGCCTTACTGCTCCCTTTGTTTTTCCTGATAATTTGTCAAAGAGTGTTGAGATGGCTGGCATGGCAGTTGCTGACATGGCAGATGTGCTGCCTCCAAAATCGGGGTGCCAGAGTTGGAGGGAATTTATGTCTGCACACACCCTTTCACATTCTTCTCCCATTTCCCTATGATATGGGCTGGCCATTCTGATGAAATTTGGATCTGCATTGCTTAGCAAAATGTCCAGATTTCCCACATTGATGTCACATAACTGCTGCTATGTTAACTGTTCCTGGTTTCTCCCCTTTCTTTCGTTTATGCAGGAAAGCAGCTTTATTATGCTCCAACTGCCCACAGCCATAACATTTCTGGGATTGAGTATGGACAGCTGTCATTGCTGAGGCAAATGCAGCCGTTTTATGCTCCACAGATCCCACCTTAGCTCAAGCTGTAATCATAGCTTCCAAAGACGGGTCACCAGGCAGTGCCTCTATAATTTTTTGACAATCTGCGTTGGTATTATCCCTGGCTAATTTTTTTACCAACAGAATTCAGAAATGAACATAAAAAACTTGGTATCGTATTGCACCCTGCAGTTTCTCAACAAACTGCAAAAATGGTTCCCATGTCCCCTGCTTTATAGTGGTATATTTGGCCTTGGTTCAGCTAATTCAGCTGTACACAAAATTGCCTCCATTCTAATGTTTTTTACTTGATCTAAAATGGAGGGATGCCACTGGGCCTGATGTTGCAGATTAGCAAAATTACCATACTCCATTAGAATATCAAGACCATTCCCAATTTGAGAGTCTTGCTGTGGGGATTGCATATTTTGTAAGGCTTGAGCCTCAGCTCTTCATTGCCAAATAGTCTCGAACACAGAACTCTACACTGGTTGAAATTTAATCTGAGCCAATTGCTTAACATTAGAAGGCGTCATAAGCTCCATAGACAACAATCACAGCAATAGCATAACTGCAGGAGAGTTCAGACCATATTGCACAACTTTCTGTAAGTCTTGGATGACTTTCCAGGAGTATGCAACATGTGAATTCAATGCTCCTGCAGCTGGATCCCCAAGCACCACTGGAAAAGCCAGTAGCCCTTGCCCCACATCTGCAGCCTCTCAGAAAGATTCCAGTCTCCTAACCCCAAAGCTTTAACCTTAACCTGCTTCCAAAACTTAACAGTATCGCACAGTCAAACAGTAATCAATGAAGGAGGTAGCTTCCAGGTTCACAGTAAAGGCTTATGACCCTTACACCCAGGGCCATCCGAGATTACTTGTTCCTAGACTTGTGGCTGCAATGAGGGTGCCTCTGCCGGCATCCCCGTCATAGGATCATCCCCTTCTTGGTCACTATCCAGTAAAGGAGGATATGAAAAGGCTCCCAAGTGCACACCCCCCTCCATCTCATCCCCCAGTGGGAGGGGAGGTGCCAAAGGCTCTTTTTACCCTATTGCATGGCAGAACAGAAGAACTAGGTGGCATATCTTTTGGCAACAGATAAAGCTTTGTTCTTGAAATTCCTTGCTTATTACCCAACCTGGTCCCATGGCAATATTTATTTATGGGTCACCGTTTCATCCTCCCTATTTGGTTTTATAGCATCGTCATCAGAATCTGAGTCAGACAAAACAGAAGGCTTGGCAAATCCCTTAAGCTTCTGCCCAGTGCCAAGTTCTGCACCCATCATCCCGCCTCTGTAGATACTGCAGAGGATCTATTGTCTTTGGTGTTTGGGTGTCCTCAGCAGCAGCAGCCTGCACCTCACCTTCTATCATATTCCTCTGCTCTTTTAAGTCTTCTAGAACTTCAAAAAGTGGGCTCCATACAGTAACAATTCAGTAGTGTCTTTAGACCTGCAAATGGCAGCTTCAAAAAGTTTATTTCCTAGTTCTTGCCACTTAGATATGCTGAAAGCGGTTATGGTATTTGCATCAAATCCTTGTTTCTTACACCAAATCAATATTTTCCACAAAGTCCATTCTTCCAAGCTAACCCTTTTTTTCTTCAATACCAGTCTCCACATAGAGAACAATATTGTCTTTGTGAGGTTAGCCCCGGTGTTCCCAGTAGCTCACCTGAGGTCACCATCGAGGTCACCAGGTGTTGTTGAAAAACAGGCCTTTTGCAGCTCTACCCACCACTTTCTGCTATACTGGGTTCCATCTCCACGGCTCTGCACGCTGTGCAGGTGTTTGCAATACCATGTCACCTCCTGATCCAGAATCACATTGTCCAGGTCCTTGTGATAGGATGTCGTCAAAATGACTGTATCACGTCGTGGTCACCAGATGTCGCTGTAAAGCAACACAGAGTTCAAGTTGATGTGCAAACAGTAGTTTCAGTATATTCAACGCAGCTCGTTCTTTTTATACCCTTTCCATACATACGTATTCCTATTTCATTGGTACAATGCACTTACAAGCAAGCAGTCATCAGTGTTCAGCTACATACACCCATTGTTCTATCTCTATACCAAGTTTCTTCCAACGCAGTTAACTTGTCCCTCAAAGTTGCTACATCCTGGGACATGTCTCATTCCCTAACCTCCAGACATTGTCTGGACACCTCTGACTCCCTAACTTGTTTTCAGGGGTACACTTTAACCTAGGCAACATCAAGTTCTTCTTCCTTAATCAAAGGGCCTACAGACCCACTGTAGTCCCCCACAGAACTACTTTATTTCTTAAAAAAAATCACTTTCCTCAAGTGCACATTTTGAAATGCTTTTACATTGTATATATATGCATTTCTTCAGACTGTTTTCACACAATAATGGTTTTTTGGAAGCACATATTAGTGAGTGGCAATGTGATTTATAATGTCAAAGTTAAACATCTGTCAAAATTGAGAATTTTGGATATTTTTTCTTAAACTCCTTATGTCCTTTGGTCACAACAACCTTGTGCAATGCTACAGACTAGGAGATGAGTGGTTAGAAGGTTGCCTGACAGAAAAGGGCCTGGGGGTGTTGGTTGACAGCTAGCTAAACATGAGTTGACAGCGTGCCCAGGTGACCAGGAAGGACAACAGCATCCTAATACGTGTAAGAAATGGTGTGACCAGAAGGAATAAGGAAGTGATTGTGCCCCTATACTCATCACAAGTTGGATCGCATGTTGAATACTGTGTCCAGTTTTGGGCGCCACAGTATAAGAAAGACATTGAGGTGGAGTGAGTACAGAAGAGGGCAACCGAGCTGGTTAACGGATTGGAAAACACCTGAGGGTGTTGGAATTGTATAGACTGAAGAAGAAGAGATCTTACGGCCTTTTACAAGTACCTGAAAGAAGGTTGTAGGGAGGCCAGTTGTCTTTTCCCAAATGACTGATGGAAGGACAAGAGGAAATGGCCCCAAGTTGCGCAGGGGGAAGTTCAGACTGTAAATAAGGAAAAATTTCCTCAGTGAGAGACTAGTTAAACATTGAAATAGAACTGCACGTGATGGTAGTGTCATGTCATTCCTGGACGTGTTCAAAAGATGAATAGATATGACACTTCGTAACACAGTCTAGTGGTCGTGGAGGTGTTAGGCTGAAGGTTGGACATGATGATCTTTCTGTTTCTTTCCAATCTTGTTGATTCTATGATTCTATGACCCTAACCCGTATTTCTAAAATTAAATTTTATTTCCTTCATATCCCTGTTGATCATATTATGGTATTTATCAGCCAGTTATTTCACAGTCAATTAGGAGGTTACACAATCAGTGCTACAAAACTTTCTAGGGATGACCTGTGTACCATCATTTTCATGCCAATCATTGTCAAGAATGAGGTGAGAAAATCTGTCTGTTTCTATATAAATCTGAAGTCCTGAGTATAGGTTATGATACAATTTTTTAAAAACTATGTCATAATTAATATCATGTTCATTTAGCCCAGAATTTGAAAAATAAAAATTAGAACTTTTTCAAATATTCAAAATTTGTTCAAAACATTCCTTCAGAATATATAAATCTCATTCTTTTATAGGTCAGTTCTTTTCCTTCCTGTGAATTCAATTCCAAAACAATCCTAAAAAAATAATTTTGAATATTTTAATTTTTAATAATGTCAGAGAAATTGTGGTTTTCATTACATTTATGGTATATAATGCAAGTAAACATAAAATAATTACAGTTTCTTGAACTATTCTAGATTTTTATCTGTATAGATGAGGGTCTTTAAAAATTAAGAATATTTGTACTGAAATATTTTCATGAAGATGTCTGTATAAATTTAGTGATCTCTGAAGTACAAAGCTGCATGTATTTTAAACAAAGAACATCCTTTTACCCTTTGGCAGTAGAGTGAATGATCCAAATGGGCAAAGCCCATCTGCAATGGACACACTCCTCCTTTTTGGACTAACTGAACTTTGGTCCAGGCAGAAACCCAGCACCAAAACTAAACAAACTAGTTTGATAGGAGTCAGGGTGGATAAGCAGACAAAAGACATCACACAACAGAAAATCTGACTATTGAATCACTTTACACATTAAATATCTGATGTCATCAGAGTCTGTTGAGCCTCCATAGCAGCTGGCTGTGCAACAGTGATATCCTCTTGAACAGGAATGCCTCTCAAGATTACCCATCAAGGCTGAGAGATCCCTCATTAGACAATAGACACAGATGGGTTGGTAAGTGGAATTTTATTCAAGTACGAAACATTTAAGATATATACAGTAAGCTGTCATGGTTTTAAAAACTAAGTAAAGTCTATGGGTTTGATATGCGTGTTTTCTGCAGAACACTTCCAGTTTGGAAGAAAGTTTCTGTCCCCTCACTCCTCCTTTTTCCTTGCTCTCTGCTTCTTGTTCCTTGATCCTCCACCTTGGATCTTGTCTCCTATGCATTTGGAGTTACACAGCAATGCTACTGAGAGAAAATATTTGCATCTTCAAAGATTTGCAATGAGAGGAAGCTTTGTCTGAACTTTCATAGTTATGTTCTGCTGCAGTGGAGAGCAGAGAGAGGTTTCTCCTTCTCAGTTTGGAGTGACTGTGTTTTCCAGGCTGTGATATGGAATTTTCAAGCTAAGATGTCCAACCTAGGGGAGCTGGGCAACCACTATGGCTTCAGAAAATAAATTCTCAGAACTGTCTCATCTTGGATATTTTATCTCAGTTATATAGGAGCATTGTTACAAATCTCTGTGTGTCTGTGTGTATGTCTTCTATGTGGGTTTTTTCTGGGGTGTGTGTGTGAGAGTGGATTAAAATGTCTTGTTGCTTTCTTTCCTCAAATTGATTAAGTGGTTTCATTGCCTGTAAATTCATATGTGGTTTTCTTAAACTCTCCTTTTATGTTTAGCATTTTAGCTAAAAATTCTTGGTCAAACTGTAGTTGGGGTTTGTTCAACTTACAACATAACCTTTAGCGATAACCTTTATATTTCATAATAAGTTCAAGTGTAGTAAATGGAATATTGACTGCTAATTCATCTATACTTATTAAATATTTTGCATACATATATTTAATGTTTAAAAATCAATTAACTGCTAGATCACACTTGACTGAGTGAT
>JAOXOE010000441.1:203469-232866 GCA_028565055.1 Phoeniculus purpureus
TGGCTCCATCCTCCTGACACCCACCCCTCACATAGTTATAGACATTAATGAGGTCACCCCTCAGTCTCCTCCAAGCTGAAGAGACCCAGCTCCCTCAGCCTTTCCTCATAAGTTCTACTTCCTTCATCATCTTCATGGCTCTACGCTGAACACCCTCCAGCAGCTCTGCAATTAAAGCTTTTGTGAACAGATCAGGGATGATTACAGAACAACAGTGGTGAGGGGTTTTTAAAGATGCCAGACCTGGCTTTTAAACCTTTTTCATTTCAAATGGGACAAAACCAGAGTCACTCTCAGCTGCACATTCCAGATTTCAGCTGACACTCACGTGCAGTCCATAGGAACAGCAGCAGATGATCAGCTGCCACTCTCTTGCTCACAGTATCTTTCCAATATCCAAGCAGCATGGTGAACCATGAGGAATCCCAACCAACCAACCAACTGCACAAGCATCAGCAGATGTTATCTGCCAAGGCCAACTTCGGATGAAGAGTTTCACTGAGGGAAAAAGGAAAAACAAACATACAGACAACATCAAACATCTGAGACAAAGACTGTGCTCAAATGTTTGACATCTGGAAGGTTTGAAGGCTCTGTAGCAGCGTATTTCAATGAAGAATCGCATGTCAGTCTTCACGAGGCTGGTACCAGCTCTGCCAACTTTGAGAGAGCTACCCAAACCAGGTCTTGCTCTACAGAATAAGCACATACCTCACTGTGTTGGGGATTTCTTATCCCTCACTGCTACCAGAATACCCAGTGAGAGATGAGTGACATCATTGTTTCTTTGTCTCACTGTTCAGCACAGAAGAACAACATAGTGCAAATTAAAAGTCTATGAACTGACATACTGACATCACAACAGGAGGTAACCAAAGTAAATCACCATGTGTGTAAGCAGCTTTCTTCTTCCTTCCACGTGACTGGATCTGAGGAGGAAATTCCTCCCTGTGAGGGTGCTGAAACACTGAAGCAGGTTGCCCAGGGAGGCTGTGGCTGCTCCCTCTCTGGAAGTGTTCATGGCCAGGTTGCATGGGGCTCTGGGCAACCTGCTCCAGTGAGAGGTGGCTCTGCCCATGGCAGGGGGTTAGAACTAGATGAGCTTTAAGGTCCCGTCCAACCCAAACCTGTCCGTGATCCTGTGATTCACAACCATCTCCTAACTAGTCTTCCTTACTGCTTGAGGGAATTTAAGAAGAGCTGGTTAAATGCAGGAGCACTTCAAATTGTCATAGTGTTTGGTATTTTCTCAATAGTGAGCAGGAACCAGCAAAAAATAACTGCTGAAGTCACTGCTGGCATATATGAACATGGCTTTAGATTAGAACGTTCTGCCACAATTACTGCCTAGAGGCCCACTGTGTGCTATCACTTTAGGATGGAGCTACTGCTGTGTCATAACCCTGTCAGAAAAAAGAAATCCCCAAACTATCAGGCAGTGTTTACAAGTTGCATGATTACTTTGAAGGTAATTATTTAGCTACAACACATGACTGGTATTTCCCTATGAAAGGCTCTCTACTTAACTGGATTAACACACTATTGATGGCTAAATTCCACTGCCGGAGGCTACTGTCAAGTCATCATTTCCAGAACAAACCTATAAGCTATTTTCTTTATCCTGTGTGCGACTATTACAACAAGCTCATCATGAATTTGCTCCCCCTCGAAAAAAAAAAAAACACCACTGCAAAGAACATTCAAGAGATGCATGACACAGGATTACCTGTTCTACTGAACGCAGACCACACAGTAGTCACAGCCTGGCACAGCTTGGCTCTAATGCATTTTGCAGCCAAGAAATTAACAGCTAAATCAAAGTATTTTACTTCTTTTACCTTAAAGACAACTCAGATTTGATGATGTGCAAACTGTTGCTTAGAACTCAACTCCCAGATGTTTCTAGGGAAAGCAAAGGGAGCACTGCATCCTCCACAAGTATTTCTCATACAGATATGACCACTCACTTTCTCCACCCTCTCCTAACACACACACACCCCCTGCATAGGAAATTTAACAACTCCTGGGGATGTTAACGAGGAGGGGATAGAAACAACCTACCTCAAAATACCATCTCCTGCACAAACAAGCATTCAAGGCGATACCACTGCAACAGACCTGCACTGCTCACCTTCGCAGTATTTCCCTCGCCCTTCCACGGGAGAAGGGGTGAGGAAAAGGAACTTTTTCTGACCTCTCCACTTTTGTGCAATCAGCCACATCACTACAAGCATCACCCTAACTTTTGTTAAGTCCTTCTGATTTGTAGCTGGTCTGAGTTAAGATCACAGAATCACTAAGGCTGAGCTCATCCAACCTAGCCCAGACCAGGGCACTAAGGGCCACAGCCAGGCTGTCCTTCAACACCTTCAGGGATGGGGACTCCACCACTGCCCTGAGCAGTCCATTCCAGTGTCTGATCAACCCTTCCACAAGGAAGGGCTTCCTAACATCCAACCTAACTCTGCCCTTTAAACAACAGCAAGAATTCAAGTTCTGCTCTGCTTCACACACCCAACAGAAGCTACTTTGAAGTTTGGTTTAGTAACAGGAACACCACCACCACAAACAACCCAACCAACTAGTTCCAAACTGGGGAATCTTGAAGTCTAACTTCCTTCCTCCTCTTCCAGCAGCATGCTCTGTTTCCTGTTGTTAGTGCCAGTGGGTGGGAGGCAGAGCACAGCCTGTCCTACTGAAGGGCCCCAAAATGTCCTTCTGAAGGGCCAAAGGGGAAAACCCGAAGAGGTTAAAGTACACAGGGAATCCAATCCAAAGAAAACATTTCCACCGGGGACGGGCCCGGGCCTGGCTGCTGCGCTAGCTGCAGACAAAGGGCTCGGAAAACAAATTACAGTTCTCTCAGTCTGCACCGGCACAAAGTCCTAATGACTGCATTTGAACAGAGCTGCTCGGAAAAATTTCATGAGACCATCTTTCCAACACAATTTCCCCTATTTTTCCTGGGCTCTTGCCTAGCTCAGCAACATCAGCAGCCAACACTGACATTTCAAAGCACTGGGCACTCATGCACTCAAACTGCCCATTGCACCAGCAAGCTGCTCCTCACTAGCACCTCCTCATACAGCACACTAATCCTATTCCAGAAGAGTCAATGGGACAGTGCAGTCCCAGTGCACATGTGTCCGGGGGAAAAAATGTAACCAACTAGAATACACTGTGAGCTATCCATATAAATTCATAGGTGCCTTGGCTTAGGCTCTTGCTCTGGGTCTCCAGCAGAAACTCAGGGGTGTCTTCTGCAGCCCTTTGCCTCGTCCTGCATTTTGCTGAATAGGGTACATTTGATATAGGGGAAATAATGAGATGAACTCACAAAAGAATATCCCTTTACAAGGGAAAGGATCTTGTACTGACATCTAGATCTACTAGCAGAACATCTGTTGTTCCACAGGAACACGTGTCTAACAGTTATTTTTATTTCTGTAAATAAAAACTACTGCCCCCAAGCTTGCACTTGGCAGTGGGGCAGACTACATATGTTTTTGATGCCTGACAAAGCCGGCACATTTTTCCTTAGCAGAGTCACACAAAAGTCCAATGAAGAAAAGTCTGTGGCTAATGAAAAACACCAAAACATCCTGGAAATTCAGCTTATAGTTCTGTCCTTTTACAACCAGAGATTTTCTTGGAATTTCAGTCTGAAAGTTCAAGTCTCACAAAGAACATAAGAGACTGTTTAATCACATCATAGATTACTCCCCAGGGAAACTGGTATCAATCCCTTCCCAGTCCTTGAATGGACACCCAATGGTCCATTCAGTGCAAGAAAAATTGAATAAATTCAAAGAGCAGCCAGCTGTAAATAGAACCACTGACACACAGCAGCTTTCTAACTGACACACAGCAGAATTAGGGAGGGAAAAAGGTATTTTGCCTTGCAGAAGAAAATATTCTTAATTGCAGAGTCATTTTTCAATGACTCCCTTTGCATTCCTATCTCTGGCGCACTACAAATTTCACCCAACCACATCGCCTTGAGCCGGCCAGGAGCGTGGGAAGGGGCTGGTTGCGTAAGATGTTATTAAGGCAGCAAAGCCAGCTGCTTAACTGAACCCACTTAAACACTCACCCTAATTACACAGCCCAGCCAGCGACTCTCCAACCAGAGAGCTGCTACCTTTAGAGTAACAAGTAGCTTCTCCAACACCCCATCCCCAGAGGCATTTTCTGTGTCAGGTATCTGAGCCTCACGTGCTGCCAGTGGGGAACACCAAGCATCAGGTCTTTACCAGGTTTGCCACCATGCAGAATCAGACTTGCTGCTATTCCCAGTACACCCAGGCGACAGAGGGGATCCCCAGGCACAGTATGTCGATAAGAATGTCCTGCTCAAATACAGTTATTTTTACAGGCATGAAGCGTTTTCCCTTCAGAGTAAAACAACAGGAATTTGAACACTTAGGTACCCGAGCAGCACTGATGTCCCCTAAACAGGCATCTGCTGGAGATGCTGAGGTTAAATGATGGTGCCTAACAGACACAGGTGAAGCACTCACGTGGCATTCTTATTGTTATCAAGCTCTAGGATGGTACTTTAGAACAACAGAGACTCGTTTTAAGTCTTTCAGATACTTTCTCATAGCTCAGACCTACAGAAATTTGACACAAAATACTGTACAGACTGGTAAAAGCTGCAAGACATAATTACAGAACTCTTTCTACAGGGGAGTGTAACAGAAAAATCATAAATCATGTAACAGGGGAAAAACTGCAATGAGCACTGCTCTGAAGAGCAGCTGTACATACAGCTAGTCTTGATGAGCGTTCCAGTGTACACTCTCTTCCCAATCCCCAGGACATTTTTTGTGGGGGGGGTGGATATCTCTGCTTATGGGAGTCTCAGGCTGGTTGGCTGTTGGATGGAGTACAGTCTTCCCAATCCCCAGGACATTTTGGGTGGGGACATTGGTTGGTTGTTGGACAGAATGTTTGTTGTTTGGATCTTGGGGTTGGGGGGAGAGTATGGGTGCTGTGCCTTATTTTTTATTTAATGAAATTCCCTGCACTGGCTGCATAACTTTCTATTCTTCTTCCCATGGTGGTGCCAGTCACAAGGAACAAGCATTGAGCAATAAGCTGGAGAGAGAACTAAAGAACACATAGTGCAGATCAGGAAACTATTTACAGTTTAGAAGTCGGGATGCTTTTCACATATCTTTCCACAGGGCTTTGTACCAGATTCTGCTGAGGACAGGAATCTCGGGCCACAAATGTGGACTTAAATGTGAAAACACTTAACAAGCACTGGACTGAATTTCACTCTGCTGTTGAAGGGGGTTTCTGTTCAGATTTGCACTACTGCTTTCCCCAAAGAAGGCCGAACCATCCTAGATGTCTGGTTTGCCTTCTTTGCCCTCTGTGACATGCAAGAGCTGTTCTAGAAGGCTGCTGTTGGTTTGAAGCAGGTGAAGGTTTTGCTGGTATTGGGACAAGCACACTCACACACTGACGAGTCCAACAAAACAAAATCTGCTGTGAAGCTTTTCCAGAAATCCCTATTATATCAGCCTTACCCTGCAACCACCTTATTTCTTCTTGCAGAAGTCTGCTGCATTTCCTCTTTCACAACTGCCACTGCAGGCAACCAAGTTCCCCCTCATGAAGCTGGTCATGGTCTTTCAGTTTTGCTTTCAGTTCACATTCCCTAAGCTAGCTGCTTGACAAAGGAGTACATCTGTTCCACCAAGGACAGAAAAGTGTTTGAAATTGCCTTTCCAAAGTGCATCTGTCCCTCCCCAGCCCCAATAACCTGCCCAGCCGCTGACCCACCACACCTGCCCCGAGGTACCTACCTGGCATGTTGCCGCACAAACATGTGCAGATCTAAAACAGGCACTAGGCACAAACTGGACAACTACAGGTCTCCCAGGCTGCAATTAATGCTGTTCCCCCTCCTAAAGACAGTAACGTTCAGAAGTTTAATTCTGTCAGTAAGGAAAGGAAAAGCTGAGGTTACTGATCTGCATTTAGGATTTCTGTTTCGTGCATTCACTAGCACTACACTCCGTCTCCTTTGAGACCGCTAAAGAGGGCAGAGATGAACTCAGAGACCACGACCTCTGCACACTGGTTAACTGAGGATCTAGCACATATTACACCGGCAGTATTCCATACAGGCCCGCAGGAGTCAGCCCAGGGTCTCACGTAAGCTCCATCCCCTCAGCACATGGAATGGAACTGCTGAGGTGACA
Source organism: Phoeniculus purpureus (assembly GCA_028565055.1). Classification (NCBI taxonomy): domain Eukaryota; kingdom Metazoa; phylum Chordata; class Aves; order Bucerotiformes; family Phoeniculidae; genus Phoeniculus; species Phoeniculus purpureus. The sequence continues at coordinate 209,685 of JAOXOE010000441.1, forward strand.
AAAAACCAGCTACAAACCAGGAAAGTGCAGAGAGGCAGAGCTACGACCATCCAACCTAGTCAACCTGCATCAAAACAGCACCTGAATTTTAGAATCATGAACAACTTTGGCTGGAAAAGACCTTCAAGGTCCTTGAATCCAACCTTTTCCTAGCTCTATCATGACCACTAAACCATGCCCCCCAGCACAACATTAACCCTTCTTTCTTAAACACCTCCAGGAACGGGGACTCAACCCCCTTTCCTGGGCAAAATGAAGTTTTAGGGCTGCTCTTTTAAGTTTACACCAAGCAACTGCAGATTAGAACAACAGAGGAAAGGCACTGTGTTAATCGTGGGACAGGTAATAAGGATGGTACAGTCAAATACCACGAGAAAGGTGCTTCTCAGCTGGAAATGCTTGATGGTCACACAACCTCAGAACAACCAGACATAAAGAAAAAGAGCACAAGAGCTGATCAGGTTTAGGCAATGCTCAAGCTGTTCTTTCAGGAAGGCACCTGCATGGCTACAAACCAACTAGCCTTCAGGGCACTGCTCAGTGTCCCATTGCCCTGGGACAGGAATTGGGAGGGCAGGGTGTGACACAAGGGTGCTAACAGCACAGGAATTCCTGATTCTCCTTCTGTGCAATGCCTACATGGCAGCTTTCTCCCTTGCTCTGTCACTTCCCCAACTTTTTAGGTATGTTTTTAACAGCTAAACAACTGCTGCCTGTATTAACTGCTCTGTAACACAGGAGAACAACAGAGAGCCATCCCAGCCAAAGGGTGAAAGTGGTGGTGGTCATGAAAAAAACAGGTCTCTCAACTCAGTGAGAAAAGAATCATCCAGTTTACCTACTGGTAGGGTAAAGAGACCAGCAATGATTGAACGGAGAATGAAATTTATTTCTTGCTGAGCACTCAACTTTGATTAGTACTTCTCTCTGCACAAATACTAGGCAGCAGCAGACGGACTCCAATCTGAACCACAGAGCGTTCCCAGCTACTCAGAGTGTACAGGACAGCTTGTGATTTAAGGACACTTTCTCAGAATTTGAAGCAATTGAAGGCTACGTGAAACCTGAAGCACAGACAGCAGCTACACCATGTCATCGACAAATTATATCCTGCTGGTCTAATTTCTGGGGATCTTGTTCCCAAATCCCAAAAAGGGTCAGGCACTCTGCTCCTGCAGCTAGTTAAAGCATCCAAATGTGGCCACATCTCCATATAGTGCTGTACTCACTGGCTCATGGTGGAAATCACAAGCCCCTCAGCAACCCTTTGTGTTACAGCCAGAAATAGAGGAGCACCCAGAGGGCTCTCCAGCCTCACTGTTACCACATAACCAATTCATTGAGTAGATTTCTAGAGAAACCAAAAACCTCTAATCTAGATTCTGGATTTACCATAAGACAGAGGCCTGTGAACTAGAGCCACTTTACAGAACTCAGAAACAAATCCATTTTTGAAGTGTCTTTTTTTTTTTCAGCTGATAAATCACAGCAATAAAAGCTTCCTGTGCTGTTACATTTATATGAAACCTCACACATAAGTGACGCAGTGCAGGCGGTTTGTCGGTTATGATATGCACATACCCAACAGCCACCAAGGAATTAAAGTTTTATTGAGAGAAAGTAATAAAATAACAAAAAACCCCAATTGTTTCAATTCAATTCCTGGAATCAATTCTTGGCAAATCGAAAGACACTGTAAATTCACATTCGTTTTGAATGAGCAATGTTAAAAGTTCAGCTGTGTTCTATATGGGTTCGGGCACACACACTCTGGCTATGGGAACAGCTATTTTTCTAAGATTACCTGTACATATTGCAGGTGGAACAGTAAAACACACTGGCTTGAAATATTTCATCTTGAGCCAAGATGCCATCAGCAAGGCTCGAGTGGGCTTCAACACTCCTGTATGGCCAGTGCAGAAGCATGACGGGGTATGCAGTCTTACTACAGACTAATGAAGTCGTAACTCCAATGAATGCAGCAGTTCCTGACATCTTGGAGCTCCAATTCAAGCTGGAGTCCAAGTCAGAGAAGTGATATGGTACCACTAACATAGCTGATGCCTTTGTCTCCACTGCCCCAGCAAAGGTTTGCTTTCACCTGCAGAGGCAGGCAGTCCAGCTGGAACTGACTGCCCCAGGGGTGGAAACAGGCCAACCATCTGCCACAGGCTGACCAACAAGACACTGGAGAAGGGCAGAGCTCTGGAATATCTGCAGCACATTGATTATATCATATGAGGTGACAGAGTCTTCCAGAAAGGTACCAAAATTATTGACATTCTCTTAGATGCTGGTTTGGCCATTAAGAGCAGTAAGGTCAAAAGACCTTCAAGAGATCCAGTTCCTGAGAGTCAAATGGTAAGACCGTCTCCATCTGGAGAATGCACATTCCATCATACAGTGACATAGCAAACCTGTTTACATAGTGACCAGAAAGAGGAACAGTTTTGCATGGGGTCCTGAACAGAGTAGAGCATTTGACCAAATTGAGAGGGGAATTGTGCACCCTATGGCACTGGGACCAGTTTGAACAGGCCTTGATGTATTCTCCTCACTTCACCTGGAGGAAATGGTATCACCTGGAGCCTCCAGCAGAAAGCTCCATGGGAAATGTGAGGGTGTCCCCTTGGGTTCTGGAGCTGATGTTATTGAGGCTCAGAGGCAAACTGAAATCTTGAAATATTTCACCATGACCTGTCTGGTGGTTTTAAGTATTTGGACACTTAGTGCTGAATGACTGACTCCAACAGTGAGAACCTAATTGCTTGCAGAAGCACAAAGCACCAACAAAAATCCAACTGCAGTGCAATTCTGAATTCAGGGAACCGCATAATGGGATGTTGCTGTGCCAGAACGGAAAGATCCGTAAGCATCCAAAAAGGAGAAAACGACAGTGTTTATTTACTACAGAATAAAATTTCACAAGGGTGATTTTTGAGCTCCAAGGAAGCTCCTTGTGCAAGGAAACCGCTATGGCCGCACCTGGCTATGGCTCACACCATGAACTAAGAGTGAGATTCTGAATCCCACAAAGCATTCAATAGAACTCGAACACGGAGAGACATGAGGTTATTTATCTTCAATAATTTATGCTTTAAGTGCATACTGTGCTCTGAGAAATACATTCTGGTCGTAACTCTGACTTTATCTTTCTAGCTAGTAAAACCACTTCTCAGCAGGACAACACTGTCTGCATAAAGACCTTCAGACACAGTGTGAGATTTGACAGCATGGGCATTTCAGTCAATTTGCTTTAACTTTACTTAATTATACCCCAAATCCTTACTTTAAGGTTAGACACCTCTACCACTTTCCAATCAATGCCAGAATTCACTAAGGGGGTTTTTTGTCACTGGTTTGGTTTCTACTATTTCATTGCTGGGTTTGGTCTGATCCAGTATGAGTGGTTCAGATCTATATTAACATATGAAAAAGCTACTTTTGGAAGCTTTTGCCATAACAAAGCTAACTCTCTAATTCAACCCCAGAACCAGAACCCTGAAACACAGCAAGAGCCAAGAATTCTTTCTCCTTCAAGATCAAACAATTCTCCATGTATTTAAACCAAAGCAGTCTGAAGTCCAAGAAAACCACCACCTGAATCACAGAATCATCAAGGTTGGAAAAGACATTCAAGACCATCAAGTCCAACTGTCCACCCTACAATTCCCAATGACTAACTCATCTCCTCAAACACCCTGCCTGCCCATTTGTCGAACCCCTCCAGGGACAGTGCCTCCACCCCCTCCCTAGGCAGCTTGTTCCAAGGCCTCCCCACTCCTTCTGGGAAGCTTCTACTAAGATCCAACCTGACCCCATTTCCTCTAGTCCTATCACTAGCTCCTCAGGAGAAAAGGCCAGCACCAGTCTCCTTCAGGTAGTTATAGAGAGCAGAGAGGTCTCCCCTCAGCCTCCTCTTTTCCAGGTTGAAGAATTCCAGCTCCCTCAGCCTCCCCTCATCAGACCTATCCTCCAGACCCCTAGCCAGCCCAATTGCCCTTCTCTGCCCTATCTCAAGCACCTCCATGTCCTTCCTGTACTGCAGTGCCCAAACTACCCCCAGTACTGAGGTGCAGCCTCACCACAGCTGAGTATAGGGGCACGACCACCTTCTTGGTCCTGCTGGCCACACACAAAGACATTTGCCTTCTTGGCCACGTGGACACACCGCTGGCTCTGATTTAAAGTGTTGCTCCCACTATCACTGTTAGTGTGGAATCTGGGCTGATCGTACTAAGCTCTCCAGCAAATCCATGGTACTCTCAAATGCCTCCAAGCAGCACACTGACTGCCGTGTCAACCCTTCCCATCTCCAGGATACTGAAGCAAGCTGCAAATTCACATCAAACCTGCCTTTTATTTTTCTCTCCAAGTCAAACCGCACTGATACCAACACCATCTTATTTTCTGCTCCCATGAGCAGGGTGCTAAGGTGTGGGAGCCCACGCTATGTTGACTAGAAAACAAGGTAACTGAAGTGATGTTTGTTATCAAATGGGTGTATAAACATGAGGCTGCAAGCAGCAGAGTCTGCCACTCCTGGACGATACTTATGTTATTTTTAATTAGGTCCTGGTATTCATGAAAGAGAAGTTTAAAGTTAATTAAAATAAATAAGTAATAAGTAGTATGTCAAACGTACAAACCCCTGCCAAATCAATGCAGCAAAATTGGTGGGCACAAGCCACTGAGCCTTATCTTGACATCCAAACTCTTTTTGCTCAGACAACCAAGTAAAGCAGCACCCACAGCCCTGCAACTCTACAGTGTGTGTGTGGGGGAGAACCATGAAGCGTCTCAATACACTTGTAAAAGCAATTCCTTACGTGATCACAGCTCTTTTCATGCACACACCGCTGACAGCAAGTTCCAGCACAGCAGCTGACTTTGACCATGCTGACCTTGAGCAAGGCAGCGACCTCCACACCGGGTACTTCTGGCTTGTCTCACTGTAACAGCCAAACAGCCTCACCATCTATAGTAGTCTGGAGTCTCTGGCCACCGCCCCTGACTATTTTAAGACATCCCAATATGCTTTGGTGATGCACAGTTCAAAGTGATAGAATAACATCTGCTGGCATGTCCAAGCATAAGTTGTTTACAGAGGCATTTTTAGCTTGTTCTCATCCCGCGCTTCCCAAACGGGCTGAAGACTCCGTTTATCGGCAGAGCTCTGATTCCCACTCAAACATCTACACCCCAACCATCTTCAAAACTATTTAAAGCAAGAATATTCGGCTTTGTGAAGGGAGAAAACCCAAGACATCCCACTCTAGATAAAGCTAACTTAGAAACGTCAAGTATGTGACAGCAGCAGACGGTTTTGAAAGAGCTTCCCAAGATGTCACTTCTGGGTGACTTCTCTCCTTGGTCATCCCTATAAGGAGAATCTGTTTGAGCGTAGGTAATTGTTCAGGTCAAAGTTTAAGCGCTATTTTAAATCTGTGGAAGTTGTTGTTGATCTGATGGTAGAAGCTACTCAAAGATTACCTGGATAGAGCAGCTCTGTCACTCATCAAGTCCCTATAACACATCCTGCCCACCGTCCAAACCCACAACATGTTTGATTTAACACAGCCCTTTAAGGAGGCAACATCAGCCTGTGCTCCCTGGAGCCCCTCCAGTGACAAGGGCTACATCTAACCATGTTAAAGGTCACTGAGAAAAACAAGGGTCTCCAGGAATTTACAGCCATAGAAAGTTTCTTCTCGTTTTGAAGGAATGCGTTAAATGCGTTTGAGGAAGAAGGAGAACAACAGATGCAATAAGTCTAAGTTTGAGGAGGGAAAAAAGACCCCAGCATAAACTTTTGGTGCTTTATTCTGAAACTGAGTAGGAAGCTGAGAAAGTCATAACCAAGAAGCTGGCATAGCACAGCAGCCTCAGAGCACCACACAGCCCTCACCACATCCCAGCCCCAGGGCAGCAGTTACACTACCCAACTCAGTTCTTTTCGTCTTTTTCCAAAACCCTCTAGAGCAGAAGACGTCATACCAGGTCACATAGCTCCTCTGAGCCACAGCACAATGCACTGAGTGAGTGAAGGCCATGTGAGGACAATGGGACATAAAGATCACCACTCCCTCTCCATCCTCTCTGCTCCTTTATGGCAGAGGAGGAGAGTGGGCACAGCCTGCTCCTGTTCAGCAGGAATCAATCCAGCAGAGATTTTTCCATCTCTCCAAGCCCCGCTGCAACACCAGTGACATTTGGCATTTTGTCTGGAACAAGTCTGTTGATTAGCAACCAGCCCAAGCTGGATGGGGGGTATCACTGTCCAGTTCAGGAATGAGTTGACTCCCCCAAGTTCATCTACTCACATCGTTTGCTGCTCCTCAGGGGCATGTCGCTGAATAACTAGGGTCCTATTTTACTGCCAGCGCCAGTGGAGCAGAAAACCATTCCCAAGCTATACAAGTCCCTTTATAACCAGGTACCTCTCACGCTGCTAGCATCACTCAGGTTGTCCACCAGTCTGTTGCAGGTTCAGCCAGTGCCATCTTACACGGAGATCAATTTTAGTGCTTTCTATTAATTTCTTTTTCCCAAAGCAGTTTGCAGAGGGAACACTGGATGCCAAGGGCAGCACCCCATCCTTTCTGGGAATACAAAAAGCATTTTTTAAGAATGGTAACTTTAAGATTTATTGAAGTCTCCTTTTCAGAAGCCAACCCCAAATTAAATCAAAATGAAGGTGAATCCTCTTGAAGAGTAAATAAGCAGTAACTCCTCCAAACCACCAGCAAACCTCAGAAACCATGAAGCTCAGTACTGCTCTAGCACTGCTGCCACTCTCCCCTCAGGGATCCACTCCATGGGCGATACCCACACAGCAATGTGTTTCCAGAATTCCACTAGCGTTACAGCCAAGGAGTGGCAGGGGAAGAAAAGTCCTGGAAAAGGAAGGGGTTTCATCATCACTCCTTTCAGAAAGCAAAAAAAGAAAAAAACCCACACCAAAACAACTCCTGGGGAGAATTCCAGAAGAAAGAGGAGGTCTGTGGCAAAACCAGGACTGAAGGGGCATCTCTGACCAAACAACGCTGACAAGACCACTGCTTCCCATGGCCACACAAAGGAAGGAGAGTCGCTCCCTGAAGCTCATGGGCAGGGCTACCTTGACCACTTCTGGTCACTCAACTCTCCTTGGAGGTCACTTCTCCTTGGAACCTGTCATTTTGAAGCCACTCTTCTCACACCACTTCTCTCAAATAGAAGAACAGCAACAGAAAAATCCCTGCCAGAGGGAAACAAGATGCCCTGGGAAAACTTTCTGACTCCCCAGACAAATGCAATGCATCAGACTTGGAAATACATGTGTTGATGACCCTTCTCCACAGCCTGCACCGGGCAATAAAGGCAAAAGCCGCTTCTGAGTTTCAAATCAGCGCTCTTCGTGTCACGAGGTGAGGCACAGCTCACCCAAAGGACTCTCCACAACTATTTCCCAAAGCCTCATCACCTATGCTGTCAGGGCTCCTTTGAAAAGGTGTTCACTGTCCTTTAGTTACCTACTTAAATCACTCATGAAAGGTCAAGTCTTAACATCTGAGGCCAGCAGCAAAGATAAGGCCTCAAATACCAGATTTCTCTAGCCCATGGCTATTAGAATCCAGACCAGCATAGACTCAGCACATAAACACACACGCCGAATAACAGGTCATCTTTAAAACAAACAAGCCAATAAACAGTGACTTAAGACAGTGTACTGTGGCATTTATTCTTATTCCTAGCAATATACAACAGCTAGGAGTTCCCAAAGGTAATGAAACGTCAACAAAGGGTATTTTTATACTTGTTTTAGCAATTTTATTACTTTCTCTTGGCTGGACAAGCTGAAGCAGGAAAACACCAAGTCATTATCCTTCCATATTGTTTGTCTACATTTCTCTGCCCGTTTACTCTTCTCAAATCCGGACAGCTGCACCTACTCCTCATACAAAACTACTGTCATGTCTCCAGTAGTTATGTCATCTCTTCTTCTACCACAGACCGGGGGTAAATCAGGTCATTCTCATTCACCTGGCTGCATTACATTCCCTGCCCTAAACCCTCATCCTCTTATTAGGGATTTTTGCAATTTGTTCTGCGCTTCCTCCTACCAATGCAAAACTGACACCAGCACTCAAACACCACAGCATCATTCTGTGGGGTATTCTCCACTCCTGTAATAACTAGATCATGACAGTCCCAAGAGCAATTAAAAATTAAAAATCAGTGCAACAGCTTGGAGCTTTAAATAAAAGTATATTGAAATTAATTGCTTCTTGCTAAATAACCAAAGACAAACTCTGAGCTTAAGGGGAGAAAAAATTACAACTATTTCAATGTCCCAACTGCTGCTTGATGTTTTGAAAGGGTTTGTTACAACACGTCACAGTCAAACAGGTCAGACCTGCACTGTCACTCCCACACTTCTCCAATACAAAAAGCATTTCAGTACAGTTAGATGTTATGAAGTAGCTCTTTATCTGACTGACAAGAGGCACCATCTCTTGCAAAATAAATCCCATCCTGACACATCTTCTCTGAAGGCCTTTCTCATTCCTCTTTAAGACATCTCTCTTCACATTTCCCTGATATCATCCATTTTCTGATACATTGGCTCAAATCCCTACTTCCTGATGTTATTTACACTAGTCAGGTGCTTCCAAAGAAGCAAGTTTGGGAAACTGAAGGCCAAGCTACACAAAGTTAATTTGGATCACTTGACCAGTACAGAGCCACACTCTCACCCTGAGAGCCTTGTCAGAAGTAAATCTTTCCACAAGTAAACTTTCTGCTCAGTCATTTTGAGGTAGAGTATCTTCGTATTTGTTTTCATCCAAAATTCAGTCAATTCCAAAACTAATTCAATGTTTAACTTAAATAAGACCAGAACTATTCAAGCAGAGAGACCTTAACCTTTCTTTTTTGGGTGTCCTTTTCATTTTTAAATAAACCCAACTAACTCTGGAGTTGCTCTGGAGTATCTGAGGTACCTCCTGAACCATGACTTGGTATAGCTCAGCTGGCATTAAGACATCTGCACTTGCCTAGAGCCTTCCAAACACAAAACACAGTATTGGGGGGGGGGGGAGAAGCTATATCAAAGCAATTGTTACATAGGCATCAGTCCATATGGTTTCCTAATTGAATTGTCTGTTGATAAATTTTGTGTAGAGTTTATGTTCTTGATGCAGTTTGTAACTAAGTGATGGGGAAACGTGAGTATTTTACAGGGGCACTGAAGTACTCACAAGCTACAGTCAACTAATAGAACCTTCTGGCATGAATTTCAACCATCGTTCCCCTCAGGCCTACAATTGCACTGCAAAAGTTTTCACTTCCAACTTAAAGGCTGTAAAATATTTAAAGTTTCCTTTACATGACTCACTGTCCTAGTTGATGAGCTTTTTAACCAGCTTCTGGAGACAGGACATATTCAGAACAAAGCTGAACTGAAAAAGGTCTTTAAGACAAGTCCATCTTATAAAGACAAAGGCCCTCAGATGCTAACTACTAAGAGCTCTTGTTGTCAGGTGTCTGGGATAAATATGAGGAAAAGAGTAAGAAACAAGCCCAGCAACACACCTCCATTCTGAGGCCAGTGCAGAACACAGCTGCCTACCAAAGCACCCAGTATCACCTTCCACATCCCAGTACCCCATCACTCACTGCCTCCAGGCTCCCTGAAGTCCAAAGCCACCTTAAAGCACAGAATCAGAACTGAGTTTATAACAACTAGACAAAATATTTACAAGTGCTGGAGTAAAACAGAGGCGTTTACATAATCTTTGGCATGGGGATATAAAAATGCAGCACTTCCAGTACACTGTCCAGCTATTACAGAATACAAACACGCTACAGAGGCAGGAAAGGCAACCTGACCAAGCAAGTGCAAGTTGGGGTTCTTCCTTTTCTATTTTCCTTTTTAAAAATCTTATCACAGGTCTCAAAATAACAGTTATGACTTCAGAGTGCAACGTAAAACATCCTTTTACAAAAGTCTATAAACAAAAAGCCTATAAAAACATTCAAACAAGTATTCACATGGTAACCAACCAGTCAAGCTCAGTGGGGCCTCCACAGTTCTTATGTTTTCCAAATTATTCTGATTTGTTACCTGGAAGGGCAATTATTTAAACCGTTAATGTTAATAAATGCTAAAACCTTAATCTATTAGAAGACAAAACCCAAGGTCACCTACCTGTAATACCGAGATTGTAAATAGGTTGAACAAATAGTCTTTGATACATGACTGGCAGACCCAAAATCTATGACTTTCACCCGGTAAGGCTGACGAACTGGATCCACCAACATAATGTTCTCTGGTTTGAGGTCAGCGTGGATTAAACCCAAACTTTTGAGCTTTTTCAGTGCAGTGGCCACCTGCTGCAGAATGGGCCGTATTACCTTCAGTTGCAGGGGGCTGAACTTGTTTTGTTTCAGGAAGTCATACAAGTTCTGCTCCAACATCTCAAACACCAGACACGTATGGTTACGATGCTGAAAGCACTCATAGGCTCTCACAAAGTTAAACTCATCGGCGTTTTCCGTACTCAGCCTGGCTAATATGCTCACTTCAATCTGTCCTTGGCGTGCGTATGAAGGATGGTTCTTCAGGATTTTGATTGCCACGATCTCATTTGTCCCTCTTTTCCAGCACTTCACTACTTGTCCAAAGGTCCCTCGCCCAAGGAAGTCAAGAACCTCGTAAGTGTTTTTCACAGAGCACAACACCTCATGCTGAACTAACTGGTAATCTCCATCTCCACTGGTACCACTCGCTTTTGAGGTTGCAGCTGTTGTCACAACCGTCACTGGGTTTCCTACATTGGTCTGCAACATCGCAGGCAGGATGGACAGCTCATCGACAATCTGCATCGTGCTGTTCTGATTATCCAGCTCTTTGCTCTTACGCTTCAATCCACATCGCTGGGGTCCTACTAGGATATCTAACTGGCTTCCTTGTGTCCCAGTTTGAGATGCCTCCAGTTGAACTTGCTGTGCCTGTGCCGCCAGCACTTTTGTAGCACCTGCAAGACTTTTTAAAGCAATAGCATTTGCCTGCAACAAAACGTTCTGTCCTCGAGGTCTGTCAAAGGGGTTTTTAGACTTAAAGTACGAACTAAGCCTGTGAGGAGAGATGCCAAAGTTTTTACCATTCACATAGATTTGCGGGTAGGCTCTTTCGTGGTACACGCAACTGCTTGGTTCTAGTTTGAGTTTCTTCACACTACAAAAGGCACTTGACTGGGTTTGATAAACATATGGTGGATAGACCAAGACTTGTGAGGCCATACCTACAGAGAGGAAAAGAAAAAGGAAGTGAGAACCCTGCACTTGCATTTCCAAGCTTCACAGACGCTTCCTTTCCTACAAAATCAGAACATAAGTACACTTCTCAAACAAGGTAGCCCAAAGTTACCCCATGATTAGCTTCTTATGGCCAGTAAGGAGGTTCTCACACCTTAACAGTGCATACATGCAAGTGTACAAGGACTGGGCAGCAGCATGTATAATACACAATAACCCCAGTTAAAAAACCAAGTATGTATCAGTGGTGATGTAAAACAACTTAGGGTTAACTGTGAGCCAACACTACCTGTTCCACAAGGTATCAGATCTGCTCAGAGTAGGCACCACTGACCTTCTAAGAACAGAGAAGTGAGACAACTCTCAAAGCTCAAACAATTTCACTGTGACAAAAGCAGAAGCTACTGAGCCATGCAATGGGGCCCAAAATACCCTGTGGGTGTGTGGCATGTTCCCATAAACAGCTGCAGCTTTCTGGATAAATGAAGACGTACAATAATCCAACCTAGAGTCTGCAAACCAAATATCAGCTTCATCATTCCAGAGAGCCCAAATGGGTCAGTTTGGCCACAGCAAGCCTGCACTATAAGATAACCTTCCAGATCATGTCTCTGCACGGACACTCCTGTGTCCCCTTCCAGACCTGTAAAACCCCACTCCTAAACTTCTGTGGAGTTACATGGCACAGAAGAGACCCCAGTTTAAATAACTACAAGGTTTCAGGGAATTTACAGCCTGTACCAGCCCAATCAGCTCTCAGAATGATTCAGTAATATTTTAATTAAATACTTTTTTTCAGACCAAACTCAGAGATTCTATTTAAATTGCAGATGAGACACAGAAAACTTGAGCCAGACATCGCAAAGACTCTGATCAAATGAAACCAAACCAAACCTATGGTATAATTACTCTGAAGCTGTGATCTGATTTATGGAAATCAGCATTTAAACATCATTAGAGCCATTAATAGAATCATACTATCACCTTAGCTTAGCATTCTATAATGGGTTTTGCCCCAGCACAAGAAGAAATCTTCAAAGCCCTTTCCTTTTCCAAGTTGTTTGCCCAGAGCCAGATGGCACCCAGCAGCCACACTCTCTCAGCACTAAAACTTTATGGGGCTACCACTGGCCTCCTGCTCCACACTGAGAACTTAAGACCAAATCTGAACCAGCAAAAGATCTCTCCTACACAACGTACCCTCTTAGAGAACATCCAGCACACAGCAAGAGAACATAATCACAGCACTCACTCTCAAAGCTGTTGTAATTACATTTAAAGGCAAATCACGGATTCAAACGTCAGTGGCCATCCCGGAGCATGCGCACATCCAAGCCCACCTGGCTCTTCCAGAGCCACTTGCACAACTCAGGCCACCCTGTTTGCCTCCAGGGCAAAGCTAGGTCCAGTTCAGCAGCCAAAGCTGCACTGCCTGATGGGAAGGAGATGGACTCCTGCCCCTAGGGCGAGAGGCACCCTGAGCTGGAGCAACCTCCGTGGGACTGTCCACTCTGGTTGTGCTGTAAGCAAAGTGCAAATCTCTTACTGGGTTTAACTTCTGAAGGAGGTATGTGCCCACATAAGCATGTCAGTACAGCAGACAGCATGAAACAGAGATGATTGTTCAGAAAAAGCAGTGATAAACCTGCATTGCAATTAAGGACGTTTTCTGAAAGCAGGATAATAACTCTGGGCTACTCAAAACCATCCAGAATGACTGGAAGCACTTGGCTTCCCCTTTATGATTAGGTTCCAGTTGTAGGAGAAAAACTAGGCTGTAGTCTTTTGGGGTTTGTGTACTTCTTCTAGGCTTAACTCCAAGACCCTGAACTCCAGCTACACCAACAGCTCTGTTCTCAGATAACAAGTGTTTATGAGTTATTATGAGAACATTTTTAGCAATTCCAAGAAAAAAAAAAAAAGGAGAGTCAAATCAAGGACTAAATAAAATGGATGACGTACCCTGGAAGAGCAATTCTGATGCAGTCAGGGCAGACTGAAATAGAAAAGTCCAGTTCTACTCCAGAGAAATAAAAGTGGTCTCAGGAGTTCCTGCACGAGCATCCAGTCTCTTTCCAGCTTTCCGTAAACACTAAAGGAAAGAAAAAAATCTGATTCTGAGCTCGTTTCAGGAAGGGTACTTAAGCCTGAAGTTGTATCAACAGCTGGTGCACATCTTCCTCTTCAATTTCATTTCAAACAGAATCCAAGCGTGCACTATCACTACCTCTAGGTAGGGTCTTTCTAGAGGAAACCAGTCTGCCTGGCTCTGTGTTTGAAGCAGAAAGAAGTGGAAAGATCTGCACTTGACTTTTGAAACAGTAAATGACAGAGTGTGACTTTCCAGAGTTAAGACTCTGAATTCTGCACTTCTGAAGAAAGTACCAGGGTAAACACATTTAAATAAACAGTTTTCACAAAGTAATGATAGCAACAGGAGCAACATCACAGCTTGTTCCTTCAGTCCAGCTTCTCTTGCAGAGACCATCCAGAGAAACAGGGAGCTGCTGCTCAGTGGAAGGAGCAGCTCCAGAACCGCCTCGCTAATGTTCACCTAACTGTAACCATGCTCTTTACCAGCTTCTTGCAGTCCCACCTCCAGCCTGCTCAAGCAGTTCGAGGTAAAGTAATAAACATGACCCATCTGGCAGACTATGACAACCTTAAGCAGCAGTACAGGCTGTTCCAGCCTGACCACCATTAATAATTAACTGTAAATCGGCATCTCCTTATGAGAGTGAGGAGAGAGGAGCCTGAGGGTTGCAGCAGAGCCACCAGTCCATAAGAGCACTGCAGTTGGGCTGAAGAGGAACTGCCACACAGTATTTTAAATTGTTTTGTAGATTAAACCAGCTCCTTAACTGGCGCAAGACATGAAATCTCCACGTTTCTGGGGCAGTAGGAAAATCACCAGCAGGCAAAGCCCAGCCGGTGGCAGCCACCCCCAAATACCATAGTTACAGTTTAACTCAAGAAAACTTGTTTTCCACCTTCTTTGGAGCCTCCATGAGCAAGAACTGGTTCCAGCACACTCACACCCTTCCTGTGACACTGCTGGGCATCACAGGAGGCTTCTAAAAGCTCAGCAACTTCCAGCAAATCACAGTTTGAGGAGCAAGACATAGGAAGCGCTTTATTTATTTTACACATCCCTCTGGAAACACCATAAGGGCATCAATGGTTATTCTTCCCAGGTGCAAGAAAAAAATTGGGTTTTTTTAATTTAGATGACACCCAACTTCCAGTTACTCATCAAACACAAAGCTGAAGGAGTTGCCCTCTCCTTCCCCCCAGAAGCAGCCTTACTAGTGGTAGCAGCAGCACCTCTGTGTAATTGTTTATTTTGGATATGCAGCCATACAAGCTGTAGTGATGTGAGCACTTTCACAGCAGTGACCTGCTCACCCCAAGGAATTCCCTTACTCCAGTTGTACCATTCATAACAAAGCTCTGTCTACAGTGGCTTCTTGCAATTAATAAAGAAAAAACACATCTGCCCGTTAAGAGACAAAAACCTAGGAAATCCCATGCCCTGGAAACTCAACAAAGCAGTCAACACCCAGTTCTAGGTGCAGCAATCTGATTTAATGACAAAAGAACAATTATCACACAACATGAGAGCTACCCTACCTTACAAATTCACCCCTAAACCATGTCTCACACCACCTCATCCAAACAATCTTTAAACATATAGAATCACAGAATCATTAGAGATTGGAAGGGACCTCGAAAGCTCATCCAGTCCAGGATCGGCAACTCAACCACCTCCCTGGGAAGCCCATTCCAGTGCCTGAACACCCTTTCTGTGAAAAAATTTTTCCTAATATCAAATCTAAACCTACTCAGACACTACCAACATTTCACTGACACACAAACTGAAAAATATAAGTTTACATGTGATGGGAACTGGTCTCAACGGCAGCATCAGCTCAGTGCTCAGGAGAACTGACCCCAAACACTGAACACATATTTCACATAAAACACCAGAGCAAACTCTTACAACTCCACCACTCTGAGCTGTACCAGCAGCACATCAGCAGCACTGAGTCATACGATCCCTATATTCACATTTCCCACAACTATCCAAAGCTAAACCTTGTGATACAAACATGACCACAACCACAGTTGTAGAGGAAAATGGAACAGCATTTGGAGCATTTCTTTTTCTGCTAGGCAAGAAGCTGTGGTGCATCAGGCACGATTCCTGAATGAGAACACTCTACAAACCAGAATGTGCCTTCGTCAACACAAACAATACGGTTCAACCAGCCAGGATTTGCCTCACTAATCTCTTCAAAGGCTAAATCCTTCTGAACCTTAAACCAGCAGGCACACGGAAATAGAAATCCCTACCAGAGGGGTTTAGGAGATCCCACACCTTTGGGTCCTGCATGACAGAGCAGTGCTGAAGAATGGATCCACACTGCTGCTGCTGCCTGTTGCACTTCCATGCAGCAAGAGGACTCAGGGTAAGCTGAGAAGGACATGAGGCCACATTTCTTCCATTGCTGTAGGGTATTTCGAAGAGATTTGTCCACCTTCTCTACAGTAGAATTAAAATTTGATAGAGTGGCTTAGCTCAAACTGCTTGCTGCTAAGCCACTCATGCAATTAAAAAACCCCTCCAACTTTCTGAACAAATCCACATGCCATTTTCCCCTTCTTATTTGCCAGCCATTTGATTTAGATTTCATGACTTAATTTTGCACTTCCAGTCAGCAGTTCTAATTTTGTCAGAATTAGAAGCACACCAGCCCAGCTACGAAATGTAGTAAGTTTCATTGCAGGATAGCTCCAGACCATCTCAAACGGAGCTCCTGTAAGAGCACAGGTCTGGGTGGCTGTTTTCCCTCTTGCACACACACACACAAAGTACATGTTTTAAAGCTTTTATTTATATATATATATATAAATATATATATAGGCACACACACCGAGAGCTCTTCAAAACTTTGGTTTTTTTCAGATTACAAAGTCCTTACTTAAAACTGTCTTTAGTATTTTGGTTTGATGTAACAGGTGCTTTTCTTTCCTTGTCAGCAAGAACACTGATTAGTGTTGGTTGCTCACTAAAATAACAGCTACGTTCCACATGGTACACGTAGCATAATAAAGAACAGAAGGAAAGTAAGTGTTTAAGTGTTTACCACCTCTTTCAAAATTCCAAAAGCCATAGAAGAAGCATCATTTGTCCTAGAGACAGAGTCAAGTGCATTAGAAACATGTTCTCTCACAGAAGGCTCAGCCTTTCACGTCCCAACAAATCAGTAGCTGCAATAACCCACATTATAACATTTCCCAAAGCCACCAGCGCAAGAAATTTCTCATTCTCTGCTACACAGAGGAACTTACTGATTTCCCCACACAGACAGGTATGCAAAAACTTTGGCAAGTTTGTACACAGTACACAAGATAGAGCACAGTACTGATAAATTTTGCTGTGTTCCCTTCCTTATTTAAGGATCACAGAATGGTTTTGGTTGGCACCTCAGAGACCACCCAGCTCCAACCCCCTGCCATGGGTAGTGTCACCTCTCATCAGACCAGGTTGCCCAGAGCCCCATCCAACCTGGCCTTGGACACTGCCAGGGATGGAGCAGCTACAACCTCCCTGGGCCACCTGTTCCAGTGCCTCTGCACCCTCACAGAGAAGAATTTCTTCCTAAGATCTATCTAAACCTCTCCTCTTTTAGCTTGAGCCTATCCCCCTTGTCCTAGCTTTAAGTGCTCTCATAAAAAGTACCTCTCCGGCTTTCCTTTAGCCCCTTCAGGTACTGGAAGCTGCTATAAGATCCCCCCAGAGCTTTCTCTTCCCTAGGCTGAGCATTCAGTTGTAGCATAAATTTAACATTCACCCTTGCTTTAATCTTTGGAAAAGCAAAGCTTAGACAACTCTTCAACTGAGTTTAGAAATGTATCTAGTCTCTAATAAATAGCACTTATCCCAAATTGCTCCAAAAAATACTTCTCTTGCAGAGGTCACAGTCAAAGGAAGAAGTCAGCCTGGAGGATAATTTCAAAAGACAAAGTATTAAAAAAACCTCTGTAGACTCTCATGAAAGCAATCCAGTCCTATCAGGCTGAATACAGATTAATTTCTGGAATAAGAAAATAAGTTGATATTAACAGATAAGGGAAGAGGAGACAAAGAGCTTTATTCTTTTCTTAGGAACAAAGTTTGTTCCTTCCAAGGGACGTCAGAGGCACCAAAATTCCTGTATTGAACAGATTCAATGGCTGAGAAATAAGGATACTGTGAAAATCAGCTCTACCCCTATAAATAGTTTTCTTTATTTTGGCCACAATAACCCCATGCAGTACTACAGACTGGGGAATGACTGGCTGGAGAGCAGCCTGGCAGAGAGGGATCTGGCAGTACTGGTTGACAACTGGCTGAACAAGAGCCAGCAGGGTGCCCAGGTGGCCAGTGACATCCTGGCTTGTATCAGCAATACAAGGACTGGGGACATACTTCTTCCCCTGTACTAGGCACTGGTAAGGCATCACCTTGAGTACTGGGGGCAGTTCTGGGCTACTCAGTTCAAGCAACAGATGACCAAGGTTTCTAGGGAAACACAGGAAAGAAGAGTAAAGCAAAAGGACAAGGCACCTTAACAGCTTTTCCACCAAAAAGGCCAGGTCATCTCACTAGAAACAAATCAAAAGCCTTCTGGAAGTTGTACCAAGTTCCACCAATTGTGCACGAATGCAGGCAAGATGTGCACCATGAGTAATTAAAAGAAGAACCTGTTTTACTCAAGCTAGTGGAATAAGGTAAAGGATAACAAACAGGTTTTTGGTAAACACTGATAAAGGAACAAAACAGAGCCATAAACAGCAGAGAGTGGAGACAAATGGAAATGTGTTGTCCTGTCTGCACTTGAAGTAGTCCACTAATTTTGTAAAAGAAAATCACTAGGGTTTCAGGTGCAATTGTACATATAGGTAATTTTTATGACTACTTGATGCTAGTGGTTTCTTATCTTCCAGACAGAACTGAAATTTACAGCTAAAAAACAAGTTTCTTTGCTTCCCTCATAGTGAACTTTGTACCCAAAGCCCCTGGGAGCCAGTCTGGAGGGTTTTGGTCACACCAATAAAAACAGCAAACATCTTGTGCTAAAGACACTCCAGCCCCACACAACTGTACCAGTTAGCCCAAACCTAGAGGAAGATTTCCTGCTCAGGAATCAATTCTGTTATCTCACTTTATCACGCTTCAAGGTGAGCATGAGGTGAAGATATCTACCTCACCACTCACCTTTTAACCAAGAGTCAAGTAGAACCAAAGTAAAGCTCCTAAAACAACCCAAAGCAAGTGTTCAAGTACCGGATACCCCTTGCCCCAAGCTAAAGGCTTTGTGATAGAAATCTTGCCTCTTTCAGCAATTTAAGCTCCTGCCAGTGTCACACCTTCTTCTACCTATCCTGTCTTCTGATATTTCACTAGGCCTTACTTTATTACTGGGTCTTGGAGCTTGAACCTAGTGCTCTTTTGAGCTTGGTCTTGTTACACTCCAATACTGTACGATACAGTGGAGCTGCAGAAAGGGCCACGCTGATATTGTCCTGAAAGACAGGGGAAAAAGACTGTCCAAAATGTTTTATAGTACTGGGGCTATCACACAGAATCACAGAACATTTGAGGTCCCTTCCAATCCCTTAAGATCATCTAGTCTAATCCCCCCTGCCACCTAGACCAAGTTGCACAGGAATGCATCCAGGTGAGCTTTAAAGGTCTCCAGAGAAGAAGACTCTACAACCCCCCTGGGCAGCCTTCCCCAGTGCTCTGTCAACCTCACCGTGAAGAAGTTCCTTCTCAGACCAATGTGGAACCTCCTCTGTTCCAGCTCACACCCCTTGCCCCTTGGTCTATCACCAGGTGCCCCTGAGAAAAGCCTGGCTCCATCCTCCTGACACCCACCCTTCACATATTTATCAACATTAATGAGGTCACCCCTATTGAATACATCATCAATAACAGATATTTTGACACTAAACTGATTTTAAGTCACCGAATAAGGGGAAAAAAAAGCCAGAACTAAATCACTTAAATTTACTTTGTTTAAAATGGAATTCAGTATTTGACTTCTCTTTCATTTTCAAGCAAAACTGCTAAGTTAGAGATTAACTCTGTTTTGCCTGCAAGTTACCTACTCCCAAAAGTGAGGCGGACCAAAAAAAAAGACATAATGCAAAAAAATACCACAAAACTGTACAAAGATCACCCCCAGACTCCAAGTGAACCCAAAACATAGTCATTCTTGCCTTCTTTCTCAATACTCATTAGATTGAAATACTACTAGGGAAGAATTAAATAAACAAAACCAAAAGCAAGACCCTACCCTACAAGAAATTCTACACGACCGAATCAAGTCACAGGCTAAAAGCCACTCCCACAATTCCATGCTGCTTCTCTGTTCATCTGTCACTCACAAGTTAGAGCCTCTGAAGAGAAACTAAATTTAGATTATCTGTAGAGGAGAGTAGGGGGGAGCCAAGAACAGGTAAAGGATTTTCCAGGTTGTGTGTTTTATTAGAGATTATTTCAGATCAAACAGAGGGTGGACACTGCCCAGAGAAGTCAGCAAAAGGTAACCCACTGCCAACACATCTCACAGCACTCGCTGTTGAAAGTTCAAAGCATCCTGTAAGGCACCCTGCACAGGCTTTGGCCATCTCTAACAAGCTTACTAATTTCTCCCTATTAGTTATCACACATCACCCAAGCAGAGTTCTCACATGTTGTATCAGATACCAAGAGCTCCACCTCACACTTCACTTGAGGAATGAGATTTTATTCCAGGACCTTGACTGAAAGTAACACAACATTTTCCATTCCAGTTCAGGTTTTCAGTCAAGAGATCCAAAAATAAAAGTATTTTAAGTGCCAGGAGTGGAGATGTCAAGTGAGTTAAAACTTCCCAGCATCAAGCTCAGCTTTTACTCCCCTCACTTTCAAAGACAAGAAAATTTCAGCTGGTTTGACCACTGCCAAGTGTTTGAGCAGCTGTGCTTTTCCATAATGCACGCACAGGAGCGTCACAGCTTCACTGAAAAGTGCTAAGGATGTTTTCTTCATCAGATTCACCTAGGCCAAGACTTCTGAAATTCTCTAACTCCACTGTAACATCAGGGAATCGAAGAAGCTGGGAAAACACGAAAAGGGAACATACGCTTTTTTGATTTGTGGGAGGTGAATACTAGTTTACAAAACCCAATAGGGAATTTGGAAGCGAGGAGTGCTGGTATCACCCACTATGAGGAAATTCATCCTACTTCCACTTCTCCCTCAATAGAGGGTCACCAGTAGATTATCAGGCTCACTGTATCCAATTCACACTGGTGTCAGGCAACAAAGCCGTGCCCCTCAGCCACAATGATTCTGCACATGGAATGAAATCCTTATCTAGTTGGTAAAGCTAACACTTGTCTAACAAAAACAGTTTTGAAGCATCAATGTTCTCTGCTTTCCTCCACACAGGATCCATCCTGTAGGTGCCCAACAGCTGTCTGCCACAACAGCTCATATCGCAGCTACCAAACAGAGCTCACCTAAAAGTTTTCCTTCCATATTTAATACCCCTTCTAGTTTCAGAATGCTCTGCTTTGTCAAAAGGATCTTTGTTGCTGTAATCAGGAGCATGGAAAATACAAGGAAGAGGATATATGCTGTTAGAAAAAACCCCACTGTTCTAAAAATAGGACAAGTGCAATCACTTAAAATAGCGTAGAGAGGTTCAGCCCTGAACACACCAGCCTGGTGAAGCACAGCCCAGCATTCCAACACACTTAGCTTGGGATTTTCAGGAGGATTCAGCAGGGCTAATTCTGTTCTACCCAGAAGCAGGTAGCGAATGCTGTGCCTCAAAGTGTTGCCTCCCATCCCCTCTAATGGGCACCATCCATTTCACATCCTGGAAAAAAATCACCTCCAAAGCAACGTTTGGTTTGAAGCAGCTGCTGTAGATTGAACCACACAGCCAGGAAAACACCATACGCACAAATTCCAGTATTACTGTCGCTTGTGTCAGCTTCTGAAAGAAGAGTTGAAGACTCATTCTTCCTCCCCACACCCTGCCTTTGTCTCTGGCAGGTCGTTATGCAGGAGCCCGTCTCTTTTCCCTCTTGTAGGCAGTTGTTTTAAGGATAGGAGGGAGGAAACACGCAAATACAGAAAACCCAGAAACAAAGAAAAAATCACAGGCACCAGCAGAGACTCCCCCCACAGGTCTGGGGCAGCTTTCCGAGCCGGTGTTTTTTTTTTAAATGAAACTTTCTTCCAGCTGCTGGAATCTCTCCGATTACAAAGTGTCCTCAAACCCTGGGAGCCACACACCATCCCCACCCCCAAATCAGAGCACGAAGCCAAACACATCTACAAAAAAACAATTTCCAAGCAGAAGCAATGCCACACCCTGAGCAAGCAGCAGAACTCGCACTACAACACAAGTCCCCCCCAACAGGCACATTCGCTACAAACTCTCTAATTCCTGTCTCAGAGGATGATAAACACCATCTCACCGGGTGCTACCATAAATGGTTGGCGGCAGCATAGATAAAGCAGCGGCCGCTGTCACACCACGATCAGTTTTCTCCCGGTAAGTCCATCCTAACGCTTGGTTCTATTTATTTGCAATCTCACCGTGCTGCTTCGTAATACAGACTTGACCTATTTTTCAGGTGCTTAATTAATCGCTCTGCCGGCCACCACACGTACCGGACTGTTCCTGCGTGAATTTAAACATCATTCGTACAAACCTTCTGCATATTAATTCTGTTGGGGAATTGTTCTGCTGGAAACAGAGTCCTCACCGCCCACTCCAAGCTCGTCTACTTTGCATGCAACCAGGGCATAAACTTTCTGCAAATGATGTAATGGGATGCAATACCAGGGGTTGAAAATAATCACAGAAACACGGGCTACTATCGATTGTACTGAACCCAACAGCCCGGGACGGTAACAACGCGTCTCCCCGCGATTGAGAAATACCCAGCTAACAAACACACGAGGGTACAGGCCAGCAGAAAGGTGCAAAACCAACATAAAACCACAACGATCTGTAGGCAGGAGTGTCTGAGAGTCTCTCAAGTCAACAAAAAAGGAAACGGTCGCAGCTCTCAACCCTCGCTGACGTTTTTAAGTCGGAAGCAACAGTTTTAACAGCCGAAGTACGGGCTTAGAAGAAAGCAGTGTTATATACGTGTAAGAACGCGGCATTGGGGGCTTAAAGCACATAGAAAATTTAAAAATAAATAGGATAAAAACCCGTTTCCTACAGCGTTATAGACACACAAACGGCCCTGCCAGGTCTGTAATTGATAACACCATGAACCGAGAAGCTGAACCAACCCCGCCAGTTCACGCTGAAAGAGCCCCTGGCGCTCCGGCTGTTTCCAGTTCGCTGCCAGGCATCGACCGAGACCCCTGCGGCCGCCGTTGCTGCTACTGACCGGCGCGGAGCGGCCCTCACCGGGGCCAGCGGCAGCCGCTGGGCCAGGGGCAGCGGGACCCGGTAGCGGGCGGTTCCCCGCGCCAGGAACGGGAAACTGCCGGCTCCGCTCCCCCCCGCCCCACCCCGGCCCCGCTCACCTTCACGGGTCGGGCTGCGCTGGCGTCCGAGCTGGAGCTGCCGCCGCCGCCCTGAGCATGTCCGGGAGCGGACCAGGAAGCTCCGTCCGTCCGTCCGTCCGCGCTCAGCGCCTCAGCCTCGCCGCTGGTGCTGCTGGTGGTGCTGCCGCTTCCACCGTCTCGGCCGCTGCCATCTTGTCCTGACGGCTGCGAGGGAACAGCCGCGGCTCAGTCCGCTCGGCCGCCCGGGCCTCCGCCTCATCTTCCCGGGGAGGGACCCGGCCCGCCCCCGGCCGCCTCCGCCTCCTC
>JAOXOE010000441.1:232966-263337 GCA_028565055.1 Phoeniculus purpureus
CCTGGAGCCGCCCCGCGACCCCGCGGCCGCCGCGGCTGCCACTTTGGGGGCGGGGAGCGGCCGGGCCCAGCCGTGCCGAGCCGTGCCGGGGCTCCGGAAACGGCGCGACGGTGGGGGTTCGGCCCGACGCTCCCCCCGCCTCCCGCCCGGCCCCTCACGGCAGCAGCGACCCCCCCCGGCCCCGCCGAGCGATGCCGCCGCAACCCAGAAGGCATCGACGAGGCTCCTGTGCCCGCCCCGGCGTGGCGGCACCTGGTGAAGTGCGGCCCGAGGCAGAAGTCCCTCGGGCCATGGCCGTGCGGGAGGGCAGGTGCGACCCACGCATCGCTCCTGCATGCCAGGTCAACGGAAAAGAAGCCAGAGGCACCGACCTTCCCGAGGCGCCCTGCCATCGCCCCCAAGGAGCAGCACGCCCTGCCACCTTGGCCAAAGACCACTGACCACAGCGCCGATTGTGCCAAGAACGCGGTGGGGCAAACATTACCGAGTGTTTTGTGCCCCACAGTACAGCCAAGCGTTTTGTTTTGCTCGGCTTGGACAGGCTACATCCGAAGGACAACACGGTTGTACGTCACCAGAGTGTTAGCAGCTGGCTGTAGGACTGCTCGACTTCAGCAAACGGCATTCTTGACCCTAAATAGCATTCAGCTGATGTGGGGTGAGAAAGGAATTACTGTTTGCCGGTGAAGTAGTTAGCCCCAAGGCAAATCCTTGGCTATAACTGGGCATCACATGCTTCTCCACCTCTTGCCAAAAATAACCCAGAATTTCTTTATTTACTTGCACAACTACACACCCTCTCCTATTTTTTTCTCGCTACTTGTTCCAAAATTTGCAACACGTGTCTGCTTCGGGTTTGCCTTTATTTAGGTCCAGTCCTTGTAACAAAGACTGTCAGGATGCTAAGTGAGATTCTGAATTATTCAAGAAGACAGAGTTACTGAAACACTAAAACCCAACACAGGAGCGTACATCACCAATACTCAGTCTTGTAAGACGCATAGAGTTTAGGGCCAGGGAACAACAGGTGGGTGTCACCATTAGGGGACCACAGCTCTCGAGAGCTGCCCATCCCATCTTTTGCTTCCTACTTTTATAAATATTAATCAAGCATCTCTTCACATATCTCCTAAAAAATGACATCCTGCAGAACTACTCAGATACGCATTTTATGAACATAAATTCTATTTTTAAAGACTTTAGATCAATGTTCTTGTTGATTACTTAACCATACAAACACCACACTGACTTCACAAATCATCTGCTGATCCCATATGTCAGTGCGTTTTCCTCCGTAGCCATCAACAGTTGCACACGTCACCCCAAATTTAAACCACTGTGATCTACTGGGGACAAACAAATCCTCTTTCTCAGCTCCTAGCTAGTCTCAATGATTTTTTTTTACATCTGTTTTTTAGGAACTATTTCTAGAAATTTTGTTTTCCATCATGAAACCTCACGCAGTTTGATAACCAAAATAAGGTTGGAAACTAGAATGACACCATTCATCTAAAAAGGACAAAGTTACCAGTCCAGTGCTCCACCGATGCATCTGCACAAGTTTCATCAGCTCTCAGAAACAGATTTTAATTTAGCTTGCGAGAAGAAGGGGGTGATTTTGGGGTGATTAACTGCTCATTATACTGGTCTCTCTCTGAAGTTCACATTGGTCATGTTTGCTAAGTAACAGAACATCCTGTCAGTGTCCTGTTTGTCCTCAAGTTCCAGTTTTTGCTAATTAGCTCAAGCTCAACTTCCACTCTGCCTGCAATGGGAGTATCAGCAGCATGTAATCAAACTCTCAAATCTCTTTGAAACTCCTTCAGTGTGGCTTCTGTAGAGCGCAGCATCTCTCAGAAGATCCAGTGTTCATCTGCCCTTTCTTGGGAGCTGCTTCGATTAAAGGCTTTCTGGTGCTCATTGCAGACTTCATCAGACTTTGGAGCAAATGGCTTGAGTGGCATGAAATGTCCTTCCAGAGCCACTGCAAGCTGAAATGCTGAACCTTCTCTCTCACTCAGCCCCCTGTCAGGTTTACTTTGGCCACAGATGCTTTTAACTACTTGTGACAGCTGGTGAGACAACATGAGGTGTATCAGTGTATCAGCAAGTTTGAAAAAAGATAGACATTTCAATCAGAGGTGTCTGAGAAGCCCTCATGCTAACACTAAACTCTTCATCCTTCTCCTCATTGTCTCTCAGCAGGTATGTTTGTACTGGAAGGCAACTGAAGAGTTGACACAGAAACTCCTGTTACACCTGTAAGTAATGTGGAGGACTGATACCCTTTGGAGGGGAGTGTTTTGTTTCAAAGTATTTAAGTAACTCAGTGGAAGGAGGCCCAGGTCATTTAGATTCATTTATAAACTTCGGCATTGAAACACACACCTCCGCAGGCTTTGTTCCTGCCCATTCATGTACCTCTGCAGAGGATCAGCAGTGGTTAGGTGTGAGTGCTCAGCGTGGAAAGATGAAACACAAGTGACAGAAGGTATTTCCAACGGGTGCAATCTATGAGGCAGCAAAAGGAGATGATCTGTGGGCACACACTGGCTCCAAGCTTTCGGCAGCAAACTTCCCCCGTGATATTTTGTGCTATTTTTGTTATCAAAATCCCCAGTGTAGCCACAGACAGAAAACATTTTGGCCAGAACAATTTGTTATACGCATCAAGCCCCTTTTTTATTAGTTGTTTGTATCAGTTTATGAGTTGTTTACATCAGCTGAACTCTTCACTCTGGAACAAACTCAAGTCTTGACCAAGGCTGTTTTATTAGAGCTGCCCAGAGAAGCAAAACCACAAATATATGGACAGGGGAAGGCAAGACCACAAGGTTGGGATTCCACCCAGCAGGCCCTTCAACACAGGGTGCAATTGCATGAAATAACAAGCCACACTCCTTGCTGTTCTTGGCTGTGAAAAGGGAGAGAACAATTACAATTCCCTTTACCTGTTCTCCACACAGCCAGTTCACTTCTCCCAGTGATAACCCTCCTTTGCTTGTATTGAACCTTCCATTTAGCAGATTCAGCTCACCCAGCACAAACAGGTTTTCTTAGGTGAGTTGCATCAGCTCTAAAGACACTCTACAGTGTCAGAGCTAACACAAAGATGAAGGCAGTGTTTCCTCATCAGCCAGCAGGCAAAGCTGCCCAGACTTCAGTTTGGTCTTTTGGGTCTTTTTCTAGACAACCCGGAAAAAGCAGTGTGAGCACTGGAGGGTTCCAGGCTGTGGTCAGCTCACCTGCAGACTGTGAGCAGCAAGGGCAGATCAACAAAAGAAGGGAGGAATAGGGGAAGGTTCTGCTTCAATTTTCTTTTTTTTTTTTTAAACTCACAGGTTATTGCCTTTAGTTTGTCCCATAGTATTTAGCAATAATCTGTGGAGTTAATTTGTGGTAAGATTTAAAATTATCGGTTTACTTATCTGTCTTTCACATCAGCTGAAATACTTTACACTTACAACATTTATCTTTCCAAACCAGAGATAACACTGGACACGGAGTGAACTATTTTTTAATCCTTGCAATTCCTTATCTAAAATATTTTCCTTTAACTGCTCTAGCTGAGGTGTGACTTGTGTTCTGAAAAACAATGTCATATATCTGGATTAACATTTTTCAATACTCACATTCCTGCTGAAACATGGGAAGGGATCAGAGCTAAACTGATAAAAAACACTTTTTTCAAACACCAAAATTTAAATTGATGCTTTCCATTGATTTCCACTACATTCAGGCAAACCTAGATCAGAGTTCCCCAGATGCCCTCCCCATAGAGTTGTTTGCTAGATGTATCCAAACCCCAATCCTGTTACTGAGGTAAATGGCACTGCATGTCCAGTGGAGAGCAAACATATACTTTGCTCCTTTTGCAGCAACTGGAAGGCCAGTGGAGAAGGACTGTGCTGCCTCAAGTACAAGCTCACACAGGATTCAGTGCAGTTTGCATTATTTAGGTCATTTGTAAAAGCAAGTGTGGATATTCAAACACATTTCAGCTTTTATTTCCATGGGGGTTTTTTTGCATCGAAATACTAGTTTCTTTATTAAAACAGCTTCTTCTGAGCGGTAGTGGTAACTCCCAGGAAATCAACTTGTCTCAAATACAAAGATAATGGCACTGAAGGCCTTGAAGGCTTAGAGTACAGCAATATTCTACAGGGTAATTTAAACATCTTTAGTGGATCATGGGAATGATGATGGATCATGGTGTTTTTCAGTCTTGAGTTTTCCTTTTCAGTCTGTTTTTCCATAGCTAATTCCTCACACACAGACCCTGGGGGATGCAACAGGAAAGGGCAGACTTTCATGAAGTGAATCACAATAACGCACATTTGTATTATAACACAGCATCACTCCAACTGCAGTGATATGGTGCTTATTTGTAAAACCCTTAATAGAAAATACTGTACTCTTTACTGTTGTTTTGAAATTAGTGTAATTGCTGCAGTTGAGAATATTCACAGGGTACCACCCACTAATATCACCATTTCATTTTTACAGTTGAGTAATCACTTCTTTTTTTAGTGCCTGATACATCGCAAGATCAAGGGTTGCAGACAGACGAACACTGCAAATGCTCCAGCTGACCTCACTTTCCAAAATGCATCATTCCTACAAGTAAACATCATTAAACATCAGCAGACAGGCAAATTACAGAATTAAAGCATCATTCTGTGTTACTCAAGTGAGTAGCTGCTTATTAGCAGCTCTGCTTACTCCAGGAAAGGTACTTACATGCATAAAGGTTTCTGGGGTTGTGTTTTTGGGACATATTCCAAAGCTTTTTCAAGTAAATCATCTGACTGACTGAGTTTAGGCAGTTTTTATCATGGCAAAGAGAAGAAGTTTTCTCTTAATAGCAAATCTATCACTCTCCCCCACAAACCATAGCAGACGGGTGAAGCCTGGTTTCACTCTGCAGGCACTGAATCGTATCCAAGCCAATTTTAGAATGAAATGAAAGAGGACCTCATTACCTGGGTCCCTCTGACCTCCCTTTAAAGCCCTTGAGGACTGAGCCAGGGCTTTGCTATCAGCACTTAGAGTACAACCACATGAAAACAAAACTCGAACCCACCCTTTTGTTGCACTGGCTTAAGGTCCAGTTACTAATCTGTTTGAGGCACAAATCCTCCCCGAGCATCAGTTTTACCCCAGTCCATTTGCACGCGGCTTGCAAATGTTCATCTACACCCCCCTTAATACTGTAGTACACCAGGAACTAATCCATACGTTTTCCTACTCTTTAAAAACACGTATTTTAAATTCTTCCTTATTTTCCGCCCATGAGACATCATTAGTGAAATACCAGTTAAGAACATCTTCTAAAGATTTCAATTACCACATTAGAGACTCTCCTGCTACAATGAGCAACAGAAAAGGCACATTGGGCTTACACGAGTTACAAAACCAGATCAAATCATATGGAAAAAAGCACTCCCCTCTTTAGCAAAGAACAGATTCTCTTCTAAATGTGTTTTTCTGAGGATACTAATACTGTCAATGAAATTTTTCCAAATGTTAAAAAACCAGCTTGTGCTTATTTTAGTTAGTTTTCCATTCCCAAACTAGTAACAGCCCAAATCTGTTCCAGAGGAAAGCATGATGTTCAGCAGTAATGACTTGTTGTGACCCGGTGAAACACACCTTGCCCGCTGCTGGTAATGAGACACTTGGCAGAAAGTATTGCATGACCAGAACAATGGCAGCAGACTGGCATTAAGGTCCTCAAAATACTGTAACCTCTGAGCAATCCTCTCTCCAAACAATGCAGGGAAGATAAGGTAACATTTCTACTTAGCCAGCTGCAGGTGGTGGCGCCTCAACCTCTAACCTGTTAAGTTTATAAGCAATTTAATCATAGGAAAAACTTCAGAAGTATTTTCATTTGTTTTTTTGTTCTAACATGCTGCTGTTAGACTTAAAGCTTGTGTTTTTTTCTGACTTAGATTAGACAGCTTTGTTAAACAGCAAATGCTTTAAATACAGAATCACAGAGTTATTTAGGCTGGAAAAGCCGTCTGAGCTCATCAAACCCAGCTCAGCCCTGGACCTAACATCACCACATTGGCCAGACCAGGGCACTAAGGGCCACAGCCAGGCTGTCCTTCAACACCTCCAGGGACTGGGACTCCACCACTGCCCTGGGCAGTCCATTCCAGTCTCTGATCACCCCTTCTGTGAGGAAGGGCTTCCTGACATCTAACACTCCCCTGGCAGCTTTAGGCCCTGCCCTCTCATCCTGGTGCTAGTTGTTTGGGAGAAGAGCCCAACCCGCCACCTGACTGCAACCTCCCTTCAGGTAGTTGTAGAGAGGCAGAAGGTCCCCCGAGTCTCCTCTTTTCCAGGCTAAAAGATACATACATATGATATACACTAAAATAGCCTCAGTTTATGAAGATGACATGTCTACCCATGTAACATTTTAATTCCATTTGGGGTGAAGGCAGGCAGGAAATGGGTTGTTTTTCTGGCTTTATCATCTTTTGATAGAAATTACCAGTTATTGGAACAGAGAGTGCAGCCCTACGCATATATGATCTGATGTTTAAAAGATGACAGTGCAGCAGTGGAAAGGAAAATAGTGAATCTGGATCTATAAATAAAAACATGGTCACAGACACGTCATACTCAACACTAACATGAATGACTATGAGATACAACAGGTGAGAAAGTGGACAGAGACTGCAAAACATCAGACATTAGTGCTACAGCAGGAACACTCAGCTCTGCTGTCTACAGTTCTAATGTGGGCACTGAGCCTCAACAGCACTTTCAGATCACCATTTTTTAAATACAAATACTCTGTTAGAGTAGAATGAACTGACATGTGTTACATAAACAGGACATCGGCCAGGGATTCAGCAACTTGCATGCACACATCTTGTGCCATATTGTAAAAAAGAGAAAGTGCAGCTATTCTAGACAAACACATTTGGTAAGTGTATATGAACTTATCCTTTTCGTACCTCAGTGCCCAAAGGTGCCTTTGTGACTTCATTACTTTCCTGTATTTTATGAAATAATTGAAGAAAAAAATCAGAGAGCAGCCAGGTCTTTTAATTAAAAATATGCATGGTTAATTGACTCTATTATCCAATGTCAGAAATGCTAAACGCTGTGAACTATAGCTCTTACTCTGGAAAATAGCTCAAAATATGTTAAAATTGAGGAAATACATCACCTTTCGACTCGTGTTTCACAAAAACACCCAAAAGATGCTCAAGGTCATGGCTAGAAGAGTATGCCCAAAATTAAGGCATGAGAAAAAGAGCAGAAAAAAGACCCACTACATAATCCATAGGCAGGGAGTTCTGAACCAACTTGTCTGCAGGGTAAAAGCAACTCTGTTTAATTCACTGACTGTGTGCTAACATACTTCTGAGAACACCTGTGTGCAGCCAGTACTAGATCTAGTTTTACTCAATTTTCACTTACACTGAAGCAGAGATTACAAAACCAGGAGAGGACATGCAAGCAGAGAATGGAATGAAATCCTGTGGGTTTCCCCACGACAGAGGTGCCAGGTGGAAGGAAGGTTCAGCACAGTCTCCATGGGAACAGTGGTGGCATCGCACATAGGGCTCCATTGGTCCTATTCCTGGCTTTGCTCTTCTCCTTACACCTCATAGTTTCCTTTTACACCTTTTACATCCAATTTGATTATTAGCCAATAATAGTGATATCTCTGGGAACAGGCTGGGGGGTATCAGCAGCATCAGAGCTGGGCATAAACTTTCTCCCGTCAGACTGCAGCAAGTAAGTAGTTATGCACAACACCAGCAACACTGGCTGAACAAACTTCTGCGGAAAAAACCATCGTGGTCAGTCAAATTATTTCTAGGATGAATATAGCTCTGGATGCTTATTGATTCCTGAAGACAATCTGCACACAGAGTATTGAGCTCCTTATGTATACAGCAGTAGTAAGTCCAATTTTCATTCAAATATCTCCTGGTGCTTTGTATGTTCTAACTCAATATAAATCACACACAAATTACTGAATAACAGGAGTTAGTGGAAATACACAGAACATTGATATTTATTTTCATAGAGACAGTAGTATTAGCAGAGTAGCCCAAATTATGGACCAGAATTTCATGCTCAGGAGTCACATAAAATATAAAAAGATGGCTTCTGAAATAAATCTTACAGTGCTTGTTATCTAGGTATCAAAAAAGAGACAACAGATAGATTCAGGTAGAAAAAGGGAGAATTCAGGGAAAAAGATGTTGGCCAGCTCTACAGGCAGAGTCATATCAGAGCACCAGCTGCCCAGCTGCCTCAGGAGTCCTTATTTCCTGAAGGAGCAAAGTTTGCCAGTGCCAGAGTTATTTCTTCTTGTAGACCTGCTAACATTTTCCTTCTCCTGAAAGACAAAACTGCGTATACCATGGAAAGACCAGGAAATGGAATACCAGTCTCACTGAAACCCTCAAAAAGTACCTCAAAAGCCAGTGCTGGAAGATTAGCATTTCCTGAGAGAAGTATTAGAACCCAGAGCTGGATGGATAGTGTGGTGCCAGTTGCCATCACGTGTTCTAAAGACATGGAAACCAGCTTTTCATAAGCCTGGCATGATGACAGCTATTCACTTGTTAATTCAAAAGCAGTATCAATATTTGTGTTTTAATACAGAAGATGTAACCAACAGTCATTCTTTACCACTTAAATGCATTTTTTTAGCAGAAGCAAAGCCATGTATTACACTAGAAGCAAATAACTATTTCATAGCAGGGTACAAGTATCTCTTAGTTCATTTTTTATTGAATAGTTGTATCTATTACATGTGTGAAAGATTGCTTTAGCTGCTTCTGTGAGGCTTTTAAGCCGAAATAACATTTCACTCAGCAGCTGAGACTGAAAAACACTAGTTTAGTTCAATAATTACTTCTTTAACTTTATTACGTTTTCAGTTTCAAGCTCAAAATATTCTTTTTAATTAAAATACAATAGGAAATTACATAGTTAGCTCATTCTTTAGCAGTGGACTTCTTAGTATAAGGCACTTAAAACTAATTTAATCACTGTCTGTAGCCTTTGCGCTAAGTGGTGCTTAAAAATGAGCTGGTTAACTCGTGTCTCTTAACTGATTTGTTTTATATACCTAAGGAAAAAACCCAGCCCAGCTCCTAGCTGCATTTTGAGCAGTGATAGAGTATCTTGATTGCAGCAACCCAGTAATTTATCCTTTCCCCTTTCATTAGCTTCAGAAACGCCCTCTGGTCTAGCAGATTCGAGTCTATCATTTCCAGCATCGTTTGTCTGTACATCATTCACAAGCATTTTGCACTGTCTTTTGTACCTTACTACCCTCCCTAAGTGACTGTGGGATCAAACTTACCCATTAAAATATCTTTGGCAAAGCGGCTTTCTCAATAATACTTTTCATTTAGTTTCTTTGCAGAGTTTCATTTTTAAAAGCTTGACGTTTATTAGGCAAACAATAACAAAGTCCTGAGGCTTAAAAGTGATTTATTTTTGTGACCTCTTTCTAAATATTCATTCAGAATTAGTCTAATGTGAGAAAGTGAAATCTATTTTTCACTCTAACCCTAAGTTAAGTCAGAATTATTTTATCTGAGCTAGAGTGTTTATTTTACAGTACAAAGCAACCCGTGGCAGGGAATATATCTAATGCTGTCTAAAAAGAATTCATTTCAGTTCACAAAAACCTCACAACTTCCTATTTCCACAAACTACAATGAAAAGTCTTTTTTTTTTTTTTGTTTCCAGAAACCTTAAAACATTTTTCTCCATCTGTTGTCTTTCTCTGTGCATTAGTGTTGCTCAGCTGATGCTACAGGGTACCTAGAAATGATGCACTTAACACTTTCCTCTGCAGAAAGGCCCTTCCACCATCAAGCCACCCCAATGGAAGTAACTGAGCTGAAGCATATGGGAAGAAAAACATGATTTAAATGCAAGCTTGATTCCTTGTTTTTCAAACTGTCCCCTTGAGTCACAGAGCACGAGACATATGGTGACAGATTTTGCAGCCACCTGTAGAATTTCCTCTATCTGTTTCCAGGCAGAGCCAAACCACCCATGGATGTGTAGAGACAGTGGCTGACAGTGCAGAGGCAGAGCTGAAAACCAGCCAAGGAAGGAAAGAGAAACAGTGGGAAAACTGTGCCATTTTTCCCCATCAGACAACTCTACAGTAAATCCAGGGGAATCTTAGTGCTGTGTAAGGGGCCTGTCAGGACGTACAGAACCTGCTGTACCATCAGCAAAGCTGGGATTTTCTTGGAATAAGGTTACATTGCAAGTGAAAGCAGAGACACTGTTCTTGCAGATTTGGTGTGCCATGGATAACATCAAATACGAAGCCTTGCCCTGACACGTACAAAACGCTGAATAACACCACGAAATCCCAGTGCTGATGGAATGCTGATTACCACCCAGTTCCTCCCATGCCTTTTGGCATATTTCTCCCCCCACCACCCCAGGCTGGTTGAGCCATCTAGCTACAGCCCTCAAGTGTCTCTTAGTTTCTGAGTCTCTTGGGGGAGTAGCTACTTTTATTTCTAGTGAGATTTTTTTTGTTTCTCCTGGGTTTTTCCCTTTAATTTTCCTGAAGATTAAATCCTGCCACATTCTGGAGTGGAAAAAAAAGGATGAGCTAGGGAAAACTAATTAAGGACATGAGTTCAACATGTGGACTATAAATTTGTTGAGTCTATGCTAAACATGATCAAAACAACCTTGAGTAGATCAAGCACCTGAAGTCATTTCATTTTGACGGTAGTGCAAAAGCTCATTTTACAGAAATAAAATCACAGTTTCACAACATAATGAAAGAGAAAAAAATTCAAGGTTTGCTAGAAATCTCAACAACATACGCTTTTTCTGATGAGCATAATTCAGGAAGCATCTCTTGTCCATGAATAAGCACTTACTCATGCTTGTTAGCAGATCCACATGTGCCTACTGGTCCTAAACTTACCACTGCAAGGCAAATTAATGAGATGTAACACCTCCATTGCTGAACACAATAGGAATGATCCATCTAACATTATTAAAGAGATGTTTAAGAGAATTCCAGACCTGATTGGAACTGGCTCCAGGTTGTTACTCTGCTGATCATTTAGAAGGTTGTAAGTGAATTCAGCAGCACTTCACTTGGATAAAAAGAGGTTGGAAGTAGAACTCAAAGCAGAGTAATAACTGTGGACAGAAAGGAGACATTAGCAGGAGTGGCCAACGACAAAATAAACTGTAGATCTAAGCAATGGCTAATCAAACTTAAGAGGATTTACCTAATTAATCCTGTGTTGCACAGCCATCCAGATTGCTTTTTCATCCAATCCATATTGTAACTACTCATTACTTAGTCTTGGCTTTCTAGAAACAAGTGACTTACTATGTAACCTGCTAAACTGTGTTACCTATTTTTGAACTGGTTTACTGTACTGGTGTAAGCAGTTGGCTAATGCCCTGCAAAAATAGTTACAGAGGTCTAAACAGTTTGAAATCCTGGTGGTTTTGAACATCACAAACAAATGGTAATGAGCATCATTTGTTATTTAGAGGGCAGCGTTTGCCTTTCAAAGGGAAACTCTTTATTCAGAGAAATCATAGAAGAACTTTATGCCTGCCTGCTTCACATTTGGCACGGAGATCATTAGAGCAAACGTCCAGGCTCACAAGAATCGCATTGTCAAAGAAACCCAACTGGTTACAGTTTAAAGGCTTTTCTAATTGATCAATTTAAAATATCTGAAAAAGCAGTTTCAGAACGTGGCAGGTGTGTGTCATGTATAGTTTCACTGTCTAAGTAAAGCAAACATATGAAGAGATTAAAAAAATAGATTAAGTGTTTTATAAGCTACTGCTAGGCTACACTGGCCAGCTGAAGGCTTTAAATAATTTAATCCCTTCAGCAACTGCCAGTCCCAACTGCAATACTGAAACAAGGTCTGAATTCAGTTTGAAACCCAACAGGTGCAGCCTAATACTGCT
Organism: Phoeniculus purpureus; assembly: GCA_028565055.1. NCBI lineage: Eukaryota > Metazoa > Chordata > Aves > Bucerotiformes > Phoeniculidae > Phoeniculus > Phoeniculus purpureus. Next base: position 244,937 of record JAOXOE010000441.1, read on the forward strand.
CCCTTAATTCAGCTACTGATCTATGTTTATGCTTCTGGAGGACAGCATATTCTTAAATGCACCATGACATTAATTAAATTAGTCTAAGTGTCTCTTGTTTTATCCCAGCTTGTACTATCAAATTTACCTCAGACAGTGCTCTGTTTCTTTCCCCTCCCCTCTCCAAATGCTCTTCATGCCAGATGGAAGACAAAGAGTTCTCAAAAAGCTTTTAAAATAGATTGTTCTTTATATATAAAAATATATCTTACCTAAAAATACAAAATAAACCAAGGAAACTGGACAATATAAAACATTCATACTGATTTTATTAGCTTGAATTTTAATATTTGGAGAGGGAAGGAGATACAGAAAGTCTCTAATGCTGTATCACCACTTATACTCAAGCCCTTTCTTTGGATAATTCAGAAATTTAAAGGTGCCCCGAATCAAATCAGCTACTGCTCATTTTAAAATGTTAATTACTTTTATCAACATTTGCTAGTAGCACAAGCTAATGCATACTGCCAAAAGTAGTAACTCACCACAAGAAAAGTCCTAGTAAAAAAGCAGCACTACTATAAGCGTTCTACCAATGGCAATGAGTTTCCCCTTTGTCTTTCAAGTTAGGCAGTTTAACACAGTGCAGGGAAACGCTCAGTATCCTACTTCCCTAACCTATATTTTTCTCCAGTCACAGGACAAGAGAGAGGAAACTTCCCACCACCTTACTCCTTGCACAACGCCAACAGAGCTGAAAGATGAGACAACTCAAAGCACAACTTCCTTTCTTTCCCCTTCTTGCAGCCTGGGGCATCCTGATACTTGGGAAGCACATGAAGAATTTTCTCTCTCAAGCAGTGAAGCATCATGTTTGGCGTAAGCAAATGAGAAGAGAGCATTACCTTTTAATGCAACCCTAACTTGATATTTTTGGATGGTGAAAGAGTCAGGCACTGGACTCATGAGGGCAGCTCACATTGCAGATCACAATTCCACATCATTCATCCTATAAGATGCTGTGGAAACGACAGACAAGCTTCTAACAATGAAAAATGAAAATAAAACTAAATATTTTCTTATATTCTTGAACCCCAAATGGCTCCAGACAGTAATACTTAGCTAAAAAATGCGAAGATTTGTAATCCATTAAAAAAATCTCAGCTCTTGTGACTGCAACAAAAAGTGAGTTCTGGCCCACCAGCACTGGTTTGTATTTACAACAATTCTGTCAGTAGGTGGACCAACATCACTCCTTTGTATTTTAAATGTATTTTTGAAATCAGATAGAGCACAATCATTTCCACATTTGGTATATATGGAAATCAACTTTCAGTTATTAACCAGCAGCTATTCTTCTGATTATGTGAAATAACACTGACATCATCCACTCTCTGTTTTGAAACCAAATGCATTGAATTGTACATTTGTGTTTCATAACAAAATAGTATTACATTAACATGAATTAACATTTGCAGTGTGTTCTCCAATCACATTTACACTTCAGAGCAGTAAAAGGATTAATTTTTGGAGCAGAGAGTAGAGACGTGATCCGGCTCTAGCAGGTAATGTAGACAAATCTGAAGTTTAAAATTCAGGCTCAAACCCACCAAAAGTCATAATTTATTTGAATAAAAGGAGGAAGAGGCAGGAGGGGGAAAAAGCTTACAGAAGATGGATTGTAAGAACGCTCAGTAAGTGATATCAATACCTTACCAACAAAGCCTAATTTTACCTTACAAATCCCTATATAGCAAGTAACTTAAAACGTTTAGGGTTTGTAATTTATTTCCTTTAAAGACCTATTTACAGGAAGACTTTTTAGTCACTGCCTAATGAATAATCACTGCCTGAGAATTCCCAGTGTAATCTTCTGGAATGAAGATTGTGCAGAATCAGACTTAAGAATTTAATAAACATGATGCTAATTGATTCTAAAAAACAAACCCAAAACAAAACAACCTACCCCAAATGCCACAGCATTGCAGTGGTCAAATACTGTATTATTCCATGGGGTTTTGGAGGAAAAGCTGGGCTTTTAATGAAGAAACTCAGTCCCAGAGACACCCAATACAAAGCGGTGTGTGAAAGCTCCTGCAACACAAAGATAGAAACAACAGTTAACCAGGCACCCACAATATCTCAACTTAACAATCAATAGTAGGTTATTCTAAATTCCAGTCTTTGGGTTTTTAAAGTCCACTTCTTAACAAAGAGCCTCTTTTCTCAAACAGCTGCTCAAATAAACCAAATTAAACTAAACTCAGAATGTATTTTTCAAGAACAGCAAGATTAGAAAAAAAACTCCAGCAAACTGCTGATGTGAAACCTCAGAGAGACTCCTCAGACCTGACTCTTATGTCTTTGCACAGATTTAAACAGGGAACAGAGTCATCTGAGAATCATTTAGGTTGGAAAACACCTCCAAGATCAAGTCCAGCTGTTTGCCCAGCTGTCCCAAGGCCACAGCTAAACCACAGAATCATCAAGGTTGGAAAAGACCTACAAGATCATCCAGTCCAACTGCCAATCCAACTCTACCCTGCCCACTAAACCCTGTTCCCCAGGACCACATCTACTTGTTTGTTGAACCTCTCCAGGGACCAGGACTCCTCCCCCTCACTGGGCAGCCTGTTCCAAACTCTGACCACCCTGCCAGTTAAGAAACTTTTCCTGATGTCCAGTCTAACCCTCCCCTGGCACAAACCATGTTCCTAAGCTCCAGATTGTCACAACTTCGAAACAAGTCCAGGGATGAGCAACAGTTGGTCTGTGTTGGATCTTTACTTGAAAGGTATCACAGCCTTAGAAGAGTCCGAGTGATTTCAGGTCACACTGCTGGGACCGCCCTGCCCACTGCTGTGCTGTGACTGTCTTGGACCCATTTGTCATTGAAGTTTTTTGAACAGTAAAAATTTCTACAGGAGCAGCCAAGGCTTCTCTAGAGATTCCCAAACTCATGACAGATTTTTTTGCCACAAACCAAAGGGACGCTCCAAACTGGCAAAGAATGTTTCCCTTAGTACAGCTGTTTTTTCCCAGAGACCACAACTACTGTTTCAAACACATTCATGTATTTTTGTAGACAGAATCTGGCAGAGAAGCACCGTGTCAAGAAATCCAGCCCTGTTCTGCCTGTGCCAATGTGAATTTGATCACTAGTTCTTTGAAGTCACTAGTGAAGTCTCAAGGGTCTGCTGGACCTCTGTAAAAAGAGTCTTTATTATCCAGCTTAATTAATAGCTTTGGTTTAGGGACACTGCAAATAAGATTAGTAACTCACTTCCTATTCTGTTTAGGTTCCATCCTGTGCCCAGTCACCTCAGCGTATCTGTCTTCATCCAGTCAAACCATAGGACTAACATCTGTCCACCCACTCAAGAGGAAGCAAAGCCAACGCCAAAAGAAGCCCTCATGATTGGCTTTGTTAGCTCTTTGTCACTGCGAGAATTAATTGCAGTGGTGAACAGCAGCATCTCTGTTGTTATGTGAGTGTGACACACAAAAGGTAAGTAGCGGTCTGCGTCCACATCTGCCTAACTGCAGTGAGAGGTTTGACACCAAAGATGATGCTAAACTGTACAAGGCTGCAGGTCAGAGTGGCCCCAGAGCCATCCATAGCTGTATGATGCAGCAGACCTAGGACATGCGTTTGCTCACCAGACTCTTTAGGAATGTGGGATTTTTCTAAAAGAAGTCTCTTGCTCACTAGCAAACTGTGGCAGAGTAAGGAAAATTTAAAATGCTTAAAATGTCATTTCCTAAGTATCCTTCCCGTTATTACTACTTAGGACTATTGTCTTCCTTTTCCCCTACTCCATTTTTCCCTTGAGCTCATTTTCTATGCTTTCATCTCCAGCATTTGTACTCAATTCTATTCCAAGTTGTGCATGTAGGGCTTTAATTATCTTCTATTTTGGGGCATTGAAAGATTGTGAATCATCCCACCTTCTGGGAGATTAGTAAATCCAGTGATTACCAACAAATACGCTGCTGAATGCCTATTATCCATGTTAATTATTCAATTAAAAAATATGCTGGAGCCATCAGCAGGACACTTCCATTTCATGGTTGAATAGAAGGAAAAAAAACAACAAATCTTTCCAAATTGCTCTAAAGCAATTATTTTCAACCTTCCTTTTCAGAGCTAATCTCTCTCCTGCATCTACTCACTGATACAGTAAAACCTGTGCCCGGAGGTCAATGCATGTAGAAAGGCTTGTCTTGGACATCCCACCAAGATGAAGCCCTCATTTGTACCTGGTTTTTAATCTTGAATTTGCATTCAGTGCCTATCTGCCATCCTGTCATCTGGCTACAATTGTGGGGGCAGGGTGGGGTTGACTAAGGTTGCAAAGAAACCCAGCAGCAGGTGGAAGACTAGCCTGGGATGAAGCCCTTTCCTAATAGGTATTTACAGCACAGCCGAAGCCCTCACTGAAGTATGCCTTCACCCAGGTTCTTCAAGATGCTCTTAAACTTGTACATGTCCTCATACTTCATTCCCACAGCAAATTAAGCTACTTGGAAACACCTCCAAATCCTACTAACAAAATCCTGGTTGCATTTCAAAGAAACCTTTCATTGCTGGGATCAGTTTGTTGCAACACACAGCAGCTTTCCAAAACAAGCACTTATAAACTGAGCTAACCCAACAAGCGCCACTACACGAAGATCTCACATTATCTGTCTGAGGTTGCCATTATGAGAACACATAGCCACTACAAACACAGATGCTCTGGAACACAGGTTTTGGCCAGAAAATACACCTGGAGATTTATCTGTATGAGGCAAATAATTCATACTTTCAGAAGGATCTTCAAGAGGACTTCCAAATGGAAGCCACCACAGAACAGTATCAACATGTACCCTGCTTTAGGGAAGGATGGAAACAAAGAGGTTTTTCCCAGGAAGCCTGCCAGTGCCTTGTAGAGACAGTTACAGTAGTCTCTGTCTGCACTACATGGATGTCCCATACAAAAGGGACTCTGGGGCCCAGGGTAGATAAATGGCAGCCAGCTGCACATGGTGCAATTGCTGCTAAAGAGGCCTGTCATACATAGTTGTGTCTATATATTTATACTTATACATATAAATACACACATGCTTCAAAATATTAAATGAGGATGAATATATATGCTCCAGTCTTTCTATTTTCAGGTGCATTAACGCCTGCTGTACAGACACAAAAATGTAAAAAGTTTAGACAAACAACTATATGCAACTTATGACTTAACATGAGAGAACTGTGGCTGCTGCCTGATGCTGGGGCTTTCATTTGGGGCTAATCAAAAAGGTTTCTGCTTCCCATCTATTTCTAGCCAAATGTAAATGCTGTCACTTCAGCAGACCACAACTGTGCTGGTTTAGAATGACATGGTTGTGTCCCTCACTGGATTGCTCCGCTCCTTTGTGTGTCTAACACAGATAATGCAGTAGTGCTCCATGGAGACATTTATCTACAAGTAGAGAAATTTCTCTTCCCAGTCCAGCCTGGGGATGATTCTACTCAAACTTGAGCACCAGACCCGGCAGGTGAGAAGAGTGCCATTTGGTACAGCCACCCACAACCAGCTCCACGCAGGCTCAGGTTGGTTGACAAACAGATTTCTATTTTCTCTTACCCAAAGCAGGGCCAGAAAAGTAACATAAACCCCAGACATGAAAAAAAACCAATGTGAAGTGTTCTTTTTATATTACCATTTCTATCCTGGTTTGCTTTTCTCAGCTGCTGCACTAGTTTTAAAAAGGCATTTTTCAATCTCAAGCCACTGTGTTTGTCCATGCAGACACCTGACGCACCTCAGCGACTTGTTTTTGTGGGAGTGGCAGAGCAGCCCTTGAGTTGCCTCAGTAACAACTCCTACACTGGGAGACTCGAGGGAAACAGGGCACAATTTAATGAGTACCACAGCATGTACTTTGTAGTCCTAAACCTACTTCAAGAGTGCCTGGGAGGAGGCTGTTTACTTCTTACCTTGACATTTACAAAGGGAATACGAACCAGACTCTGTCACACATGACACATGTGCAAATCCCAGGGCTCTGCAGAGCCATGCAGCAAAGTTCTTGGCAGAAAGTATAACAGAGAAATGATCAGAGACTGTTGCATTTGAGGGGTTTTCTAAACATTTTCTGTATCTCCTACTGTTTTTTAACCTTGTCTAAATACAATTTATCAAATCTAACATACTGTAAGGAAAAGACAGAAAAAATGAAATAAAGGAAAAAAAAAAAGCTCCTCGTGATTCTTTAGAGAGAACAGGAAGGATCCTGCAAGGAAAATACCCAGCTGAGTAGCCACTAGACCAGTGAACTTGGGAATCGGTAGCATGGTCCCAAAGCTCTGGAAATCACATGATTCTTTAGGCAGTCCACTAGTAAGATCTCAGTCAGCCTTACAACTAACTTCTCGAGAATTGAAAATCAACCCAGAGACAGACATTCTAAAGAGAAGAAATAAGGATCCAACAATCGATATGAAATGATCAGCGTGAGGAAAGCACAAATTCTCCAGATAGTGTGTCTGGGCGCCTTCCTTTAGTAACAGTGACCCCAGCTCTAGCTGTTGTTTGCTTTTACAGTGTTTTTTAAGTCACACTCCAATTTTAAGCATTCATGACTCTTTAGACGTAGATTTGCCTGGATATCTCAGTGCTGGTTCAAGAGTGCCCCTGGTTTGAAGGGTGGAACCCATTCCTCAGAGAGAGGCTTAGACACATTGAAGATTTCACCTTCCTACCTTACTATTTTTTTATAATGTGCAAAATTGGATAAAGAGAAACCAAAGAGGGACCATTACTCTTTCCTCACTCTGTCCTTCCTCAAGCTCTTTGTATCTGATTTAGCCTAGGGCAAGTTTAGTTCTTACACAATTTGACACAGAGGTCTAAACAATTACTAAACAATTCAGACAATTTCTTCATTTTATGCCCTTTTTGAATAGAAACAAACTGTGTTAGTGGGAACCATACAGCAGGACGACTAATGAGATCTCCTTACCCCCCATAAAAATAAAGAGGATATTCCACAGTTATTTACAAGTACTGATCACAGTTAACACAAACCTTTAAGTTCATAATTTCACAAGTGGCTGAAGTATTCCCTTACCTTTTTATTCTCAGCATATAGTGGGAAAATATATTTATTCAAAATGTTTCAAAAATGCAACAGAAAAGTAATTGAATCCTTATACTCAGATAATCCTTAGAAATAGTATTTTTTCTGAATTCACAAAAAAGATCAAATGGTTTCTCTCTAAATTGTTGCTTGTGATTCACTCCTCTTTGTTACATTACAGGAATTCACAGTCATTTGTTGCTCACTGCCACTCAAGATGTTGATGGCAGTACTAACAGAGAGCTCTGTCAGATGGCTCAGGGACAGCCTGCTGTATGAGATGTGCTCAACTCTCCTCTCATGTTTGGTAATAGTTGGCTTGTTTTCTAGACCCTTGTGTCATGTAACTACATGTGAAAAAAAATGTATAAGCAACACCGAGTCTATAGAACCAACAGCATCAGCCCAATTTGCCTTCAGCCTGTCTGAGGTAAAGTGTGTTTTAAGATTATGGTGATCTCAGAGGTCTGTTCCAGCATCAATAACAACAATAATTCCATTGTGACTAAAGTTTTGCAAGGAAGAGAAGACCTTGCAGATGGTTCTTGTGTCCTGAAAGTGATTCTGATGGCAGCAGTTGTTTAAAGGGGAGGGAAGGACTTCCCCACCGAAAGGGTGATCAGACACTGGAATGGACTGCCCAGGGCAGTGATGGAGTCCCCATCTCTTGTGATATTTAAGGATGTGGCCCTTAGGGCCCTGGTCTGGCTGATGTGGTGATGTTAGGTTACAGGCTGGGTTTGATGAGCTCAGAGTGCTTTTCCAGCCTCAGTGATTCTGTCATTATGAAATATTTTTAAAATATTGAGAGAAAAAAAAATCTATTTTAAAATCCAGGACTGAAACTACCTTTTCACCCAGATGCTTTATATTGTGGTATTATACATTACTTTCATAGAATCATTTGGGATTGGAAGGCACCTCAAAGATCACCTAGTCCAATCCCCCTGCCAGAGCAGGATCACCTACACAAGTCACGCAGGAACATATCCAGGTGGCTTTTATGAAGTACAAACATCAGAACAACTGAAAGACAAACTGCAGTTGTTTCCTCAATTTTCTGTGCACATGGAGATGCACTAACAGCCACTTTAAAAAGCTGTACAGGCATTTAAAATGTGATTAATCTAACCAGATAGTTCTATTGGATAGCAGTCTGAGTACTAGTGACAGATACTCTGGGGTGTATTGGAAATGGAGTGGCTAGTAAAGCAAGAGAGGTTGTCCTCCCCTTCTACTTTGCCTTGGTGAGATCACACCTGGAATATTGTTTCCAGTTCCGGGCCTCTCAATTCAAGAAGGTCAGATAACTGCTTGAAAGAGCCCAGCACACAGACACAAAGATGATTATGGAAGTAGAGCATTTCCCTGATAAGGAAAGGCTGAGAGAGCTGGGCCTTTTCAGCTTGGGAGGAGAATGAGAATGTTCATAAATACATAACGGATCAGTGTCAGGAGGATGGAGCCAGGCTCTGCTCAGTTATGTTCAACGACAGGACAAGAGGCAACAGGTACAAACTGGACCAGAGGATGTTTTATAGAAACATAAGGAAAGACTTCCCTGTGATGGGTGACAGGGTCCTGGCACAGGCTGCCCAGAGAGGCTGTGGAGTCTCCTGCTCTGGAAACATTCAAAACCTGCCTGGACACATTGCTGTGTGACCTGCCATAGGTAATCCTGCTCTAGTAGAGAGGTTGGACTAGCTGCTCTTTCAAGGTCTCTTCCAATGCCTAACATTCTGTGATTCTGTGATATTCTAACCTTTAAGGACAAAGGAGAGAGATAAAACCCATGTTGTTTTTGATCCATAGTATTCTTCTGAGGGCTTTGAAAAGATGAATAAACAGTTTCAAAACTTACCACTGTATTAACTTACATTTCTTATATCTTTCTTACTTTTCTGGTGCATGCAGCAGTGTTTTCCCCTACTAACTGGAATATTTGGAAAATAAAAGCTATGTAATGCTTTGGTAAACAGCTTAGGCAGGTCTGTTTAGCACTGCTAACTAGCACAGACAGTTTCTGAGAGAAAAATGCAAAAAAGGTCATGAATTTATAAATATAGAAGTTCTCAAAGCAACCCTGAAAAGGAGAGCAGCAAAAGGATGGAGGATTCATTATGCAAATCAGCAGATAATTGTAACAAAAGCATTATTATAAAAGTGAGTCATACAGCAAAGGAAGAAACAAAAAGCAAAGTGGGAGGCCAAAGATACCACTGAAAGAAGCACATTGAGTTAGATAACATACACAATCCATTAAGTCTTTGAAGTATTCTAACGCAACCAGCCAAACCTGCTGCCTTCCAGCTTTTCTAAACACAATTACATCCTTTGATGAGCAAGTAACTCATGAGACACTATTACGTGCCATCCTGTAGTCTATCACATATGCCCAGTCATCAGTTCGCTTATCACAGTCCCTAAGCATTTGTCTACAGCATGTGAACCAAGAAGTTATCACATGCTTTCCAACCAGACTTGGTTATCCCTCTGTAATCCCATGTCACTGTTGATAGTTCCCATGCTGGTGCCCGGGCCTGGATCTCATGTTTCTTCACTAGGACCCAGACATGTTGTTCTTTAAGTATGAAACATTTCTGCAAGGAGGGTGTTTCAGAAGCTGTTTTAGAGCAGAAGTCCACAAAAGCATTAGCAGCAACTTTGTCAGACCACACTGACACAGTTCCATGGACTGAACTGGTACTTTTACCAACCAAACAAGAGCCCAGAGACATGTTTTTGCCATTCTGTGAAAACAATTGCTGCTAAACTGTTTCAGATCTGGTAGTAGCATGTTCGTAACTGGAACAGCTACAGTTGTTGCACTGGGCTCTTGGATTTACAAGGCAATTGGTATTGACAATATTCCCAAACTCACTGTCATGGCCAAGTGGATGGCATTCCCAAATTGTGCATCCTTCTGCTCATACTTTCTACTGAAACTGCTTTTTACGCAGAGGAATGGATGCACATTCCTGACACCCAACAGTTGTTTCAAAGGAAAAAACTAGGACAACCTGCTGCAAGATAAGTGGCAACATAAGGACTTAAGGAAGAGAAATAAAGGCAGATAATTTCTAGTCAAGGAGCAAGTAAATATAATAAAAATCCACAGCACACTCATTTGTGTGTTAAATCATTGCAGGATCATTACGTTTTGGGTAATTTTATATATAGACAGCTAAAATGACAGTAATATATAAGAACTGCTGCATGGCTTGTCTTGTAGGTCCACCATTGAGGTTTTTAACTGCTTCACTGCATAGTTACAGCAACTCACAAATAGTATGTGTGTGTGTGCACCATAATCACAGAGTAATTGTCCCCAGACAGTCTTTGGAGAGTCACTGCTTGGAACTGGAGCTAATATCTAACTGTGACATTATCTTTGCTGCCTCATTGCCCTCCACAAGCTAATAAAATGAAATGACTGTTTCAGGGTAAACACCAATCTGTGTGTTATTATTTAAAAATTGTCAAAATAACACAAGGGGAAAAACCGAACACATGAAAGTAACATGAAATGAGCTGTAATGTCAGGTCTAAGCACACACCATATGCAATTAGAACTGCCTAGAGAAGGCAATGCTTCCAGACTGTTGGCCTAAAGGGTATTTTTTCTTCTGTTGAGGCTGAGACATTTCCTTTCACTGAGATATCAAAGTGCAGTGTTTTGCTATTTCAGAAATACAAACCCAAAGCACACTGTGCTACAGCATGGGGTAAAGCCAAGGTATCATGACACAGGCACAGTAACATCACAAGCTTTGCTAATAAAAAAAATGAAAAAGCACCTCCTCAGCTCTGTGTTCCTATTAATTTACTAAAAAACCAGCAGAGACTGACACATGGAATCACTGTTTTTGCTAGAAAACAGTTTCTTAACAGGAAGTCTAACTTTTAATGGAAAAGGACCCTGGCACTGCCAGTTAAGTGAAAATTTAAATGTCTGCTTGTGTGATCTGATCACCATGGTAGCCAGATGCTTTATAGATAAACATGAAAACACAAATCAAAGAGCACACAATCTGCCAGGGTGCGTTTGCACAGGGATAAACTCCAAGGCAGCTGTTTCAAGCACAGCGTCTGGACGAGGTAACACCAACAGGAAATTTGCACTGAGGTCAAAAACATGAGTTATTTCTTCAAAATAACCTTTGATAGCCATGAACTCGTACAATTAGAGGTGGAAGTGGAGCTTCAGGTGGGAAACACAGGACAATCACAAGAGGATTTGAAGGTAAACTGAGGCAAGGAGTATTTTGTGGATGAACAAGGCAGGAAGGGGTGACTGCTTTTCCAACACCAGGAGGGAACTGGTATTTCCCAGATTTGTAAATTGAGACTTCTGAAAACAAGGAGATTAAAACAACCGTAAACTTTGGGTTCTTTCACGTTGCTTCTGGGTTTGTGAGAGTTTGCAATGTACTTGAATCTCACAAACAGGCTTTGTTTCATAATAGAAGGAAACTCACTCAGAAGAAAGAAAGATTGATTGATTCTTATGTAAACCCTTGTTTCCTGGAGCTGAGCTTTCAAGTAAAACATCAAATACTACAGTTGCATAGCAACCTCTCCACTCTCAGTACAGGTAGACTGGTAGGCCAGTTCCACCTTTCCTGTTTCTCTAGGCTGCACAAACACGGCACTCAAATAGGTGGGATTTATGTCAGCAGAGTGAACTTCCTAGCTTGTGCACAACCTGCATTTAAGAAAACAACAGTTCTACTCAAACCAGTCTGAGATGGAAACTGTTCCAGGTGGTTCTGTGCTTATGGATTCAAATATATTGTGAAAATGAACAGTTTCTGATGTCTCAAACTTACTTTTACAGCTCACCTTGTGATGATTGGGAAACGCAGCTAAGCAGGAGGCATCTGTTTGCCTGCAACACTACGCTCAGTGCATTTTGCTGTTAATCACTAACTTGCTTGGAAGCACTCCAGTATTGTACCAGATCATCACGGTTAACACTAAATTGTGTATCGCAGACGCTGACTGAGAAATGACTGCAATCAACACTGTGATTGCACTGTGTAAGCACACCGCAGAACAAGTGTGTGCCACATCAGTGTGTTCTGCCCCGCCTCACATTGTTATTTCTATCCTAAACGCTGGCATGATCCCTCTTCAAATTCAAATAATCCTTTGATGCCTCAATTTTCCTTCCATATGCTTCTGCTGTCTACTTTGGAGTATTAATACCCCTAAAACTGGGATGCACATGACTTTTCCCTAAAATAAAGTTAAAACACTTTGAAAATGACTCATCGTTGCAAGCTGTTACTCCTAGTAGGAATCACAAAAAGCCACTTCTGATGCAGAATAGTAATGCGGCAGGAAAAAGTCCTGTAACCTAACCATAAAAATCCCCGAAGTTCCTGCCTTGCCACTTTCTCTGGCTGCTAGGGATTTGCTGCTAGTGATTTGTCCAGCCAAGCCGGAGTGGTGCTTGTCTGCCACCTCCCGGGGGACTCGCCCAGCAGCCACAAGCCAAGAAGAGATCTAGCCATGGCAATGGTCATGAAACAAGTTTGTACTACTTCAAACAGACTGAGGTCACAAAGTCTGGAAAGTTTGAGAAGGCTGCAATGAGTGAAATGGGCTGCTGCACTTGGTTTGGTCTATCCTCCACTTCAACCCAGTACACAAACAACATCACTCAGCCGAGGGCTTGTTGGTTTGGTTTTTCATTTGTTTGTGTGGGGTTTCTTTGTTTGGGGGTTAGCTTTGGTTTTGTTTGGGGAGTTTTTGAGGTTTTGTTAAATAAAACATGTGTTCTGCAGCTTGAGGTTTTCTAGATTTCTTTCATTTTTCTGCATGGAAATTTGGGCAAGTGGAAGGGGAGGATATTGGTCTCTCACTGATTTTCAGACACTGTTGCTGTACACATGAGACTGACTGGAGACTACTGGAGAACTAAACAACACACATAGTACACAGGATATTCAGGATGTAGGTTACAAATGGCCCATCCCTAAATATCTGTCCATAGATTTTAAAAGAAACCCAACATAATCCTGACTCTGAGGATATCCAGCTGTTGGCTTAATGTTTCACCATTAAAATACAGATTCAGCTTTAAACATAGATCCCGCTTTAGCTTCCTTCAGCAAATCTGCAAAAGGAACGTCAATTTAAACATTGAGATACTGATTCATAAGAACAAGTAGTGTTACAGAGAGAACAAGTTCCACTGTGAAAGAGCACTGGAGTAAAAACAGGACAAGATTTAGCAAGCTTGTGTGGTCTATGCATGGATTGTTTACACTTTTCTCAGAGAGCTGAAAAGCTGCTTAGAAAAAATAAACCAGGCAATACTGTGTTAAACAGCATTAAATGATAGTCAATTCAAGTAAATTAATTGGTGTTGGGGAGGTTAGAATTCAATCCATAATTTTAACACTTTATTACAGTATTAAATTACTGCAGCTGTGCAGTCCACTGCAATTACTGCCTGCTAGTCATGCTGGTGATTCACCAATCCATTCACCTGAATTTCTAAATTAGTTTCACTCCTTAAATAAAGCAATTTTAAAGTGTGACCTGTTTCTCTCTGTTCTCTAAACAAAGAAACTTCCTTCCATTGCTTTGCGCCCCCACCATTTACCACTGTATGTCACTGATTCCTTTTTTATTTCATAGCAGACGCAGATATTGAAGCTCAATTCACTGGTCAACAGGGGACACAGAGCTTCATGCTTTGCTGTTGGTGTCACAGCTTACGTTTGTCATGACATATGACCCTCTCTGCGCTTTCCATATTGTAAACCTCTACTGGAATGATAACCACCAGCACCTTAGGCGCTGGAAGCTGGACTAAGTCAGACGTAGTGTGTGCCCACCATGCCTTCCTTCCACACATTAGCCACAGCAGCACACAAGAGAGATGATAACAAGGCACAAACTCGAAACCAAGCAGAACTGGAATGAAATGAGACATCTTCTCCCTAACTGCTAGTGATAAATGAGACCACTGCTAGATCTGGTAACAGACAAGCATCTGCAGATCCAATATGCATGCTGCTTCATTTTGACAGATTAAGGTTCAAACCTTGCGATGCATATAGTAGCCTGATTCTCCTGTAATGAGCAAACAGTTCACTGCTCCAATCTTCTACTTCAGAACTAGTAAATCCTGTATTTAGAGCAGAAAAAGGATGTAGTGCTGTGCTGCAGAGATCAGAGTGAGAAAATGCACAGAGATAGAAATATTTTAGAGAATTTTACTTAGACAACAGGTCCAATGCCACAGCTCCTACCAGTCACATACCCATCAAAACAGTTTCACACACTGACATTCCCATCAACACATAGGTCCTTACAGGATACCAGTCTTAGCTGAGTCCTACTGCCTTCTCCTCTGCCCCTCCAGCTGCTTTCTTCACCTTCCACTGCAAACACTACCAATGCAGAGCCCCAGAACACAAACCCAGCACTGCTGTGTTTTACTTCCTTCCTCATCTTTGCCATTGATGCAACCAATTACTGAGACACACCTGGCTCTAAAACAGTGGATGTTAAATGAGGAGCAAAACCAGTTTGGCAGAAAGGTGAATGTCAGTCTTAATTATGGCCTATGGGAATATAAATTTAGACTACCACCTTCTCTTAGTTGCAGAATTTCTATGGTGTTGTCAAAAATGAAATATAAAAGGTCAGATTATGGGCCCTACAGGGATAATTGAGTACTACAGAAATCTCAGCTGAGGAAATAACAGGGCCCACCATTGCACTGGCCAAGAGCAAGACAAGGTCTCTCAGTTTTGTGGTCAAACTGTATGCCAAAACCCATCCTAGAGGAGGGGTGACACAGCCCACAGCCTCCAGTAACATTGTGACAGAGTGGGGAGGACAATTCCCAGTATCCTCTACAGTCAGGCAGCTTAAGATTCACCATTAACACAGAGACATTAACAGCCAGTTCAAATCTGAATGCTGCAAACACTTGCTCTAGCATTGGGCAGACATAATTATAGCCATTACTTCTTCTGAAAGATGTTTCTGAGGAACACTGTCAGTGGCTGCAGCATTATACTAAAAGGGTCATGCAAAACCTGTACTTTAATAAGTGGTATTAAAAAATAATCTGCTGTGGCAGCTAAAATCACATGGGAGACATTATGTCAGCGCTATTTGATAACCACTGTCCTGGCTCTGCGAATGCAGTTTCCTTTCAAGTTTGCTCCATATTATGGTTTGCCAAGATCTGGCCTGGCAGCGTTTAAGGTTCAATATCTATTTGGTTTAAGATGTCATTTTCTTCCAGTCATTTCTTCTATTTCTTCTAAGTGACATTTCCTTTTCCTTTTTTTTCTTTTGGTCTGTTTTTTCTGAGCAGCAATATTTAAGTCCCACCAATCAGTAGATAGAGCAGTCTTAAATTCACGTCCAGTTTGAGATGCTCTTAGCTTTTGCAACACTCACAGAGCAGTATAATCCCCAACAGTTTACCTGTTACTCATAGCTTGCTAATAGGTTTCACATCAATGAACTGAACTAAACATGAATCACTACAGCACAGCACACTTCAGCAAAGTCTCATTGCTTTGAGATCACAAACAATCCGAAAATTAAAGTGCACCCTTCCAAAGCAGTCAGGCCTGTCAACAAGTCTCCATTGCTCTAGTTACCTTGGGCTAGGAATCTTAAGCTGTTCCACTGGAGATGACACAGCTACAGAAGGAAGGGAGGGAACAGTCACGTTCTAAAGCAACAGTTGACCTGTGCAGAAGGAATTAGCAGCTAAGTAGGATTGTAAGCTTAGCTGCTGCATCCCCATAATTTGCTCTCACACCATCATCATGAAAATTCCAAATCAGCCTGTTAAATGGGTCAACTAACATTAACTCATAGCACTGCTGAACTCAAGCCTGCAGTCTTTTGTTTGAGGCCCCAATTTAAGTCATAGCAAGGCAAAACTTGAGTTAAGCTAACACTGTTACATCTGAAATCTACATTTAAGACAAGCAAACATTTTCAAAGTTACTCTGAATACAACCCATCATTTAAATACAGGTTTTATAAGTAATATTGCTCCTCCTTGGCAGATTCACAATAAAACACACCTAAAATTAGAAACATATTTGCAAAAAAACCACCCAAAGAACTATGACATTTCATCTGAGCTACTAGAACAACCTCTGTAGACCTAGAACAACATATATATATCTCATTCAACTACAAGTTTTACCAGCATTACTTTAAGGAATTGATTCCTACGTGGGAAATGGAAATACCTTACACTCATCAACCAGAAAGGCAGCTTTTTGGAATTAAATTGTATTTACATATAAAAAATTTTGAAAACAGATTATGTTGTGAAGAAACAGCCCATAACAAATCATAGAATCATTAGGGATTGGAAGGGACCTTGAAAGATCATTGAGTCCAAACTCAGCAGGATCATCTAGACCAAGTCGCAGAGGAAAATATCCAGTCACGTTTTAAGCATCTCCAGAGAAGGACACTCCACAACCCCCCTGGGCAGCCTGTTCCAATGCTACATGACCCTCACTGCGAAGAAGTTCCTTCTGATATTTATATGGAACCTCCTATGTTCCAGCTTGTACCCATTGCCCCTTGTCCTAACACCAGCTAACATTTAGAAGAGCCTGGCTCCATCCTCCTGACACTCACCCCTCACGTATTTGTAGGCATTAATGAGGTCACTCCTCAGTTTCCTCTTCTCCAAGCTGAAGGGACCCAGCTCCCTCAGCCTTTCCCCATAAGGGAGGTGTTGATGGACTGAGCATTAACTATTGGTAGAGTGACCATTATCTTAGGATTATGTGGTGACTACCTATTACTGTTAAAAATCATAAAGCTTAGCAACTAGTATTGTGTAGAAAGATGAGAGGCTAGGTGCACCCTGTCAAAGAAGAAATTGATTGCTAAAATGCTGGCAGAGACCAGATATACGATTTGGACTGGTGACAGGAAACAACAGGGCATGCGCAGAATGATGGAGTGAAAAAGTTCAACCCTGAGGAAGACCCTTACTTCATAGCAAGATGGCATCACAACCCTCAAAAAATGACCACCAAAAGAAACTGCGCAAGCTCAAGAAGGAGGAGACTTAATTAACATAGGGAGCAGGGACAGGTTAGAATATCTAATGAATATATATTATTTTATCGCATACAATCATGGTTTTGGGGGCTGGCTGTGTGCACATCTGTGGCGGTGCTAGCACTTGTGCACCCGCTAGCAAATAAATTACCTCCCCAAAAACTCTAAACAGAGTTCTTGGGTCCTTTCTGTACGTCAGTGTCCCACTTCCTTCATCATCTTCATTGCTCTACGCTGGACACCCTCCAGCAGCTCTGTGTCCTTCTTGAACTGAGGGGTCCAGAACTGGACACAATACTCCAGATGTGGTCTCACTAGGGCAGAGTAGAGGGGGAGAAGGACCTCTCTTGATCTGCTAACTATCCCCCTTCTGATCCACCCCAGGATGCCATTGGCC
This sequence comes from Phoeniculus purpureus, assembly GCA_028565055.1. Taxonomy (NCBI): domain Eukaryota; kingdom Metazoa; phylum Chordata; class Aves; order Bucerotiformes; family Phoeniculidae; genus Phoeniculus; species Phoeniculus purpureus. The sequence continues at coordinate 262,506 of JAOXOE010000441.1, forward strand.
GTCTTGGCCACAAGAGCACATTGCTAGCTCATAGTCATCCTGCTATCCACTAGAATCCCCAGGTCCCTTTCTCCTACACTGATCTCCATATGACAAAATCATGAAAAGAACATCTAAGAAATCAGAGAACAGGTCAACTGATCTATCAGGACAGATCTGTAGGTTTAATTTAACTCTTAAAAAATAACAGAATTAATATTCAATATTGTCCAATAATGAGAAAAGTGTTACTAAACAGACATGTCTGTATTATATTAAGAGCACTTACATCGTTGATGTGAAGGCAGCTAAGTCAACGTTCACCTTGGTATCTGCCAAGCCTCCTCGAATCATCTTGTTTCAGATAGCATATTCTCTGCAGTGGCTGTTGAATCAGCCCTTCTCTCATACAGACTGATAATTAGTTTGTACATAATGTAACTTTAGGGGGAAATGCGTCCTGTATCCTTGAGATCTTTTGAGACAATGACCCCTCAGCCTGTCTTTTGAGCATGTCTCCCCGATTAACAAGAGCTCCTCTGAGGAGGAAGGTATGGCTCTACCGCGAGCAGCCATAGCGGGCGTTAGCTGCCCCAGGACAGCGTGACGGCTCGCGGAAAAGAATGCTCAGAGACAACACGTCCATAACAAAGCAGCCCACGACGAAGGCTAAAAGTCGCAAAAACCTTCTAGTTTCTGCTCACTGTCGCTAGGGTGTCAACAAGGCAGAGAAGGGGGACTGAACAGTGAGGAAAAACACCCAGAGCGCAGCCCTCATAAAGGCCATAGGCACGGCTACCTCGAGCAGCTCGGCTATCTATTACAGAAGGACCGGGGGGGGGGGGGGGGGCGT
>JAOXOE010000441.1:272244-294915 GCA_028565055.1 Phoeniculus purpureus
ATTATGGGTGTGGGGGACCTGTGGTCTGTGGATGAGAAATGACATAGCAAATTTTTTTCTACGTTTATTGCTTGGAGCAATCTGAGTAGCAAAACACAGTGTATAGCTAGCATATCTTATTTTACATTAAATCACATATGCAAACATGCTTTGGCAGTAAAGTCTTTTAGGAATTTATTTAAAATATTATATGAAATTGATCTGTATCAATATATTAAATATTGAGTACATTTATATATAATATTGATTAAATGTAATAGTCAATATATTTATATCTAATTTAGGATTATTAAATAAAATTGTGATCCTGAAAGTCCAACAAGTGTTTATATTGCAGTATATAGTAAGATGTTACAGTGCAAAATAGCACAACCTAAAGTGACCATTGCCTAATTCAGTACTGTATAGTTATCACTATTTTATTTCCAGTGTTTTGTAGCAGTAGTTGGAATGTCTGGACATACATACCTGGGGGATGGGAAATGCACTAACACATACAGATGCGTATTTTTCCTTTTGGGGCCCTGTGGCAAAATACATTAGAGTCCTGTAGTCCTGTGCCCTGCAGTGTTTGCTAAGTGATCTAGTCTTTGTAATCAGCTTGATGATTACGTTAAATGACGACATTGCTGTGCTCATTTAAAACCTTTTTCTTTCTCATGCTTCAAATTTAAGATTTAAGACCACTTCAGAAAGCCTCTATTGTAGCTCTTTTCAGCAGAAAGTACTATGATCAGTGTAACACTTGTCTTGAACCGTGTTCAGAGGTGCATTGACAGATATAAGCTCCCATAACCAGTTTGTTACTCGTTTGTAATCTAGTAGTATTTGAATTGTTAATTCAAATACAGTGGTAAAGCTTCCAATCAGTCTAGGGTGTAATTATTTTTACATGCTCCTTCAAGCGAGGAAGATAAGCTCCTATCCAGCAAGCATAGTAACCAGGTAACACAAGATACATTTGAGAAGGAAAGGATTGTCGTAAAGACTGCAAGTTCCTGTGAGTGCGTGTGTGTTTGTGTGTACATCTGTAACCATGCTTCAGATACAAGAAATGGAATGCGTGATTCCAGTTACTCAAAGGGAAAGCATGAACTGTAGAGTTCTGGTAGATGTTACAAGTGAAAAGGGTTGTATTTGAAAGAAAAGGGAGAGGCTACTTTTCAGAAAATTACACTTCACCTTATAGGCAAATTTTCAACAATTCAAATTATGAATTACATTTTCAACTTTTCTTTCCAGATTCTTTTGCACAACTCACATAGCAACTGATTTAACTAAAAAGCAGAATGCTTATCTCTTGTTTTTGTTGGCATGTGTGGCCACTTATAGCTGTAAGCTGAAATGACTTTATTTCTAAATTTCTCTCTATTTGTTCGTAGAACAGAATGTTCTTACTGTTTGTTTTTCAGTTGCATATCCTATGTAGAATCACATCTGAGAATAAATTCAAAACTAAAAATTTTCTCAGATGTTCTTTAACATTGTGGTTGAATATAAATTAATACTTCAGTTAATTTTTGAAGGCTGACTGAGATGGTGGAATTGTGTTGAGGCTACTTTTATTGAAGCTTTAAGGTATATACAATGTATATGGGGAAGATATTTTTTTAAAGGTTTTTTTTAATCTTGTAAATCTTAGTTGTCTCCTTCTAGAAAGTTTCTCTTAAGTATTTCAGAACTAATAGATCTTTCTAGCCTCAAGTTGGGAAAGAAAACCCATGTTACGTCTTTGTTTTGCCTTGTTTTTGATTCACTTTCACTGTCTCAAAACTTGAATCTGAAAATTGCTGAAGCTTTAGTCAGTGTAAGCTGCATTTTTCCTGATGTCAAAACAAGCATATAGCTTTCCTCTTAACCACAATGTTTCCTCTGCATCACAGACAGTAAAGGAGATGAAAGTAGGTGGTGTTCTCTGGTAGGTTGGCTTTCCCTTGAGAATTTTGTCCTCTGAGTGACACAAATCTGAGCTGAATATTGTTACATAGTGGTCATCTATTATTGGAAGATAAGTAGAGTGAGGGTTGTGATTATGGCCTTTCAAAAAGGCATGAACCTTTTAACAGCTGCAGACTTCACAACACTTCTAGAAATCTTCACATTTCCCTTTGCCTAGCGTGAGGAATGTATTCTTTTTAGCCACTCCTAATCTTCAAGTGGAAATTATGATTTATAATCTGTATTGCCCAAAACTCTTTCCTTGCATATGCCAGCTCATTTAATAATGTAAAACAAACTTTGAAGCACGGGACTCCTGGCTGTGATTCTCTCTTGTATTGAAGACTGTTTTCAGTTCTGTGTCTGATGTTGTTCCGTGGTGGAACACAATGCTCAGCACCTAGTGCATCATCTAACTTATTGCTGTTGATAAACAGAAGTAACTGAAGACTTCGCATTTCCAATTTTTGTGCCAAGCTCTGACCTCTCTGTCATGGCTGGTTTGGTAGTCAGTAGAACATGGAGATGAACTGGGAAGAGCATGCTATCACAGTTTGTTACTGGGTACTTTTCTATTAAAGTTTGGTCAAAACTCATTCTGTGATTCTTATTTCTTCTGACATTGAAAGAAGCAGGTGCAGGACAGAGCAATATTAGGATTGGATGAAGCAAATCCCAGCTCATAACATTTTTGGGTTGTAGCATGGAATGCTTAAGGCTTAGGAGAGGGTTCTGCTCAGCAAATTTGCCAGACTATATAGTTTACTTTGGATACAAATGTAATCAAGTAAAGTAGTTACCTTGCTATTCTGCATCTACCGAGTAGGTAGGAAATGGTACAGAAATGCTACTCTTCTTACTCAGACGCTTTGTTTTCGTTAGTTGCTTAAAGCACATTTTTCTCTTGGTACCTTTCCTGTAAAGAATATACTTCCAGAAAGCTTGACTGTTCAGTTCATACCGGTGCCTCTTTCACAGTTCTAAAATGGAGCCTGTAAGTCTCAGCCCCACATATGCCATAATGTTAAATTCATAGATCGCATGATCTGGATTCTAGCCTGCTCTGCTGATTTGCTGTGTCTTGGGTAAGTGACTGAACCTGTTCTGCCATTATTGAAACACATACCTACCTCACAGGGTTGTTGTGAGGCTCTCTTTAGCAATTAAAGTGCTTTTGGCCTCTGGCTGAAAGGTGCTGCAGAAATGTAAAAATAAATTCTGATGCAATACCCTGTGATCCCATAGGCCCAACTGTCTATTTACTATTTCCTTTGTCTTTTCAACTGTTTGAGTCATCTTTTAGATACAGAAAGATTCGGTAAAGCTTTTCATGCACTTGAAAGAACTTCTACCAGTGGGTTTTTTTCCTGTGCTACTTTTCTTTCAGAAATCATCAGGCTGAAAATCCTCTTAAGCATGTTTATGACACTGTGTTCATGTATTTGCCACACTTCTTTAATGAACTAAAGAATTTTTAGTTCCAGTTGCTCTAAGTGGAAACTTTCATCTGTAAGTGCCCTGAATGTTGTAGGCCAGTTCACACCACACCTCTATCTTCTCTGTTTATTGCATTATATATACCCTTGTTAGGAGGGGCCTAAAAGCTGCCATGATTAAAGATTTTAAAATCCCATTTATGACAAATACTCCAGTTCTAGAAGCAATAAATACAAAGCTAGTAACATGCGTGTAAAGTATTTGACTGTTAATATGTATTATTCGTCTTGCGAATTTTGCGAGTAAGACTCGTGTGTTGTTGCTTGGTCTAAAGAAATGAAACTAGATCATTGTTCAGGTTACTTCGATTGATACAAACACTTGGAATTTTAGATGTCTCGGTAACAAACCAGATGCTGTATGAGGATGCAGAGGGTGGGACCGGAGCTTAGGGTTGATTGTTTTGCATTTCATCATATGCAATACATCAGTATCTTTAATTCATGTAATTCACGCTGGTGTGGATACTAGTCAGAATGTATCATTTAACGTACTTGTGTATGAAAATTGTAAATAAAACCGTTTAGAAAAATGATTGTTTTTGTTAAAATGTTTGTTTCTTCAAAGCATTTTCTTCCCCTGTTTTACTTTAATCTGGGTGTGAGTCCAGAAAAACAAATGTTATACACACCACTAGAATTCTGCTTGGGGAAATATGGGGACTGACTTCTGTCAGGGTGAAGTCAGCGTGATCAGAAGTCACAGTAGAATAGACTTATTGGCTGAGGGCCTGCTTAGTGGAGCTTTCAACTGAAAATGCTGTATGTATCACTAGCTGATCTTTTTTACTGCCCGTTACAATCTGTGCCCACCCTGCTAGTCTCACATTTCTCACAGTAAAAGTCTGCTCTGAGAAATTGCCATATGGGTGCTCTGTACAAACATCCTTATTGCACTTTCTTGACTACCTCAGTCAGATTTTTATTCTTTGGCAATTGTATTTATGATCTTTTTTCTTGTGTGTGGACTTGTTCCATTCCTGTTAATAAATGTTGTTCTGTCTGTGTGATTATTGTAGATTTGCGCTAGAAAGTGAATGCAACTTCTTTTCTGTCTTCTGTACATAAATCCAGGCCTGCACATCTTGCGTATTTGCCGTGGTCCTACAAGTTGTGTAATACCAAAGTTATCTGCGTAATTGACATTTGTGGTTTCAGAGGACATGTGGTACAACACCACTGGGTTTCTTTATGATTCTGTATTTAACCATTAAAAATGTCCTGAGAAAGTTAGGAATTTTAATTTTTGAAGTGGAAGTGATGCCTCATGGAAGAGATGACAACCCTCTTCTCTAGTGTGTTGCTGTTTTCACATGAATAAACATGAACTACTTTCTGTTCTGTTGTATTCTTTCCATGTGGGGTGACAGAAACATCCCTGGTAGAAGCATTCGTTGCATAAACGTGTTTACACTTGAAGTCTCAGTTTCAGATGTGATGAGGACAGCAAAAACTTTCTGTGTTCTTATGCTGATCCTTCTGTTGATATTTTGAGCAGGGGAATGTCTGCGTTAGGTCAGGCACAAACTTGAGCTGTTCTCTCGTGTCTGAACTTGAAAGAACCAGTGGTAAAAATACAGACCTTCCTTATGTACCCTTGGTTTATCTTCATGTGCATGGGTGAGAGAACTATAATCAGTTTCTCATTGCTTTATCTTTCTTCCAGCTTCCAGTTGTCAGCTGGTTGAGTTACCAGATAACCCTCTATTCAGAATCTGAGAAGACAAAACACTTCTCTGTTAAACCTCATCCACGTGCTTGACCATGCTGCAAAATCTCTGTGCAGACTATGAAAAGGCTTTGAGTCGCTGCTGTGATGAAATTCAGTGGCTTTGTTTAGCTAGAAATGCTGCAAAGGCAAGTAATTCCATCTGGCACTCCTGTTAGTGTGCCATGTATTGGAGGTGTGTTGTTTTTTCCCCTTGTTAGGTTATGCGCTCTTAGAGAATCACTGAAGGGTTTAGGTTGGAAGGGACCTTAGAGATCATCTAAGTTCAAATCCTCTCTCATGCTCTCATGGCCTGGTGCACTACAATGTTGAACTTCCTCAATGAAGTGTTGTACCTAGTGCTGTAAGCATTAGTGGTTTTGGTTTTCTGCAGTACCAAAGTGAATAGAAATTCTCTATGTTTGTGTGTATAGATCACTGCCCAGCTGACATTCCTGTTGTTTTGAGGCACATTTAATACATGCAGCTATAACTACACATGAGAAGGTCATAGAGTGGTTTGAATCTTGATCCGTATTGGGGTTTAACTACATTGGTACTGATAAACACTCCTAGTGTAGAAGCAAGAAAGCATTTCCAGAGCTCATTGGAATAGTGGCATTGGACATGTTTCATGTTCAGGATGGGCATTACAAGTAGTAAGGTGGGTTTTTCTGAGTTCAGACTGTACACAGGGAGGAGTGGTATTGCACCTTGAGACAAAAGTGTTTAACTCAGTTCAACTGAAATGCAAATGCTTTGGGACTGTTGTCATGGAAGAGGATTGTACTAAACTGTGCACTGTTCCATACCTTGCCAGTCTGTTAGTATAACCAAGGGTCTTGTAGGCTGCTGAGCTAAAGGCTCTCTGAGCTTTCCTGGATTTTCTTCAGAAGGAGGAGAGCTAGAATTGTTGATATGCTGAAGAGGAAGGTTGATAATTTAACTCTGTGTTTCAACAGAGCAGTTGTGGAGGTTATGCTCTTACTGAAATTCTCTAACTTCTCTCCATTCCTCCCTCTCCATCAGAAAGTGATGTGTGAATGCTTTTATGGTAGAATCAGAAGTGTATTTGCTATAAGAGTCATGGACTGTCAGTACTGTGGTCTGTACCTTCCAATGTGGCCTTGCAACTAGTCTTTCAGATGATGAGGAGGCCCCAGGAGTCCTTATCAAGACACAGTCTTTGGATTGTTCAGGCCTGTTCTCTGAATTTAAATACCATCATTATATTTGGTAAATGTTGGGGCCGGGGGGGAAGATTCCCTAGTAATGAAGCATTTATAACTTTTCCCTGCCTTTCTGTAGCCTCTCTAGTTTCTTTAAAAAAAAAATGTTACCCCAAACTAATTCCATGACAAACCTAAAAAATGTTGTTGTTCTAATCACATGGAGTATAGAAAGCGGAACCCCCTAAAAAGGGCCTTGTGTAAATTATTTTGAGCTGCCCTGTAAAATGAAAGACCTTGGTTTGGAGCTCACCTCTCTCCCCTTTCAGTAGAGGTGCCTCCACGTAGCTTTCAGTTTCCAACAGGGGAGTCCTCTGTGTTTATTATACACCCTCAGTGCATCTCTCTGTAAGCAGTTGTGCAGGAGTAAGTTGTGGAGAATGACTTGTACCTGAAGATTGTTCTCCTTTATTAACTTTTGGCTTCTCATTCTTCTTTGCCTGTGATAAATCTGCTGTGGTCACACATTAGAGCCCACGGACACCTTTGGAGACATAAGGACCAGTCTAAGGGAGAACCATTCTTTGGACCATTTTTGCAACAAATTACTGAAAAATAGCTCTGTGTATTCCAATCATGGAGGCAAAACATTCCTTAGAATTGCTCCTTGACTGGTTTTATCTGGGGGACTGGTCCTGCACTAGTTTCCTAACAGGAAACTTAATGCTTCCCAAAATGCCCCCTCTTCCCCAGCTGTATCACCAAAGCACATTGCAAATCCCACTTCATTTCTCTGAGATGTTGGGGACACCAAAATCAAAATAAGAATTATTTGAAGAATTATTTGAGGGTTTGTTGTTTTGTGTTTGTTTTTTTTTTTTTTAAAGGGCTGCAGGCTACCTTGAAAACACCTGATTTCTGAATGAGGGGAAAAGCAACTAAACAATTTTAAAGAGGCTGAAGTTAGAGCATGGTAGGGTGTGATATGTGTAATGAAACTGTTGGCTTTTATTTTTCCTAGGTAGCGATGCCTCATGTACCCCATATGCTTTGTAGACTTCTGCAGCTATCTGATCTCTGCCTTATTTTAAGGTCTTAGTATTGCATGGAGTTTTGAAGTTGGGTGATGGCATTAGCGCCTTGCTGGTGGTGATGCCAGACTGCAGTGTAACTGTGCTCCATCTGGCAAGCTTGTGTAAGACACTGTTCTCTTACTGAATTAAACTGCAGAGCATTCCCATTCCATTCCCCTGCTGGGCATCTGCTTGCCGAGGTTGAGGTAGACAACCAGTGTAACCATCTCCATTTACAAACTAGGGTTCTCCAACCTAACCAGATGGTTAAACACCTTGCTTTTAAGCTTCCGTCTTCATTTAACTCTTCAATGATCCTGTCAATAGTTACGGCAAGTCTTTAATTGGTTGCATTCGTTGCATTGTGTCATGTTAATGGATTATCTTGCAATCTGTGGGTGTTTTGTGTGCCCTATAAACTTGTTCCTCTGATGTCCAAAGGACTTGTTCCTCTGATACCCAAAGGATATGCTTAGTTCTGTTGATGTTAGACGTCTGAAAACAGGTTTTAAAACTTCCCGTTGCTTCTGTGAAATACCAGAGACAATGAGGAACAGGAATAAGAGGCAGAGAGTATGAAAATGCATGAGTTGAGAGGGAAGGAAGGTAGTTTGCAGGAGTGTGAATGTAAGGAGGGTGTTTTCTGCCGTGGCTTAAAGCAAGCATGAAATTGAGGAAATTACCAGCCATGGGGCATGCTGAGAATATACTTTTTATTGAAATGAGATTTGCAGAGAAATTGAGAATCTAGGTAAGGAGTTGAATCTGTCTGGAAGGAAGCAGAAACCACAAGGATACTTAGCACTTGTAAATGACTCCATACAGTTAGTTGGTATTACATCAGTTCTGGTAACAGGCAGACTGCCTAAATCAAGGAATGGGTTTCCTGATTTGGAGAAGGTATTAGAGAATGGGCACCAGTGACAAAGATGTGTCATACAGTGAGATGCAGACTGAAGGGGAGAGTGTCTCCAGTAACTTGAAAAAATCTGCCAGATTCTGTTGAGGCAGTTGTCTAAAAATAGTCATAGAGGAAACGTCATCATTTTGCACAGAAGAGCTTGAGGAAATAGAACAGGGAAGAACTAGCAATGCTGCTGCTGCTGTATGGGAGTTTATACATATAAATGAGCTTTACCCAGGACAGCAGAACTTGCAGCTGCGGTAGCTCCCTTCGCCTCCCAGTTTCTGGGCAGTTTTAAAATGTCACAACTGTAGAGCAGCGAAGGAGCAGATTAACTGAAGCTGCCTTTTTGTTCTGGAGAGCATGGCGTGTGCTTGTCATCACGACATGAAAAGGGCTGCTTCTGCAGCTTTCTTATGAATTAGCGTAATTCAAGGAGAGATTTGCAGTAATGGGACTGAGTTTATCAGGAGGGAAAACAGTAAGAACTTGGGATGGGTTTGATATTTAAACATAGCTGCAAATTTGAAGGAAGGAAAACACCCAATAAGTGTATGAGAGGTAGCAATAGAACATGATAGATGAGAAGGAAGCAGGAAGTGGAAGTATGCTAAAGAAATCACTTATTATTCTGACTGAAAACAAAAGGAAGGAAAAAGGGGAAGTGTTGTGTGACATAACAGGTGGATGGTAGAGTGAATCAGTGTCTGCAATTTAATACAACTTTACAGCTACAAAGAACATTTGATGGTACCGGTTGTGTCTGAATCTAGACTCTCAATCCTTGTATTACTCATCTCAAATGCATGAAGTTTGTTGATACTTAAGGAGGGTCTGTTTATAAATTAATTTCTTTCCTAATGCATCTGGAAACGCGTGGCATTGGGGTTTTTTTATCTAATAGATGAAAGTTGTGTTTATGCAGTTTCTTTAAGAATTACTTTGCCCTCTTTCAAGCTGTGGCATTTGTGTCTCTTCAGAGCATCACTTCACAACTTCATTTGTGTTCTTTACTGAAGACTTCTCTGATCTGCTCCCTCACTGGCTCCAGGCAACTGCCTTTCCCAAACATCCACATAGACCCAGCTTTACGCTGGAAACAGTCTTGGAAAGTCTTTTCAACTCTGCCCTCACACTTAGTTTTCTTTGGGTTTGTTTTGTTTTGTGGACTTTGTTTTCATTTTTAACAGTTAGATGGAGACAGTCCTGTAGGGATAGTGTGTTGATGTGATGGTCAGTTGCTTTGGTTAATTGTTACTGAAGGCTATCAAAGGCTTGGGATCATGAGGCTTTAATGACAATTTTCTAGAAGCAGACTGATGCTTTCTTTAGGTCAATGTAGTGGCCATTTATATGGCAGCTGAGGCTGCATTCTGTAGGGAAAATTTATGACTTGTAAATGTTGGTGTAATGCAGTGGATCTGAAAGCCTCTAGAAAGAATAGACAGACTAGTAGGTGGAGACTTGCCATTGAGAATCATTTTAAGGAACTTCAAATCTCATTTGATGGCAGACTTGGAAATTGAGAAGCACAGCCGTACAAATGTGAAAAATTACACCCAACTGAATGAAAATAACTTAGAATCTCATCTTACTGCATTTGGAGAAAATGAGTTTTCCTGTGCTTGTCATCTGTATCTCTGCCCTGCAGACGTTACTAATAGCAACATAAAAGCTGTATGTTCACAGGGAATATTAAAACTTTGAACACAGCTGAAATACTGAATCATTCAATCCTTATCTGGTACAAATTGCAGTAAACTTCTGTGTTACTACAATTACATCTACAATTGTATGCTAATTTTTTCTTAAATAAACTGTTTCACTGGTTAAGCCTTGGAATGTCTTGCACAAATGAAATCTGTGCTTTGTTCAGCGTTATTTTTACAGCCAGTTATCTAGGCAGTTACAGTCCAGCCTCCTTGAGTTGATGGCCACACGCAGGTGTCTGTTAGCCCTCCATTTCAGTGTTCAGCAGAGCTGCTTTGCTATTTGCAAAGGTAATTGCTGTTACTTGACCTGTAGGAAAATCAGTTTGTCCTGTTAAGTGCTCACACAACTAGCCACTGACTGAAGGACTTAGCAAATAGCAAAAGGCCAAATGTGCTGATGATGGAAGAGGGAATGAGCCTGTTATGCTCCCTCCAGCCTTTCAAAGGTTACATTTCTTCCAGGCAGTCTGAAAAGTTTGTGGTCCAGGCTGTATTTACTCTGCAAATAACTTTCAAACATCTCTCCAGCCAGCCCTGGCCTGTATTTTGGAAGTGGGTAGAGAAGTGTGAATGGATTTTATTACACCTGCAGCTCTGGGCTAGCAGAGACCTAAATTACATCCTGCTGGCCTTTGACAGTGGGTAAAGCGTTCATTCAAGATGTAAAAAAGCCCAAAACAATGCAGGTGATTTCAATGATGATAGACTATGTGCAGTCTGATTTTACTTTTAAAACGTGAATTTTATAACTATGGGATACATAGTCATCTCTCAGTGTGTGGCTGTAGGGCTTTCACAGTGAGCTCTCCCTTCAGCAATAAACCAAAGCAAGACTGTAGGATCTGCTTGTAATTTTTGACTCTGGAGCATACACTGTGTTTATAGTTTTAAAAAGCATTAAAGGTGGTGTATACATGGAGTACTTATAACTAAACCAGATCTTAGGAAATAGTAGTTCTAGAAATACCAGCCACTATGAACTAAGTCCTCAGAGAATTAACACTGGTGTTGCTGTGGTGTTTTCTGTTCTCCCAACCTCTTCCTTACCAGCTGGTGCAGTTTGCCAGCCCTGCTGAGAGTTTCTCCTCAGATCCCTCTGCCATTCAAAGTTCATAAAAATGCTGGTGAACAGTAGAGGGGAGGGTAAAAGGAGCTGCCTCACCAAGGGGAGAGCTGGAGGCAGTGGAGAAGGGAATACTCCGTTTTATGCTTGAGACAATGATTTTTTTCCCTTGGAAAATGGCTATTGAAAAGGAAAATGCTGTTGGGATCTAGAGGTAGTCAGCAGAAAAAGCCACGTGTTGGGGAACATGAAAGTTCCGCAACAGACAGACCTTGCTGTCAAAAAAGAATTAGGTAAAAAGTTGAGATTCTCTTTTGATGGGATTTTACAACGGAAGGGAATTTAAAATATGAGGATTTACTTTCCTTCAACTAGAAATAGGGCAACATCAGAGTCCTTGACCACAGAAGATTTTGGTCTGACCAATCCTACAGCTGGTGTAAGTGCTGCTCAAAGGCTGAAAGATTGTGCTGAGCTTGGCACAAGGGTTGCATTAGACCTCCTGCAGATGAGCTGATGTTTCCCAACTCTCCCATTACAAATTCTGTTGTGCTTTAGAGTGGCAGAAATATAAAAACGATTTCACCAGTACCTGGTGTGCAGAAGGGTGCTGCTTGCTGTCTAACACCATGTTCTCAGGGAAAAGAAAAGGCTTTGGGAGCTGCTGTCATGTTCTGCACCAAAACCAAAGCTGTGAGACCCACAGGGATACAAAAAGTGAGGTTTCACAAGGAGTTTTGATGCCTGTAACAAATACAACCCAGTGTTAACGAACCTGCCCTTAGCTAGAGGTTCTTTATTTCAGTGCCAGTAAGCACCTTTCTGAGGGTGGTGTCTGTTGTCCTTGTTCTTCAGGGTGTCCCTGCCCACTGCCCAGTGTCGGCGCTAATAAACGCGTGAAGGGTGCCAGCCTGCCCTCTGCATCTGTCTCCTGCTTTTCTTTTTATCCTGTCTGAAAGGAAACCTGTTACTTGCAAGTTTCACTCCCTGCCTGTGTTGTGTGTGCTGTGGGACTGAAAGGAGTGCTGAGCTGTGAGCGTGGGCTGAGCCCTCCTGTCAAAAACCAGGCTCTCTGAGGTTTATTACTGCCTTCCCTTACTAAATCCTGGTCCCAGGGCTGCAGTACCCACGGGTCCATATACGTACTTAGTGCAAGCAAGTACCTTGAAATAAGGCTAAGTGTCCAAACCAGAAGTCAGGAAAAGAACTTTACCTATTGGAACCTACGTTTTGGCCCTAGTGGAAGCGAAAAATAATGGTAATTTTAAAAAATACCCCAAAACCCTCTCTAATTGTAGAAAAGCTAAGAAAAGTGCCTGATTTTTGTATGATTGATTCTAGTTTTGCATTACATTACGTGGTATTACAATGTCATTAGCTTAGACAACCAAAGTACAAACTGGGATGCTGTAGTACTGTGTGAATATTTTCCTACTATTCTAAGATGGTTTAAGTGATTTATTTTTTTCTGCTTCCCTATAGATTAAAGCAAAAAATTATGACAAAGTGGAAAAGGTGAGTCCTGTCAATTATATCTCTATAGCCAGAACAATATCTCATGGTTAGGCTAAAGCAGATTGAAAAGAATTGTAGCTGTCATTGAATGTGCTAATCACAGATAAGGAGAATCACAAAACTCCACTTGTTGCTAAGCTATAAGTGATGAAGTGTACAGAGGAGTTTCTCTGCTTAATTCTCCACTCCTTTGCTAGGCATGAAGATGCTTTAGGCAAAAGGATTGCTAGTTTAACTTTCTCTTACAAACCATAATTACAAAGATGATTGTAATTCCTGCTGTGTAACTTTAAATGTAGAAACCTGATTTCTGTATCTCCAGTCCTGATCACGTCTTCTTGATGTATTGAACAGTTATTTCAGCGATGCCTTATGAAGGTTTTACATATTGATTTATGGAAATGTTACCTTTCCTATGTACGAGAAACCAAGGGGAAGCTACCTAGTTACAAGTAAGTTGACTGAGTTGCTCTGAATTGTTTGAGTGAATCTCTTCTTGCTTTTGTGGTTAGGGTGTGGGGAGGAACCTGGGCAGCAAACATGCCCAGGGATCTTCTGGTAGAGGGAATAATGGATGATCTGCATTTAGAAAACATTTTTTTGAGGTTTCTTGACTTGAGCTTGCTGGGGAAAATTCCTTCCTGTAGTATGGATCCATCTAACAGGGTAGGACCAGAGCAGGGCCAAATCCATGCCAGTTCCCTGCAGCTGAGGCTGGTGCTGGAGCCAATCTGAATCACCCTTCTTCAATCAGGACCTTTTGCTGTCCTCCCTTTTGTGCCCTGCTCACAGCCTCCGCAAAATTCAGCACTGATTCCACCTGAGGGACTGGGTTAGGAAATAGTTCAGTACTTACAAGAAGTTTTGGAAAGCAAAAAACAGGCATAAAAAAAAATCAGACTGCCAGAATGTTGGGGTGTATTCATCTTCATTAGACAAGATAACAGTTGAGAAAGGCTCAGCACCCCTCCTGTAGTTTGATTTTTCTCTATTTTTGTGGTTAACACAGTCAAGGTGATCCTGAAACCTGTGAGGAAACTGGGAGCAAAGTGGGAGAGAGAAACAGCTGTTTTCATTGAAGCTTGATCAAAGAATTAAATCTGTGAACACTATAAATTGTTGGGGGCGGAGGGGGGGCAAAATAGTTTGAGTGGGTTAAGAAATCATGAAAGATTGCAGGCAGTTTCCACACAGGGGAGCTTCTGGCTGCCCCAGCCTTTTGGTGCTCCTGGACAGTTACAACAAGGGTTGGGGAATTATTAGGGGGCAAAAAAACCAATCTCAGGGACATCTGTCAACTGAGAAGATGTAGAGAGCAGTTTTTTCTATCTTTTGCTTAGCATTTGCTGCACAAAATACTCTTAAATAAAGAACTTTTAAAAATACTAAGCATCTGCTCTATGGTCTTTGTGGTTTGTTTTTTTCCTCAGAGAAAAAATGGCTCAGGCATATGATTTTGCTCTGGATAAGATTGGCATGGAAATCATGTCATACCAGGTATGTCTGTTTTATCAAAACACATCTTGTTTCCAACTTTCTAACCAGTACAACTAAACATTTGGCTCCATTAAATGTCATATTTTTTTCTCACGTAGATATGGGTGGATTACATCAATTTTTTGAAAGGCGTGTAAGTACTTCAATTTCTTTAAGCTCTGTTAATGTTGCTGCTCATGCTGGTTATGGTCTGTAATCGCTGACATGAATCTCTCTCCCCGCTCTTCAGAGAAGCTGTAGGATCTTATGCAGAGAACCAGAGGATAACAGCTGTCCGTAGGGTTTACCAGCGTGGCTGCGTGAATCCCATGATAAACATAGAACAGCTCTGGAGAGATTATAACAAATACGAAGAGGTAATCAAGAACATGAGATTTGTTTATGATATTAAGAAATAATAGCTGTATAATCAAGTATGATGTCCCAACTGTCCACTGCATAATTATGTAAGAGATGGCTGGCAGCATAAACACGTTTTGTGTCTGGAAGGGACCAAGACCTGTGGCAAAAGCTACAGGTACCCAAGTGAATTTTTTAACCTAAGGCTTACTATAAGAACACATTTAACTGTCCCGTTTCCCAGTTGGACCAGTGGAATTGCTGGTGAACTAGTCATTACTGCCATCAGTGATGGAGAAGGAGGATGTATTTAAAGACAGCTGGAGCAGACCAGCTGGCAGTGAGGACTGGCTTCCCCAAGGAGGCACTCCCTGCCTTCCAGCTGCCACTGCGCAGGGTGCATGGCCATTCAGCTGTGGTGGTGTGGGCTTCCTTCCCAGGGTTAGTGACCTGGTCCACGTACATATAAACTGCTGCTCACCATCCCTCGCCTGAAACCATGACAGCCTCAGTTCAGGTGAGTCTGCCCTGCCACCAGGGTGTCCTCAGCCAGTGAGACCTCACTGCCCTTGCAGGGTCGTTTGTAGCTGCACCTTTGTGGTGGGTTTGTAAACACATTTGTAACAGCTTCTTCCCTTACCCAGTCAGCATAGAGCTGAGGGTGGTTGTCTTGTGCTCAGCATCATGGAGCAGGGATGCTCAGCACCCTCCTCTGTCCTGCCCTTTGCACCTGGGGTTACTGGTGCTGGCTGCCATGGACCTGTTATGCATTCAGCAGGACGAAAGAGACAGTTCCTCTTTCCTTGTTGCTGATTGCCTGAGTTATAGGCTTGGTGGCCTCTGTCCTTAATAGGGCTGCTGTGCTCAGCCCATGGGAGCACCTCAGGCTTCCAAAGCCATGCACGTGTACTGTAACAGCTCATACCCCGTCAGGGGTGCCACAGTGCTGAGCTCCTGGGGAGATACCCAGGGACATCCCTCCTCCTGTGCAGAAAAATCCCTGGCACAACTTCCCTGTGAGCCTCTTCTTCCCCTCCCACAGACCACTTGAAGGCTGGTTCCTACTACTTCCATTAATGCCTAGGGAGAGCTGAAACCAGTCCCACATTCTTTCTGTACCTTCTTCTAGCAGAGGTGGCTCTGGCCAACATGTCTAACACACCCCAATACCTCGGGCTATGTGGGAAATCGAGGGCCAGTGCTCTCCTTGGACACAGGTTTCTGCATGTCCTGTTGTGGCTAGGCTAGCCCCAAGGGAAAGGGCCAGCGCTTACCTGGCCTATGGAAGGGAATGCCTCTCGCTCGGAGGGTGCTTTGAGGTGAAAGTGATTTCCCACAACGGTAGCTCAGCATTGCAGAGATCATGTGCACGTCTTGGTGCAAAAGGTTGCTGGCTGTTTGTTGCAGTTAAAATACTCTCAAGCTTCCTTTTAGCTCAGTCAGTAGCTAGCAGGTAGCCTGTCAGTCACCAGTATCTTTAATTAAACTGATGGTCAAAACAGTAACTGTCCTAGTGAGACCCAGCAGTGCCAGTCCTTGGCTCCCAGAGCTGCACAACTGCTCCTCCTGGGAGAGGCTGGAAGAGCATTGTGGTGTCCTGGCCTGCTCCTGCATTAGGTGGGGCATTGCTGGGTTGGTGTGTCAGCTGGCCCACACACCTGTTCCAGACAGCACCTTGCACCGGCTCCGAGACCGCCTTTGCTCCTGTGGTGCAGCAAAGCCCGGCTCTGTCACAGCCTTGACAAGCCTCACCAGCAGAACCAACCTGGGCACAGGCACGAGCAGAAGGGCCGTTTCTTGTCTTGCTTCAAGAGCAGTTCTTTGGATTTGTCTGTGCTCGTGACCCTGTGACTGATGTTGAGATGCAGGTTGTGCCTCGGCTGCTCCTGGCAGCACAGCAGGCCTCTGTGCCGGTGCTTGGTCTTGGAGAGGGTCACTCTGTGACAGTTGTCCAGTCTCGGTGTGAGGCAGGGCAGGCATATGAAGGGTAGAACCTCTTTTAAGAGCTGCTGGTTACTTCATGAGCAGAGGGGAAAGGCAGAGCACTGAGCTTGAAGGTCAATCTCTGGTGCTCCTTGGCCAAGAAAATGGAATTGCTTATCTGCTGCCTCCGGCTTCACCTGGTGAGTGGTGGTAGCAGCAGGGCAGGGAGCTGCAGCTCCCGCTAGGCACTGACCGTGATTTTAAAGGAAAAACGTGACTCAAAGACATTCCTTGCACTTTCTTCCGCAGCTGGTTTATCCATTTTTGACTAAGCCAGCAGATTCATTGTATTTTTGAAAGCTGTAGGTGATTAAAAACGTACTGAAGTGTTTCAGGTCAGTGAATTTTTGTTAGTGACTTTATTCTCTGGTAAATAAGTTCTTGTTCCTGTGTTTCTCAGGAGGAAAGCAGAACTATTCAAGCTCAAGTAATTTTAAAATGAATCTGCCCTTCTCCCCCACTTTTGCATCCCCTTTTAAGCTCTTTTCTGCCTGAAATGAGATTCAGTGTCACATGTTCCCAACTCCTCCTCTCACCCTTCTGCAGGGCATCAATATTCACTTAGCTAAGAAGATGATTGAAGACAGGAGTAGAGATTACATGAACGCACGACGTGTAGCAAAGGTACAGCCTTCTCTTGACTTGTGTCTGTTCTGTTGAAGTCCAGGAGCCGGCATCGCACCTGGTTCTTTTGTTTTAGTGTATGTTAGACTAATGAGGCTGGTTTGCTCCAGCACCTCTGTAGGTTCTGTAAAGCATAACCCCAAAGAAGTGTTTGAAATCTTCTGGTTCTACTGTTGGTTCTGTTGTAGGAGTATGAGACAGTGATGAAAGGTCTGGACCGCAATGCCCCCTCTGTCCCCCCCCAAAACACTCCACAGGAGGCACAGCAGGTAGACATGTGGAAGAAGTACATCCAGTGGGAGAAGAGCAATCCACTGCGTACAGAAGACCAAACACTCATAACTAAAAGAGGTAGTGAAATGCTGCACTAGCACAGTAGAACTTCTCTCTTAGCTCCATTACACCTCCAGTGGAAGTAACATGGTGACAGCATTCAGGGATTACACTTCCTGGGTTGTGTGGGTGGTGATTTTAAATAGCTCTTCAGTTTTGGCTCAAGCCAAGCTGAGAGTTATGAGGGATAGTGCTGGTGCCACTGAACTGGCACTGGGGGTCAGGAAGTGGTGGGTCACAGCCTGGTTTAGTGGCTTCAGCTGCTGATTATATTTGGAAAGTTCCTGGTGTCACACAAGAGCTGCAGTTGTGATGGAGGTATTCAAAACCATTTGGTGTTGTCTGGTTTATTTGTTGGGGTGTGTATCCTGCACTTCCATTGTGCGAGGTGGCTCCACCGCTGCAGGAGTGTACACGGAGCCTTTCGTCCCTTTTCCCCCAGTGATGTTTGCCTATGAGCAATGCCTTTTGGTGCTGGGACATCACCCGGACATCTGGTATGAAGCTGCACAGTATCTCGAGCAGTCCAGTAAACTGCTGGCTGAGAAGGGGGTAAGCACCTTGCCACTGCTTTTCTTTCCTATTCCAGTGCTTTAACACACTCTGCTGTTCATGTTTGCTCAGATAATTAAGAGGCAAGAAGGAGGGTGTGAAAAATATTTAGCAACGTATGTTTGGGTCATGTTCAGGATGTTAAAATCGGGGCTTTATCAAGAAAGAAAAGGTTTGCATTTGAGATGAGAATGAAGGAAAACTATTTCAGTGTTGGTCACTTTGGGGTCTAAGGTGGGGGGTGGGGATTGGCTTGATTTTGTGATGCCTGAAGTACTGAGGAGGTGATTTTCTCGTCACTGGAGCACTGAACAGTGGAATTCACTGGGACTCTTCACAAACAGAAGATAGTAGATTGTCCTTCCCTGTCACAGACACTGAGCGATGACATTATCGTACTTGTTTTACAACAGGACATGAACAATGCGAAACTTTTCAGTGATGAGGCTGCTAATATTTATGAGAGGGCGATCAGCACTTTATTAAAGAAGAACATGCTGCTTTACTTTGCATATGCAGATTATGAAGAGGTGAGCAAAACCCCAAAGGCATTTCCCATCTATAAGGGAGTTACATTTCCTAAAATTTAATTTACTGTCTCTTCCAGCTTTAACCTCATGCAGCGTTTCCGTGGCTGAGCTGACAAAACAGGGAGGAAAAGCCTGTAGGATGACTTATAAAAGTTTTGAAAATCTTGTGTTTTTCCACTTGGACATTGACTGTATTTTTCAAATTACTCTGAAGTTGAAAGGCCGATAGTTACTGTTACTAGAGCATCAGCTTCTTCACTTCTAAAATGGGGATCCAGAACACTTTTCCCATCTGATTGTTGGCATTTCCTGTTTGGATTTGTGTGGCTGCAAGAGACATTTTGCCCATTGACATTGAAGAGTCATTGCTGGGAAATCCTGAGGACAAGAGCAAATTTGTCCTCAAAAGAAAAAGCCTCCCTGTGTCCTGAGTGTACAGGCTGCTTGGGATTTATGAGGCTGCACAACATGACTGGGAGGCCTGCAGCTGGCAGAGAACTGAGTGGCTGACTTCAAGTCATAGAATCACAGACTGATTTGGGTTGGAAGGGACCTTAGATACCAGCCAGTTCCAATCCCCTGCCGTGGGCAGGGACACCTCTCACCAGATCAGATTGCGCATAGCTGCATCCAACCTGGCCTTGGATGTCTCAGAGAGTAAAGGAGGTGGTTCTCCTGGCTGGCTGCACATCCCTTATACACAGAGGTAAAGGAAACAGTCTTCTTACCCCAAACACTGCACTGTCAGCTCTGTTGCAGTATCACTAAATTAAAAAAATACTTGAGAGGCTCTTGAAAAGCCTGTACTAATTTTCTAGTGAGAAACCGATGTGGGAAGCAATGACTGCACAGGCCAGAGAATTCACCTGTGCAAAGGGAGTGATGTACAGTGTTCAAGTGGGGAAAGAAGGAACGGGAACAGATTTAGGTTTTTGCTCAGACTGACGTTTGCATCCTCTAGGGTGGTTTGTGATGGCAGCACCAAGCAGTCTGTGTTTCCTTTTTATTTACTTAGAGTCGGATGAAGTATGAGAAAGTGCACAGCATCTATAACCGACTCCTGGCTATTGAAGACATCGATCCCACCCTGGTAAGATGATTCTTAGTGGTGTTGAGTGTTTCCCCATTTGCATGGATGGTCACCTGAGTACACTCAGAGAATGAGGATTGTGAACAGGGGTTCGCTGGGTCACAGGGCTGATTGAGCAGGCAGAGTACTGAGATGACAGAACTACATTAAAATTTGAGCAAGGTCGATATTGACAGCCTTTAATCCACTTAGACTCACCGAGTCGTGCACTTTCCTTCTCCAGCACCTGTGGAAAATCTCTTAAAACGAGATGTAAGAGATGAGATTCCTATTGCAGCTCTTAAGACCCGGTGTATGTTTGGTTGGCTCAACTGGAGTTTCACTGTACACCCCCTTAACTGATGATGAGATGGTTGCTGTTGTCCGCTGTTCTCCCTGCACAGAAATACCCCACCCCATGTACTTGCAGTTTGCATATAGGTGTGTGTCAGGGAGCATCGCTGTATGGCTGTGAGAGATACACACAGCATGCTGCCCACAGTGCTGTGTGCCTGGGCTGGTGCCACACACCATGTCCTCCTGTTTGAAGAATGCTGTTGTTTGTGGTGTGATCCAGAGGGGAGGGATGTTGAATCCCAAAGAAACGCAAATCCCACACTGGCCACTGAACTGAACCAGCACAGTCGGTTTTTATCCTCTTCACTAGGTATAAATGTTTGCAGATGGGGTGGTTTGTGTCTTGGACTAATGCACAGTGAAATACTTCATCAGCCCTTCGGGCTGTTCCTTAGCCATACGGTTGTCTTGTCTTCCTGCAAAGTGGCTGTTTTTACCAGAAGCCTCCAGTTCTCTTAAGGCACCAAGTCACAGTATTTCTAGCAAATTAGGGAGGCACAGCACAGCCTTGTTGCTGCTATGACGGATGGGCTGTGTGTGATGAGTGGAGGTCACCTGCGAGATAGCCAAATGCTGCCTTTCCCCCGGCGTGCTTTGCTGGCGCTGCTGCCACACAACTGTTCATATGCACCTCAGGTTTACATCCAATACATGAAATTTGCAAGGCGAGCAGAAGGCATCAAATCTGGAAGAATGATATTTAAGAAAGCAAGAGAGGATACCCGGACCCGCCACCACGTCTACGTTACTGCGGCTCTGATGGAGTATTACTGTAGTAAGGTAATTAGAGATGCTGTTTGATACTGAGGAAGTGTCAGGAGGCCGCCTGGCTCACTGAAGCTAATAATTGTCCTTTTAATGTTTGCAGGATAAGTCTGTGGCCTTTAAGATTTTTGAGCTAGGGCTGAAAAAATATGGGGACATTCCAGAATACGTGCTGGCCTATATCGATTACCTTTCTCACCTCAACGGTAAGCGCCAGGCTTTGCGAGGTCCTGGGAAGCATCACTGTGCCTTTGCTAGGAGCTCAAGTTCTTTGTATTTTAGTTTTCGTTCTTTTTGACGAGCAGCAAGTGATGTGAAAACCAAACCTGCTTGTTTGTGCTTACTGCAGTCCCAGAGACTCGGTGACATTAGAGCTTGATTCTGTCTAATAGAGGAGAGGGATAGATGTGGAAATCAGTGTGAGAGGGGTGGTGTGTTAGCTGCTCCTGACTAGAATTAATTTAAACCCACTGTCCCCAAATAAGATGAGCAAATAGATGAGTGGATGTTGGTCCTGCCTAGAAGCTGCCAGGGAGGTGCTTTGCTTGCAGAGAGCAGGGCTGGGGTGAGGCTGGCAGCTCACTGCCTGTGTGGCACTGGGGGCTGGTGGCAGAAGGGCTGTGTGTGGGATTCCCTGATGTTAATACGTTCAAAGAAACCTGAGCTGCTGCAGGGGGCAGAGGCTGGCAGAGACCTTTGTGTGGGATTGTCCTGGTCTGTGTTTCATCAGGAATTAGAGAAAAGAGAGAAGTTCATCCCAGGCTCTTTCTCTACACAGTTCTGCCTGCCAGGTACCTGATGGATTGTCCGATTCCTTCAGTTATTTCTTCAGGTGTTGAGAGCTGCAGCTCAGTGTGGTGCAGCTCTGAGCTGAGGTGGGGCACAGCTGGAAGTTTATTTCTGGCAGGGAGGTTAGACTAGATGATCTTTCGAGGTCCCTTCCAATCCCTAATGTTCTGTGATTACCAATTTCCAGCTCAGCTGTGTGAGCCAGCCTCCACATCACTGCTGTGAGCAGGACAATTTTTTAGGTTTTCTGATTTTTTTTTTTCCTACTTAGTGAAGATCGAACCCAGGTGTCAGTGTCAGCCTTGTATTTAATTCAGTGTTGACGTTTCTTTGAATAGAAATGCTCGTCAGTTGTTGGGAATACATTTTACTCAGTGTGATTTTTCCCTTTCTCTTTCTATGTTTGAAGAGGACAATAACACAAGAGTTTTGTTTGAACGCGTCTTAACTTCAGGGAGCCTTCCACCTGAGAAATCCGGGTATGTCTACCAAAGCAGTTTCACTGCACTAAATGCGATAGAAAACCTCTTTCAGTTAAGAGATCCCAAAGAAATTAGGAATAATGAATGAAGAGCAGGACAAAATTAGGTTCAGATGTTCCTTCCCCTCTTCATGTCAAAATAGCAATAGCTGTGAGAGATCTCCAGAAATCCCTGTCCCACCCACAGTGGAAGTGAAATTCATTGATTTAATGACTTTAGAAACTTCCTGACGCTGTGTCATTGAGAACTGAGCACAGACCCTTCCTGCACAGCCTGGACTTGGTGCTTTGAGCAGGTGGTGTGGCCAGGGACCTGCGTGAAGGGACCAGAGAGGTGCTTCAGGCGGAGGCAGAGCAGGAGCTGAGAACATCCTTCAGGAACAGGAAGCTAGAGACTAGTCAGGAACTGGATGAGGACGATAGAACCATGAAAGACAGAGAACACCTGGATTAACCTCTCAGCACTGTGTTGTCTTTGCTGCTTTTAGAATTGACTTTTCTGAAGAAATGGTTATCAAGCCCTTTGCAGTCCAAGTGATACCCAGTATTGTGCCGGTACGCAGAGGCACCAAAGTAGAGACTGCAAATGCTGCACCACTGTGCGTCTTCATGGTGCTCTGCAGTGCTGAACTGGCCCGAGAAATGTTTTTGTGTTCATTTTAAAAGTGAGTGTAACGGGTTGAAACTAAGAAAACTACTTTGCTCCCAGGTTTTAAGGGGAAAGGAAACCAAAGCAGTCAGGTCTCAGTGAGATCTCGGATAAATTTGCCAGAC
>JAOXOE010000441.1:295015-331510 GCA_028565055.1 Phoeniculus purpureus
CAACAGGATGTTTTCTTTCCTTCATAAAAGCACAAACCTGTAATTCTGAAAATTCTACTAATTTTCAAACCACGATAGTGAGAACAAGCCAAGACTTTGAAAGCTGAATCTTCTTCGAAAGTGAACTCCAAAGCTAAAGTGAAAGTTGAATTCAGTCCAGAAATACAGTCAGATGTTGCTTAAGTTATAGATGAGGTTTTCCATCCATGAGAGAAATAAGGAGGGAGTGTCTCTGTATTTCGGGGCTATGTAAAAAGTGCTGCCTGTTATGTTACAGGGATTTTGCTCTTGCTGCTAGAACTTGCCTGTCTGGCCAGGTGAACTGAATCATGATTGTTGAAAAGTGCTTCATGTATCACAGAGTGAGAGTCTGTGTAGCAGGATGAGCAAAGTCTAGTTGTGCACCTCCCACTGATGATAAAAGCTCATCTGAGTTCTTGACACCAGCACTCCCTTCCTTGCCCTAACAAAGTCCTTGATGATCTGTGACACTGAAAGCTTTCACAGAACCGTGTCAGACACTGGGAAGGAAGGTGACGGCTGTACAGATGCATCTAGAATAAATAACAGAACTGGCCTGGTGTTCCCAGAGTGCCAACTTTCCAATGAGTTTTAACTGGGCTGTGATCAGTAATTCTCCCTCCTTCAGCAACTGCTTGTCTGTTCCTTTACAGGGAAATCTGGGCTCGGTTCTTAGCATTCGAAAGCAACATTGGGGATCTCGCCAGTATTCTCAAAGTCGAAAAACGAAGGTTTACGGCATTCAAGGAAGAGTATGAGGGTAAAGAAACAGCTCTGCTGGTAGACAGGTACAAGTTCATGGATCTGTACCCCTGCTCTGCTAGTGAACTGAAGGCCCTTGGCTATAAGGTAAGTGGATAAGGATTTTACTTACAGCAGTAATTTTACTGTCACTCCTTTTAGTCCTGGAAGACTTAGGCAATTCCTTGTGTAGGCTTTGCCTTGCATTTTTTCCTCTCTGGATAGAAAAGCAGGTAAAACAGGTAGAAGAGTGGGTAGAACAGGCCTGGGCACCTCCTCCTTCTTGCCTTGTTGGGCAGCAGAGCGCCAGGCATGGTGGGCCAAGGACAGGAACGTGACAAAGGGCACAACTTCACGTACCCATGTCTTCACACTGATCCTTTTGTAGCACTGCCTTGCTTGTTGACTGTCTTCTGTTGCCTTTCTTCTCCAACTAACACAATCTGGGGAGTGAAATGAAGGAGAAACGATAGTTGTGAAGGCCTAGTGCTCTGCACCTCTGCACCAGAACCTTCCTGACCTAAAACACAGGAGCCCCTCAAACATGACAAATGCTGTCCCCTGGGTTAACAAACCCAAGGGTTTTTGCTCCCAGCTGGGACGCTGTGGGACTAAAGACTTGATGAAAACCTGCACGTTCTGCCCAGATGGTCTTCTGAGGGGCACCTGAAATTGTAATGTGACAAAGGGAGAGCAAGCGACCGGTCTAGAGAGTTGTCACTTGTTCTGCATTTTAAACAAACGCAGCTCACTGCTGTCCCACTGGCTTTTGCAGGACGTCTCCCGTGCCAAGCTGGCAGCAATAATTCCGGATCCTGTGGTTGCACCTTCCATCGTGCCTGTTCTCAAAGACGAAGTAGACAGAAAACCTGAATATCCCAAACCAGACACTCAGCAAATGATTCCATTTCAGCCAAGACACCTAGCACGTAAGTCAGCACAAGCAGTTATAGTTCACCTGGCAGCAAGTCATTAACTGGGGTGCTTAACGAAAGTAATCACAGAGACCTGCCAGGTCTGCAGTCATCTCAACATGTACTTAAGTGTTAGGCTGTTATTTAATTGGACTGCTGAGGGCATGTCTGTATTCACTTAATGCTAAGATCACACGGAAATAAGTACAAGTAGGTTGGGGTCTGGTGAAGGTAATAAGCTGTTACACGATGCTCATAGACTCCACACCTCTGACTAACCCAGAGGTAATTAGTAGAGGCAAAAGCGACAGGGTAGTAATTATTAGCACCATACAATATTGCTGCCAAAGCAATTTGAGTCCAGCTGTCTTGCACTGGCTTCACACAGTTCTTCTTTCCACAGCTCCAGGTTTACATCCCGTCCCAGGTGGTGTCTTTCCTGTCCCACCAGCAGCTGTGGTTCTCATGAAGCTCCTGCCACCTCCTATTTGTTTTCAGGTTTGTTTTAATGAATTCAGAAAACTTCAACCCCTTGCAGAAGGGGCTGTGTTTTGCCAGAACCACAGTTCAGTATCATTCCCCTGACAATCATCTGCTAAATATCTTTTTTTCATACCAAATCAGGGTCCCTTTGTTCAAGTGGATGAGCTCATGGAGATATTTAGAAGATGCAAACTGCCAGACAGTAAGTTACTTGTTCGCTCTGGAGTCTGTGAGGATTTTGCATATGGATATTGCAGTCTAAACTCAGATCTCATCTCAGCACTGTAATTGTTACTTAAGGGTGCCCTGTCAAATTAGTGGCTACGTTTGTAGGTTGGAATTTACAGAAGGACATTTGACATTTAACTGGGGAGAGAGCAACAAGTCCAAAAGCTGAAAGGCGTCAGCTGCGACTGTGCCACCAAAACCTTATTAAAAATGACAAGGAAGGAAGCTTTTCAGAGAAGCCAGGCAGCATTGTAACTGTGTTTTACTGTGAATCGTAAGTCTGCAGTGTGTCCAGTTCATTCATAGGTGTGATAACTCGGAACACGCATTGTTGCGGTGCTTGAGAACAAGTCCAGAGCAGCATTTTTCTTGAGCTCCTACGTGGAAGGTAGAGTTGTGACATGCAGTGACAGGACAGACCCATACTCCAGGCTCCATGTAGACTACAGCGGGCGGTAATAAGCTATGTTTCACTCCCTCTATGAGTTCAAGGAGGAAATTATCAAAGAGAAAGTGAGTGAGGGTTGATTTTCTTTTAGAGTGAAAATAAATCATCCATGTACCTGTACGTGGCACCTGTGAAGCTGTCTCTGTAGCTAAGCACAGCCTGACTTGCTGTGTGAGTCATGGACTAATTCTGCCGTCTCGCTGCAGGCTTTCCTGGGTTATTACGTTTGCAAGTGACCTCAATACTGGTGTAAAGGGAGGTCTCAAGCTGAAGCAGCAGCATTTACTTTATAATTAGCATTTGCTGTAGCTCAGACAGTGGAGACCCAGTTCTTATTGTCCATAGGAAAACAGGGTAGGAAAAAGTCTCGTGTTGCAGAAATCGCAGTGAGTGAGTTTAATCAACCAAGCACTGACGCCGTCTCTCATTTCTCCCCAAGTTCCTTATAGCCTTATTGTTTTTAACTGATAACTTCTCTCGGTGTCCCCATCTGCATGCTTTAGTTTCTAATCAGAGGCTTCGGCGTCACAAAGTAAACGAGTGCCTTTTCCTTCCCAAAGCTGTTGACGAAGCTGTGCGAATCATTACTGGAGGCCTACCTGAGATAGCAGTGGAAGGCAATGGCCCTGTGGAGAACAACGCGTTGCTCAACAAGGCCGTTAAGAGGACACACGAAGACTCAGACGACGACGAGGAGAAAGGATCTGTAGTTCCCCCTGTACATGACATTTACAGAGCACGGCAGCAAAAGAGAATCCGGTGAAATGAGCCTGGAGCTCTGCTGCAGTGGACAAAGACTTGCATTGAGTCCGTCAGTCTTTTAAAAGTCCAGCATTTAAAAGAGACAGCTGCAAACAGAATAAATCTTGAAAGTGGTTTTGTTACTGTGGTGCCTCTTCTCCTTTATGGTTCTTGATCTGCAAACAGCTGGAACAACCTTCGAATGTGCTCTGAACAAAACTAGGTTTCCCAAACCAAAAGTGCAAACCGTCAAAGCTGCATTTTGTTCAAGGGTGTTCACATCTACCACTTGAAATCTTGTGGGTCTTCAACAGTTTTATTTTAAAAACTGGATGGCTTATACTTGTGAAGCATTTTTAATCCACATTTTCTGGAAAACAGTTGTTCTCAGTTCGCTCATGTAGTGTCCTGCCTTACTGTTCATTTTTATTTATGGCAGAATGTATGGAATCTGTTTTGTAGTTGGAAAAAACCCCCACTCATTCCTTTAAAATAAAGAGATATCTGTAACATCATGCCT
Source organism: Phoeniculus purpureus (assembly GCA_028565055.1). Classification (NCBI taxonomy): domain Eukaryota; kingdom Metazoa; phylum Chordata; class Aves; order Bucerotiformes; family Phoeniculidae; genus Phoeniculus; species Phoeniculus purpureus. The sequence goes on from JAOXOE010000441.1 coordinate 299,112, forward strand.
CATTCTGCATTTATTCAAACACAATCATTACTTCTTAAATAGTACTTAGCCACTTCAAAGCAGTCACAGAAACTGGTCAGAGCATACAGATTAGAATGAGCTTGGTTTGTACCATTTCTCTAGAGGATACAGTACACTTTGGCTTTGATTTGATGGCTGTTTAAAGAAGACAAACCCAGCAGGTATTTCTAGTGGGGACTGGCCAGCAGTACAAACACAGTCTGCTCCTGGGTAACTGCACTGCTCTTCCACTTCCTGAACAAAGCTAAGTATCAATCTCTTAGCTACATCCTTCAACCTGTTGCTTTCAAACAAGCTGACAGAAACACTCTGTGGGCTTGCAAAGAATTGCAGTTTGCTAAGACCGTAACACCCACCACCACGGACTCTGCCACCAGCAGTGCAGATGGCTGTAGGTCACTGCACACTAAAAGGTGAACCAGCACGGGCAGTGCATGACCTTACAGATACCCCCATGGAGGTAAGGACTAGCCTTAGCAATCCTACAGCTTCTTTTCTGCTTTGCCACTTAATCCTGTCTCCCTACTACTTTGAGGCTGTAGACAAACGAGCCAGGTGTGAGAACTGCACCACCTTCTACATGAACCATCAAACTCCTGCTGTGAGTGAGGAGATGGGACTTACTGCATCCACCACTGCCAGTGGCAGCACAATCTGCGCTTTGATGTTGCCGTGAGCAGGAGCTAGACAGCATGGACAGCTGGAGCCTGAAGCCCAGGACTGGGAGCAGCCATCTTTGGGATGAATTAAGTACAGTTTTAATCAATGGACAGCACAGTCCTGTGGGTTCTGGCATCCAGTCCTTCTGAAAGCCTTCCCCTACAGCATCAACATTTCTGTAGCTGTGTAATTCATGGAGGCCTCTAAAGGCAGCTGCTAGGCGATACTGAAGTACAGAACAGCAGCAGCGACAGGCAACTTCTGCAAAACACTCCTGTAACAAAAATGAAAGCAGCTTTGCCTTGTGCATTTACTTACTTCTATCAGTAATGCTGCTGGCAGCTTCTGTTGCAGACTACAGAACTGATACAGCTGCTGAGCTACGGGACTGTGTTTTTAGGTGACCCTGCACTAATAACCAAGCACAGTGAGCAGATGCAGCATCCTGCAGCCCTCTGTAACAGACAACAGCAAAACCCTGCTCAGAATGTTTTTTCTAGCCAACTGACCTACTCACTTCTGAGCTACCAGTGAAGGATTCAGAGACAGATGATCACTATCTGAATACATTTAGCTAAGAGAAAAATCCCTAGTCTGAGCTGGTGATCTCTTACAGGGCTTTGGTGGGTTTTTCTTCCCTTGGGGAAGAGGTTTATAACAAAAAAGAAAAGATCCCTTTTATAGTGGCACAGGCTGATAAGAAATAAAAGGTCTCACTTATCCCACTGACATTAAAGGAAAAGGGAAGCAGATTTCAAATCGAGTGCTTCCTTCTAGGAAGTTCTATGGCAGTTTCAACTGCCATAAGGCTGTAAGATCACAGAGCTCCTCCATCAACACTTGTCTGTACAACATGTAGCTGATGAAATTCAAGACCTACAAATAGTTGAAGTTTCAAGACCACCTCTACAAAGTGAAAAAAAAATCCTCTACTGAAAATATTCCCTGAATATTCAAACTGTCATTAAATCATTCACCTCTCACAGTACGTGCTATCATCTGGTAGTGCGCTGCACTGGCTGGAGAGCTGTGAAGATCCAATAGAATGTGCAACCAGCTCCAGTCATTGTTTAGAAAATAAAAAACTCAGTTAAAGTTTCAGCCTGAAGGTTCACACGCTGTAAATCCACCCTCTGTAAACAACAAAGCTTTCCTTGAAAATTGGGTTTTCACATAAAAAGGAGTCAACTGCTAGCAAATAAAAGGTAAGAAAATGCCACTTTTATCAAAACATTTTAGCTCTGCCCTTCAGAAATCTTTACAAGAGATAAATACAGCTGCAATCTATGAGATTGCCACCTCTGTAAGTACTGTACACGCAGAGGACAGTTACCCAATAACCACAAAGTCTGCTACAAAAATAGAGTGCTTGGTAACAGCTGCAGGTAAACAGCAAAAAACCCTATTAAAAAGTCAGAAAAAAAACAGTAGTTCCTGGCCCAACCACAGTCCAATGCTGTTTGCCTTTCCTTTTTGCCTGTCAAGTTTCTCACCTAGAATTTCCACTTTCTTCTCAAGTCTGTGATTTAAAGGGGTTTTTTAATTAAAGCCAGTTCACTCCTTCTGGGAAGGACTGCTGCTAATCTGCTCTGAATTAATTCAACTGAAGTTATGGTAAATTAGAGTAAAATGCCCTAAAAGGAGCCACTTAAAGTTTGGTTCTTAACCTGGTCCTATCTAATATCAGCTCCAGGATCTGAAAGCTGCAGCCAGAACACTACCCAGACACAAACTGACATCAAAAATGCCACTCGCTCTCCCCTTTAACTTCAGAACCTCTTTTGCGTCTCACGTGTTGTCCTCATCCATCATCGCTAGTGAAGTCAAAGGAACTGGTATTTACATGGAAAGCTCATTTTCCTAGACAAATATTGGAGCGATTTATTAAAATGGCTGGCAGTCCTGTAACTGGTAACATACAAACTGGTTTTATGAGTCTTCTGACTTCCCTACAGGTCGTAGTTCTCTCTTAGTCAGTATTTTGTCAAGGACTGCGTCGTAGTACGGGCTGAAGACCATTTTGTTGTAGTTGACAAGACGAATGTACTTAATGGTGACCTCTTCCAGCTCACTTTGGATTGGGCCCAACCCTCCAGGAACGGCAGGCAAGGATTTCTGGTGACTAGATGCAAGGTAATTCTCCAGAAACTTTTGAATTCGAGAATCTGGAAAAATTGTACCAAGAAACAGATGAAGCAAGAAATCATCACGACATACCAGCCAGAGTTTTACACAGACAGACAAGGGGGCATCGAAGAAGAGAGTGGAGGTCAGAACGCACCTATGAGCTTGCTGATGGTGTTATCCGGGTTGGCCACGGCCTGGATTTGTCCTTTCAGCACTGCCTCTCTCTCTGCTGAGAACGGTGTGAACCCATGTTGGGCAAGACAGCTGTTCACCTCAGCACACACCTTCTCACTGAGGGTAGCCAACGACTCCTTCAGGTTGAAGGACCTAGAGAACACAGAGCAGATAACGATGTTCAGGTTTTTTACTACCTTTTATAAACAAACTATCCAGTGCTGGCTGCTTCATTTATCCAATGTAAGGCAGCAGCACAGTTCAGACAAAGACAGAACTACAATGAACAGTACATTTCACATGTATGAAAAATAAAGCTGAGGCACCGAACAAGGAGACTGGGTAGCAAATACCACACAAATAAGAGCTGCCAACCCAGACAGCTCTGACTAAGGCAAAACCCAGTTACCAACCCTGTAAGATGCACATCAACCATTCCAGATCCATGAGCACCTGACTGTGCCACGGTCCACCCTGTGAGCGTGACCAGCTGCTGCACACCCCTGCACCAGTCAGGGCCACAGAACCAGGCTGAGAACAGAGCTGCTCTTGCTTCTGTGCCCAGGGCTGTCTGTACTCACGGTAGGTGCATTCCCGTCAGCAGCACCTTCACAATGGTTTTGATTTTCTCAGCAAATCCAGCTATACTGATGAGGGCTGGGCCTGCTGCATTGAAGGTGATCAGAAGGACTGTTCCCATCACCAGGAGCTGCTCCAGCTCCAGCTGTATTTCCTGAAAGCGCATCTGGTCCATCAGCACTGTCTGCAAGGAATGAGGGAGCCAGCACAGCAACAGTGAGAACAGTGGGCTGTGAAGTGACATTGTGATGCCAATTCACAGCCTGAAGACAGCACAAAGATACAAGGAAAAGGCAACACATGCTCAGCATGAGCATCAGGAATGATATGAGAAGAATCCACTCCCTTTTTCAAACTAATAAAGTTTAAATAATGAAGAAGAATCTAAAACCCACAAGAGCTCTCACTCAAGAGATGTTTCAGTTCTGTACTTGTTGCAGGGCTACAAATGCAAAGAGCTTCTGCTACATCCTAGAAACAGAAGAGCAGAACCAGCACAGGAACATTTTTCTGTTAAATACCTACTTCTGGGAAAGGCCTGTTTGCATGATCCCACTTCAGGAGCTTCAGAAAGGCCCGATTCTGCACTGTGGTGGAGCACAAGGCAGAAGCTCCACCAGAGGCACCATCACCACCACTACAGTCAAGAGGCAATGTTTTGCATCTCAGCTTTGTAAGATCATCTGCTGCTTCTTCCAGCCACTGTGTTACAAGGTCCAAAGAATCTAGAAGAGCAGGGAAAGAAGAGATCGTTATGAAAATTCTTTCTCAAAATGAGATTTTCCCACCAACTTCCAAATAATCCTATTAGTTACTGATCCCCACAGTACCAGTTACTGACATGCATCTCATTTATTGCATTAAGCAAAACATCTCAAACAAAATTAAACCCACACAGCTACAGGAAGTGCGAGGTGAGGTGGTGCTGGGTGACTTTGCCCTACGCTGTACTAAAATGAAACAACTCCAGTGTTGGTTCCAGCAGAGCTTTTCAAACCCCAGTTTTGAGGCACAAGCTGTCATTTCCCATGAATTCTAGAGGTTATTAAGAACCCTGGTTTCTTTTTACGATTTACAAGCAAAGGCAGAGAGTTTAGTGGGAGATCAGAGGGGAATAAAGAAAAGAACAAATTCATACTTGGCTGTTTCTCAAGAAACTCCTGAAACTTCTTTCTTTCATATTCAGCAGACTGCTGCATTAATTTTGGCCTAATACTACTGACAGCGAAGTTTGCCATATCCATTTTCATTAGGTCTAACACAGAGAAAATTGCTCTAAACAAACAAACAGAAAAAGTTAATCAAGGCTGCAGATGGTGAAGTTTATTACAAAGTTTATTACAAAGTTTATTACAGACCAGCTAGGGAAAGAGCAGAAACATGCATGGAAACATTAACAGGGCTTAACAGTTTCAGAGTGGGAGAGGGAGAGGAAGCTCGAGCAAGCACGTACACGCATGCGAGTGCCTCATCCAAGTGGGAAATCAATCTTGTTCTCCTATAAAAATGCCTCCATGGATTTAGCTTCACTAGCTCCATAAATTACATGTCCCAGGCTGTGCAGAATCACATGTTGAATACATAACAAGCCATCAAGGCTTCCAAGCTTGCACACATCTTTACTGGCAGCTTATAAAGGCAACCTCAGGGGGAAGTGAATAATCAGACCCAAAGAACAAAAGAGAAATCAAACAAAACCGGGAACACCAAAGGAAAACATCTTAATTTCAAAGCACCCTAATTCCTGGTGGCACTGCTTCTGCCAAGTCACTCCTGAAGTCTTGGAAGCTTATCACATGAGGAAACATGAGGGTAATGAAGGTTCTTCTAGCTCTTGAGACAACAGGGCAGAAGCCTCTGTGGTCCCAGGTGCGGTCCCCACACTCCCTTCAGAACCCAAAGGGTAAGATAGAGGTGGGGGGGTGGAGGTACAGGCTGCTTGAATTAGCCTCTCCCCATTCTGCTCTCAAGACTCTATTCTGATACAAACCGACTACCAACCTCCTGTCTCATGGCTTCTATGTATTTGGCATTTCAGAAATCATCCTTCAGTGACATCCAGGAGCCAGACAAATGCTCCAATTCATCAGAACAAAGATGGTCCTTGTTAAAGATTTCTGAAGCATCTTTCCCCTTCACACCCTTTTCCTAGGACTCTTTTTCTTTACAAAGATGTGCAGGTCGCCTTGTGGGAAACCTCTCCCACATCTAAAATTATTTAAGAGGCTCTCATCATGACTAATCAATCCCATTTCAGTACCTGAACAGTGGAACTATTTCATGAATATCCTTCAGTTTCTTAATTTCTTCATCTCGAGCTGGAGCACAGAGAGTCCCCATCATCCCAATAACAAATTCAACCAACTTAGAAATGTCAAGGGCTCCATTCTCTGCCTCCTGCTTTATCAAATCCAGGTCAAGAACTTCTGTAATCTGGCTTCTCAGTCTAGTGTGACCAGGCAACAAGAAAGAGAGGAGATTCTGAAAAGGAGAGTTTTCAGCAGTGCATTAGTTCTACAAGGATCAACACAGCTACCAAACCACTTCAATTATTTGCCCTTTACAGCTGAATTTTTTTCTTTTTAACCAACCACTCACAAACTCTCCATGTTTCCCCTCATTCTGTATTGAAGATACTGTAGTTACTAAGAGGGAGATGCTCTCTTAGTACAGATTGTTCCCAAGGCTTTGTGCTTTGCTTTGTCAGCCCAGTACTGGGGCATCTGATCAGTTCTGTAACTAATAGCGCTGTGCTTGGGATTGTGAAACTAGTGTTACCTCCCCCTTTGGTCATCTCACACAGGTTTGCATTTGGTTTTATATTCAGGCTTGCATAACCCTAGAGTTACACAGCTCCTGTGTGTTCACAGACAAAACTATACATAAGGAAAAAAAATCCAGAGACTCCTTTACGAAAAGCCTGACTTTGACCACTTTTGCTTGTGTGTATCAGTGCAGCTACTCAAGTACAGTAATGTACGCTGGTGTCACACCATCTCACCTCTTTGATTTCTCCCAGCAGTTTAATTGCGTGGTCATATGTCGGCGGATCCTCCTTGAGCTGAGCCTCCAGACAATCCCAGAATGCTTTATGCACGATGTCTCTTACTGTTTTTTCTAAGCTGTGGGTAAACATGGCAGTTAAAGAGACTGAGTCTTGTCTCTGTAACACCTTACACAGACAACCTGCAGCTCCTGAAGAACAGCACACCCTGAACTGGACAGAATGTATAACAAAGAGACAACAATTAATGCATCTGGCATTTCAAGTTACTCAGAAAAGCAAGTAAAACTGGACATGGGGTTTGGAATTGTTTGTATCCCAATACAGTGTCACACACGAGCAAAGGCAGCTACAAATTCAATCCTTGAAAGGTTCACGTGCTGTCTATCAACTACACAGCTGGAAGTACAATCACAACAATTACAGCTTGTCTTCAGGAGAGCAGGCTGTGCGTTTCTTTCAAGAGCCTCACTATGTAAATCAACTCTACTGAGTAAAACTCACCAATTAAATCTGACAGAGTCACTTCCCTGACACAAAACCTTGTGCATTTAAGGGCATAAATATTGCAGCTGCTCTGAGATAAAAGCCCAGCTCAGTTTATGTAAAAAATAAACAAATCTCACCCCTTCAGGATCAACTCCTAGTTTACTAGTTTAAAATACGGCAAGTGACTCCTCTTTAGCGGCAGTCACTCCTGTTCACACCACAGTTAGCTTCACACTGAAGAAATAACAGACTCACACTCGTGCACAAAGAACGTCCACAAGAACCAGCCGGTTCCCGAGGCTCTGCCTCATGCACAGCCCACACTGCCTGGGTCTAGCAAAAAACACACTGATACATCAAGTCACTGCTCCAGCTCTAAAATATACCAGTTGATGGACAACAGAGATGTTTACTGTCATGTGCTAGCTCAGTTACATGGTGTTTGCCCTCAGCATGAGTCCACTTCCAACCAGCTCAGAAGCTGAGACAGGTGAACAAAGCCCAGCAAAGACCCTCAGCCAGTCTGTTTGACCCTGGCTCCAAGGCAGCTCCTGCAGGGACCATGAGGCTTGCTGTATTTAATTCTCTGCCAGCCCACAGCCATTAACACACTGGTACCACATTTGGTGTTCCAACTGAAAGAACCAGCCAGCTGAGGCTGTTCCCATTTCTGCCTTTTCACTCATGGTCAACCCTAGTTCAAGCAACATCCTCTCATTACTGATGCTAACCGGACCCACTGTCACCAAGCTCTGGCCTTTTGTGTCAGCATGGCCAGTTGCTACAGAGGCCACCCAGCGCCAGTCCTCTCCGAGGCACCTGCAGCGTGTTCTCCAGCACCCACAGAGGCAATGCACTCTAGGGGGGGTCCTATGTCAAACAGACACACACAAACAACAATGGTTCCAGTGAGGACCACATTTCTTCCATGAAATACACACTCACTTTCAAAAATCAACCAGGAAACATAGTGTTGGCCACACTGATCTGTGAGTGCAAAAAAAAGGATCAGCAAAACATTTGTACATAGGACTGGGTCAGCTCCACTGGCCAATGTGTGACCAGACAACAAGGCTCCTTTTGTTCTCCTTCTACTTGCAGCAGGGGACAAAATTACTGTAGGTCAGAGAGAGAACTTCACACTTAAAAAGAGCAAAGACTAACCCAATAAAACAATGCAACCTCTTCCCAAGAAATCCCTGAACAATGAGAGAGAAAAAGCTACAATGATGGAGTTTTCATCTTATTCCCACAGACAAGGAAAGGTTTGAAGACACCACAGCTAGACTTGAGCATTGAGAAGACTGTGATTGGAGACTACTGGGGCAAGGAGACCCCAATAGACACCACACCACACTGGGATTTGAACCACACATGGCCAAAAGCTTCACCTTTCACATACACATGTTCCCGGGGCAGCAGAACCGCCTGGCTACCACCTTCTTATGTTCTTTTCAACCCGCCAGGCACTGCCAGGCCAGACTCCAGTCAGAGCCTTTATCTGATCCACTAAAACTGCTCTGCAGTTCCACAAATGCAAGTGTTAGCTATTTCTGCCATTGGTACCAATCTTACCTGTGCTCTGGTAATTCAGCTGGTTTTATCTGGAAGTCTCCATTTACAACAATTTCGTGTGCTAATGCCATGTTGGTTACTCCCTTGGCTGTTTCCATGAGCTCCTCTTTCGACACAGGCCGAGGAGAACTAGCTGCAACATAAATTGTACCATCAGTTATCTGTAGAAATCTATGGAAAAGAGTCTGCTAATACTTTTGGACCCTCTTGACCTTCCTTGACAACAGAGAGGCAGTATGATCTGAAGACCCTTCTCCATCCATTCCCAGCTAATGGCTGACACAAGTTTGGGGTATTACAGAAAGCAAAGGGGTGAACCCCAGTTGATATTCTGGGCTCAGTATAGCAACAGCTTCCAAGTTCTATTGGCTCTTCTAAAAAACAAACCCAAAAACCCCCACACCTGAGCTTTCTCCTCTTTAGGACAGCTTAATAGCATCTTTATCCATGCTGCAGGAAGAAGCCATAAGGACACCACTATTTTCACCACACTGTTTCCCTCATCACTGTACAGGTGGTGCCACTTCAATTTTACTCTCTTCAAGGAAGTGACTTCCTCTCTGAAGCACTCAGCAGTCCAAGCACCAGGGACTTGCCTTAACGGATCAATTCCTCTCTGTAATTCATTCCCTTCAACTTCAGTCTGGCCACAGGAGCAACACACTAACTCCCAAAATGAATCCTCACAGACTGGTTTCTTTGAGATGTGTTAAACAAACTAGCATTTCTGCCTCATTCAATAACCCAGTGTGACTGCGTTTCAGCCAGTAACACAGCAAAGGCCCTGCCAAAGGAACTGGCCGTTGCCTGTTGCAATTCAGAGCTGTTCCGAGTATCTGCAGGATGGCTCCAATGTGCTCATTTCTCATTAAAAGGTTGCTCCTTTCATGCAGCCCTTCTATTTCCCTTTATTTCCTTTGGCTCAGAGCTTTATCTTGCACAGTGACCCTGGCAACACCACAAGGATTCCGAGAAGAACCAGCAGAACAACAAAGTTTGCAGCTGAATGAGAGCTCTTGTGCCACTGCCAAATGACTTCACTTAGCAGAGGATACAGTAAAAGCCAAGACTCTCTCCCTGATCAGAGAATGCACTTAAATCACCTTACTTCATCCTCTTATCTGCTCCCTTACAAAGAGGGAGGGCTGGAGCCCAACAACTTCTCTGTGGCACTAGGCAGTGTGAGACTGTGCTCTGCATTTTACTTGGCACAGACACATTTCCTACCAGGCAACTAGCAAGACCTAAGAACACAAACTCCCTCTGAACAACATGAACCCTAAACACACCAACTAAACCTTAACAATCACTGTTAAACAATAAAAACAAACACAACACTAAGATGCTAGATACTGAGATTTTCTCTACAGAAACTAGGAACTGATGATCTGAGAAATTCTGCCTCTCTGCACTGAATCCCTGGGACCTGAAAGCTTCCCCCTGGTTTCATGTGCCAGGAATAACTGGTAGCCCTATCGCATCCAGCTCCTCATGCTGACAGCAGAGCAATAAAGGAAAATATACCCTAGGAATGGATTTAAAATACAGTCCTGCCTGGCACTAGAAGCAGCATTAGGATTGGATATAAGAGTTTCCATCTGCATTGGGAACAGCGGTACAGGGCACTGTTGAAAAAACCTCGTCTGCCTGCAGCAGAAATGGGATGCAGCAATCCAGAAGGTTCAGCTGACAACACAAGCAGCAGCAACAGCTCAGTCAGAAAATACTGGAGCAGCGCTGACCTTTTCCCAGGGTGCCCATACGCAGAGGGATTTCAATCAGACACGTGTGGCTCAGAGCAATGCGGGTATTGAAACACAGCGGAGTTCCCCACAGTTCAAAAGCAAACAACCAGGGGCCATATACAGCACTGAATCACAGAGCAGTCGAAATTGCACACAGTGCTGTAAAACACCCAGGCTGCTGCCACCAAACAAGCACAGAATTTATTTTCTTCCTTTGTTAATGAATCAGTTTTGCTTACACCTTGGAGTGTCGTCTCTGTGTGGCCCTGGGGCACTCTGCCATATTCTTTTTCTGATGGGCTGGGTGGGGTTGTCTGAGATCTCCTCCTGACCATCCTCCCAGCCACTCAACTTTCCTTCATTTGAATGAGGCTTGTCAGGATTCTGAGACATCTTCAGCTGGCTCTTCTCAGGAAAAGAAAAAAAACAAAATTAAGGGAATGATTAAGCATTTGCTTGCACAGCAGAGTGGGTAAACATCACCAGGAGTTCCCTCCAGAAAAAAAACCAGGAAAGAATTATTCAGAGAAGCTACCTGATGTCACTCTCATAGTGGTCAGGGCCCTGGACCCAGTGACTCACTTCCCATCTTAAACAAAACAGGATTCTCACACAGCTACACTTCACTTCATCTGCCTTCCTAATGAGCTCTCAAAGATCTGAACCCATCCCCTCACTAGAATGCACTCGGGTCAGAAACAGTCACACAGTTACCTCTGAGTCCTGCTTATGAGAGACAGTGAAAACCACCTGCAGAACAGCATGACAAACAGCTTCAATAAAAACACTGTGCCATTTCCCACTGCACCTCGATAAATCTTCCCAAACAGAACCTACTCCTGAGCTAGGTGCTGCCCCAGCTGTTCAGAACTTTGCAGTTCTCACTGCAAACCATCCCAAAGCACCACCAAGTAGAAACAGACTAGAGGTAAATTGATACAAAATTCTTCTCCTGTATTTTCATTCAATTCAAGGGTCATGATTCATGCATAAACTTATTAGGACTATTTCTCTTCTGAAAACCATTAAGGCAGTAAATTGCATAGTTAAGAGTATTTTAAACATTAGTTTATCAAACACCAGGAATCAAATGGCATTCCTATTACACCACAGCTACCTGCAGTGTACCCAAAGCTCAAATGACCGTTAGTAAAACATCTCACCATCCATTATCTCATTCCAGATTCCCCTGCCAAGGCTGTGATGTGCACATTTCTCAGCATCAAAAATTCCCTACTGCATGGGAAGATGAATTTTACAGAAACCTGTCAGAGAGCCTATGAGTCTCTAGCTTAATTAAATGACCTGGATATTCTGGGAAGTAAGCAAGACCCAGCAACCTCCTTGAAAAACAACCTGGTGTCTTTCACCTGGCATCACACCATGCCCACATTCACAGCCTAAAAGATACAAGCTCTCAGCAAGATACAGTGTCACAGCTACTAGGAAAAAGTACTTGCAGTGTCAGAGACTACTCTGATAGGGACAGAGCACAAACAGACAGTGTAGATAAAACATAGCACTGAGATGTTTTTAATATCCTACAAGAACTGCAACAACTAGCCTTGCTCCGTCAATGCTTCAACTAATTGCACCGATGCAAATATATAGGGAAGGCTCAGTGCACATCAGAAAAGGTTTTGTTCCGCAGCAATGACTCTGGATCATCATCTTGCAAGATGTACAAGATACACAACAACACGCAACACCTGTCCACAGCACTCAGGGCTTTCAAAGCATAGAAATTACGGAATAAATTACGTTGGAAAACCTAGACGTCACTACAGACCTATGTCAGAGCCTCCACCTCCAGCTGGGACAGAATCACCAGCGTCCCTGCTCCCTAACCCTAAATGCTGGATTGTTTTCCCCTTCACGCACACAGGCGGTGCCCCCTGGGGCAAGAAAGTGGCAATGTGTGCAAAGCCGCATGCTGACACACTGCTAACTAAGGAAGAGTTAGCCACCAGCTGGGAGGCCAGCAGGGCCTCCCAACTAGCAGAGTGCACAACCAGTGGAGAACCACTGGTGCTCCAAAAGTGGACCAGAGTTTTGCAGACTTAAGATCTGCTACTGCATCAGTCTAGCAGCCAAAGAAGCAGGAGCTCTGTTCGTAAAGGAGCAGCTAACAAAGAGCTCAGCAACAGCTGCAGTAGAAAATAAAAGATGGGACTGGTTAAACAGACAGGAAATGTGTTGCTGAACTTGGTTAGAACAAAAGCCTTATCACAAAGGCATCCACACGCATTCAACCACGCTAGACCGTTGTTCTTCCCACCCATGTCTCTTCCATGAAGCAGCTTCCTGCAGTCACAAAGATGATTCAACTTGTCTTTAATACATGGCGTCTCACAGTGTCTTGCAACCTCACTGCACTTTATCCTTACTACTCTTAGGAAAGTAAAGAGAAATTCAGAGGTGAAACTGGGGTATAACTTAAATAACTGCTTGAGAACTCGCAGAAGGCAAACAACAGGGCCAAACCAATAACCAGCTTCACCATTACCACCTTGGGCTCTGCCCAGCAGGCCACTGGGCAGAGAGCCTCCTGAAGTAGCCACTCCCATAAAATAACAGATCCAGAGCTACAGTCTCAAAACCAAGAATTTAACTACCACTTGTGGGTTGGGTTTTTTTTAAAGCCTATTTCAGCTGCACAAAGTGGGCACAAGCACTCATTCTGGGCCACTCTGCCAAACAGTGGGCAAGGCAAACAGGTACGTGTGGGTTTGAACGTGCCCAGGATACCCCCCTTCCCCCAGGGGAGTGAGCTCCACAAGCCTCTTCTGAAAGCCTGATCATTACCTTTCCTTCCACAGCAACAGCTCTGAACCTTCACAGAACAAGCTACTCAGCACTTCCATTTATTTTGAATGAAGACAGCACCAGAAGAGAAAAACCCAGAAAATTAAAATACGAGCGCAGTATTTTCCACGAGTTCTTTTTCATTGAAGGTCTTCGAATCCCCGGAGACACCTGACCAGCGTTAAATAAACTTGACGCTGTCTGGGGAACACACCGAGAATGGATGTGGCGCCTCCGGCTTCACACGAGGCCGCGGTGCTCGGGCGGAGGCACCTCACATCTTCCCGTAGCCCCAAGGCAGGTGCACAAGCCCCGAAGGCCTCCTGGCACCTCCCCTCTACAGGCCAATGCACCCAGCCCTGCGAGCTCTGCCCCTCGTCTTCCTCCCAGGTTGTTCACGGGGATGTTCGGGAACTCCCACCGCCTCCCCCGGCACAGCTGGTGCTATCCGGAGCCCTCAAAGCGCCGGAAGGGCACATGGGGTACCCCAGCAGAAACGGGGGATGGAGCCGCCGGCTTCGGCCGCCACTGAGCCCGGCTCAGCCCCAAACCCAACGAAGGGGTCCTGGGTCAGGCCCCCGACTTTTCCAGCCCCAGAGACCCCATTCCGGAGCCGCCCTATTCCCGCCGCGGCCTCCCCGCTCCCCACCCCGGTTACCGGCGCAGGGGGCAGGAGCCGCGGCCCCGGCTCCAACGGGCGGGCAGGAAACGGCTCCGACAGCGGCTGCTGCCGGTGGCGAAGAGGCTGGCTCTGAGGCGGCCCCTGCGCAGGGCGGGCGGGAGCAGCGCCCGCTCCGCCCCCCGGGCCTGAGGCTGGCCTGGTGGGCCACGCAGGAGCCAGCGCTGCGGGGCTGGGCCGGTGCGAGATTTGTCTCTGTAACCTGGCAGGGAGCGGCTGGGCCGGAACAGGAGCGGCCGCCCAGCAGCTTCCAGCGGGGCCCTAACAGGGGTGAACGGCCCCATGCTACCGAGCTCGGTCAGAACAGGCGCCCCCCACCGCGGGCAGGGAGAGCGGCCAGGGCTGCTGCAAGGCCTTACCGACACCTCACCCAGCTCACAGCGCCGCAGCAGAGCCGGGAGGTTCAGCGATCGATGCCGCCCGGGCCCGGCCTCTCAGCCGTCAGCGAGCGCTGCCGGTCCCTTACTCCTGCGGGGCTGTAGCCAGTGCAGGAGCAGCCTCAGAACCAGGCAGTGACTCACGGTGCAGCCGGATTTGGGTTCAGGACTTGCATAGCAGCAGACAATGCCTGGGGCAGGAGCGCAGCTTCAGGATAGAAAGCATCTCCTCTTACAGCGAGGTCACCCAGGCAGTGCTGAGGAGCTGGAGTTAGGCAGGACTACCGTTCTGCTGTAGAGACGACACTACAAGTAACTTGAAAAATGTGACCAGAAATCCTAATTAGAAACTGCCTTTCCAAGCCAACACTGTAGAGCGTGAGTTAAGCCACTTCTTGGAAAGTGCCTTTGTAATCAACAGCTGTCAGTACTAAAAGAACTACTGAAAAGGGTTACGCTTCCCCCAGACTGTCTGGTTTCAAGAACTGATTATCTTTCAGAGTCTTACTCTAGTCAGGGAGACAGGGCTTCTTATACTTTTGCTTCCACCCCCACTAGAACAGTTAACACTTTGTCTTGTGTGTGCCCAGCCAGTGGCTCACAGCGCTCCAGAGGAGCAAGAGCCAGCAGCAGACACCACTAGTGATTGAAGAGTTCGTTAGGGACACATTACAGAGCAGCATCTCAGAGAGGACTGACTTGAAAAACAGCTCATGTGCTTCTAACAGTTACCACTTCTTTGTTTTCATTATGAAATAACTTTTAAATTGGGTACAGACTAGATTTTTCCCTTTAAAAAAGGGGAACTCCATCAACACTGCAAATGAAACAAAGTCTGCAACAGTAAGTCTGAAGTTTTGCTGCCATCATCCCAAGAACCAAAAACTCATCTTTGATCACACTTGCAATTGCCTGTGTTGCACAGCTTGGGGTTTCCACTGTAGACTAGACACAAGTACACAGCTGTAAGAAAACCCTGAGGCCTTTTGTTTGCTCCAGCTCTAATTACAGCTGATAACATCCATAAGTCTTCAAGAGAGAGCAGAACACTGCAGGGATGAAGATAACGAGCCATGAACAGTAGCAACCAAAGCCAGACCAACTTAAAAATCCAGAATATCGTTACCATCCCAGAAGAGTTCAGGGTAGAGTAGCATTCAGCTGGGAAGAAGTCAGTCATCTCCTCTGGCAGTTCCTCAATACAGTTCTGTTTGGCCTACAGCAGCCCCATAGTCTGTCACACACAAACAGCATGGTCAGCTGGCAGGCCTGAAGGAAAGCTGTGGGCTATCAAGCAGATGTTATCCTTCAGCTCTGTCCATTACACAGCCAGGCAACCATCAACACAACATGGCAGCATCACACAAACGCAAGAACTACAAAAACCTTTTCAGCATAATATTCAGTACTGAGGCAAAAGGCAGCAGACATGCCATTTACAAAGAGGTCTTTCCCAGCTCAGTATCTGATACTTGACTACAGGGAGTCAATAGACTTGGCTTTAGGGTAAGGAAGCAAGTTGTTTTGGTCCTACAGCAAATAAGAACAAGCCCTAGAAGTGCCAACTAAACATAGGTACCACTGCATTTGGTCATAATTGTACGAATTCCATCCACTTCCACAAAATAGTTTTATTAGGTACGCAAATACAAAACAATTTACAAATATATTAGTGTTTTCCATGTTGAAGTATCAAAAACAAAGTCACACACACATATTAGTAACTCTGTCCCCAAAATACTGCATAAAAATACTTGGATTGCTGCTGTGAAACTGCCCGAGCAGTTTCTTCCTCTCTTTGTCAGAGAGCTTGGAGTCTTCATCGATAGCTTTCAACAGAGACAGCAGCTCATCTTTTGTGGTCTTCTCTGTATTGGAGCGATATTCTCTTTCATCAAGTTTTTGGCAAAAGGTGTAACCTAAGAGGAAAGGGGAGGCATTCAGAGAGCAAAAACCGTTGTGCCACCACCCTCAAGACTGGACAGACCTATCCTCCATCAGAGCCAAGCCAGTCATTGTCAGAGCAAGTCTTCTTGCATCACCCCAGTCACTGCTATCCCTTGTTTTTGTCCTGTATCCAAACAAGGAGGTCAGTTTGAACTCTTACCTGCTACCTTACTGGGATCTTGGCCTTTCTGCAAGGCCAGCAGTTTGTTGCTGACCATTTTATGCAACGTTCCTGGGATCTTGAATAGAAAGAAAAGACAAAGGAGCTTAGGAAAAGGCAACTCTGCATAAGCACATGTGATAGTGAATCCTGGTCACCTTCTAAATCTTACCTTTAGCACATCCCTCTGGTGATCCACAAGGAATAAGATCAGGAGGTCAGTCTTCCCTCTGGATAAGGTTTTATTGTTGATAATTGCTTTAGAGAATGTTCTTTTCACAACCATCCTGTTGTCACTCTGAAGAACAATGTGAAACAGTGACCAGAAGAGAATTAATCTCTGTCTTTAAGAAGGGCATCACCTTTGCTCTAGAGTCACTGCTTTTCCTAAAAACCACATATTTAAGCCAAGTGTTTTCTGACCAGTATCTGGGACCTCTAAATTTCAGCAACTGTAGAGGACATGTGAGGACACAGTTACCTCCTTCTGTAGCTTGAGCTCAGAATTGTGTGCTGCAACAGCCATGAAGTAGAGCAGCCGTCGGAACTCCTCCCTGACTTGGCTGTCTAGGAGTTTCAGATAGAGTTGAACAGCTTCTAAAGATTGCTCCATCTTCCCATTCACTGGGGAGAGATAAAAGGTATCTATTGCCACATGTGTTTAAATAAGTGTTACATTAAAACACCTCCATTAAGTACTGAAGACACATCCATCTCCAGGTCTAAATGGAACCAGCTAAACAAAGCCATTAATTCACGCAAGCATTTCTCACAGGCTGATGAGAGCTGCTGTGTTCAGCCACAGCACAGCCCACACTCAGGCTTTTAGCCCCATCCTGAAGAGAGCTTCACACTCAGTTAGCCATCTTGTTAGCTCTGTTCAGCTATCTTGTATGAAACAGAGGAAAATTCTTTTGTTAAGAAAGTGAGCAACTTCTTGTTTTTCAATTAATCCATTGAGCCAGACCGCTTACCCAGGACCTGTTCCTCAATCCCTGTGAGTTCTGTAGCATTTTGTTCTGACTGGCCTCACCCTGCAGGACACCCCGTAGAGATGTGAATTTAAAGTGGTTTGTACTAGTATCCTTGTGTACTAATATCAGGGAGGGAGGAGGAATGGGATATAAACATAAAACATTCCCACCAATGCAGAACAAGAGAATCAAGGCATGGAAGGATGAAAAAGGAGAACAGGGATAAGATGACATTAATTGATGATTAAATCATCATTTTAGGAATACTGATGCCTACACATAAAATTTAAGAAACCTTTTCTATGGAAAAGAAGGGCAAGTTGTGAATAGGGTGCAAAGCTGCAGGTTTAGATCTTACAGCCTACACATTTAATGTCAGGCTATATCTAATTTCCCATTAATATTTTTCATGAACATCAACTACTACTGAAGTAGAGGTTTCCAGTCTCACAGCAGTTCCACTTAGCCCTGACCAAAAGCCATAGAAATGCTTCAATCAGGATTCAAATCTCTCATCAGTCTCCACAACTAGGAACTTAAAAACACCCCAAACATGCAGAAGGGCACCTTTAAGCCTAGCTGCTGTAGGCAGTACTCAGTTTGTCCAGTAATTATCTCACCTAAGATCAGGAACAGAGATTTATTTTACTCACCCAGCAGTTCTGCAATTCCCGATTGTATTTCAGATGCATGGCTTAACAGCGGCTCCTTTTTTTGGCCATAGTATCTACCGATGTTTTCAAACAGCAGCAGTTTCCACGCATCAGCTTTGTCTGGCTGATCAGGCAGGTTCCTGCTGATATCTACCACCATATGATCCGGAAGATATTCCAGGCAATCTATTGCTGCTGAGAGCCATTCGTCTGTTCTGGAAGGCACAGTGGTTTAACTGTAGTTTTAACTTACTGTCATCTCTCTTATTTGGTCACAGTGTTACTCTCAGAAAGTGGGTTTCTCTACAGTGAGAACTGCCTGTGCAGGTAACTTAACCACCTTCAACAGGACACTGGACCCCAGATGCTTCTCCTGATTCACTGGGGCAGACCACAGCCATACACTGCTTTGTTGGGTATTTCATCAGGATGAGGAATTAGTAAACCAGACACGTAAACAGTCATGACAAGTTAATCCTGAAGTTAGTGATGTCCTCTATTGTTAAACAAGGATATAACTATCACTAGATAAACAGAAACATGAACTTTGATCTGATTCAGACTGGTATAAGTTCTCCAGACTCTATTTTTAACTGTATTTATCTGCAGCTTCAGGCTCAGTGTTCTTGGATCTTTTTAATACAGTAAGATAATCTAAACTATTTCCTCACAAGTAATATTTTGAGCAAAGTCTGTCAAGATGATGGCAGAATTCACTTTCCTCAACGCAGAAAAGAGTTTCCCCTCTGAGCACTGTTCAATACTATTGCTGCATTCAAAACTACTTCCCATGTCCAGCAGATCTTCTCAGCTACTCTGGTTTAGAGCCCAACAATGATTTGCCAATTACTCCAGGCAAATCTAGCAGGGAGAAAGAAGTGCCCACTCACCTCCCTTCTGCAACATGGAGCCTATCCAGTGAGAACATTTCTACCACATAAGCAGCTGGGCTCCTGGGAAAACATGCACATGTCTTAGCAGGGAGCACTTACTGCGAGTCACTGAAAGCCTTGAGGATCTCTCTGTCCAGGTAGTTACTCGTGATGATGTATCCAGCTCCCTTCCTCAGTTGTGGTGGCTGAGGTCTGATCTCTTGTTGCTCAAGCAAAGACTCCAGGAGTGGAAGGTCCACAAGCTGCAGCAGACGAGCAATCGTTTGCTCTTGCCATACTTCATTAATGACTGGGAGGGGTGGAATACACGAAGCACACAGACAATCAGCTTGTGCAAAGAGAAACAGCTCCCCTTCCTCCCATCAGTCCTAACCCAAAGTGAAGATTTACAGTAGCAGTTTTAACTGCCAAAGGCAGACACCAGCCATTTGTCCAGTTAGGCACAAGAGAGCTGCTCTTTGGGCCACTATGAAGTACCTTTGTTGTGCTCTGGTTTGCGATTTCTTCTATACAAAGGATTTCTGAACCCTAATGTACCTGCTGCTTTTTAAGGGTGTTTTGTATTTGCTCTATATAAGGGGTTTTCTCATATACAGCAGAGGAAAAAGTCTATTTAGCCTGAGAGAGAAGACACTGACTGTCAAGAACAGTTGAACATCCCTACGACAAAGAACATCCCTAGCCCAAATCAAGCTCTGTGGAACTGTTTCCTTCTTCACAAAATTCAACACCAATTTATTTCAGCAGGAGATAACAAGTCATGACTAATGAAATGAGGTAGAAAACAAGGCTGCAACAAATCTAATCTGACTTCATTGCAACATGGTGCTCAAAACAAAATGAGTCACTTGGAGTCTCTCTCCAATCTGACAGGCACAAGCCTTTCCAGCCCCACAGTTATTACCTTCTTCCTCCCACAAACAGGTGATTGCCATGATTTGTCTCACCTCGATGGGACAAGGTATCCAAGATGTTGACTCGAGGGGTATTTGCAGGCTTTAAACTCAAGTTTTCCCAGAGGTCCTCCAGGCTTTCTGGTTTGACAGGAGTAGAATGAAACACACTCCTCTCGTGTCTGAGAATGAAAACTCCAGCATTTATATCTGTCTATATCCACAAACGTATGGGTCACGAAACCCATCATGTAGCACATACAGGTAACTGAGATCTAAAAAAGTGACTTCTCTATACAAACATTTACACAACCCTCCTCTTGTCCAGGTAGCACAGGTTAACCTAAGGTACCTTAAAGATCGAGCAAGATACCTCAGTTACCACAGAGAACTGCTGTTCCTTCATGCGTATTTATATGGTTTAGGTGACCTCAAGAGACTTTTGATGTCCATTATCTTTGCTAGGTATGCAACAAGTTGTATGGAGCAACAGGCCTGTTCCTTTCACTAAAGGAAGAAATCTAATCCAATGGGTCTTGTGCCCTGCCCAGAAGAAAAACACCTTCATTCTACAGTCATTGAGCACAACCTCGTTTCATGACCATTTGTTTGCCTGATGCTGTCTAAGTCTCACTTTAAGAGCCCTTGTAATCAATACATTTTCAAATACCAGGTTATATTAAAGTGCTTTTAACGTCTCATCAATTCTCCTCTTTCCAAATAAAAACTGGGAAAAGTTTGCTTTAGCACAGATCAAGAGCAGATTCATCTCTGATGAGCACTTGACAAAATGTTCAAGGGAAGTTACTTAGTGAAGGGTCATCTACACAACAGCGATGGTTTGGTTCATACCTCATCTGGGAACTGGTTTCACACACATCAAATGACAGCAGAAAGCTTCAAAAAGCTTTGGAGTGTAGTTAAGACAAGATGAGGAAAGAATAAAACAATTTTTGCCTGTTTTTTCCCTTAAAAACCTGGAAGAATTACAAGCTTACACTGTGGCTAGCTGTGCAGTGACCAAAGACTGTTCCACTGCCTATCTGATGCACCTGACTTGCAGTTGGTTCCATGGTTCAGAGCCCCCAGATGAATATCTGTAATACACTTAGTTTCTACCCTGCTGAGCACCTCCCCAGGGTGATGTGATAAGACACAGAAACCAAGTAACACAACAGGCTGAGAACTAAATCACTTCAAACTGCTGATTCTTACCCGTGTTCCACCCACAAACACCTGCAGATTACCTGCTTTCACCACCCCCCACATCCTGCAGCCATACAAGCTTTTCCTCAGAACACTTAACCTTCTCCTACAGAGAACTCTTCATTCTCACACTCCACACACTGACCTCTGTGGTGTGCATTGGTGGTAGTCTTTGTCAAGTTCTGCTTGGTTTGAGGCACTGGTGAACCTGTAGAGGCTACTGCTACTGTCCTCAAACACAGACCGTTTGTCTTTCCCAAAGACCCTGGTGGAGACTGCCTCAAACACTTTGTAATCCATCAGTGCCTGGCACACACGCACTATCTTAGCTCTGGAGATATCGACATCCCCAAAATACTTGTTCTGTAGAAGATGGGCAAAGACAACGTCCACCGCATCTGAGCCAATAAAACAGTCATGATAGCACTTCAGGTTCTGGCGACGTTTTTTCACTTCCACTTGAGTCTGAAGGGTGTTGATGATGCTGCTCCAGATATATGTTGCTCCAAATGGTTTCTGTGCCAAGCTAAAGCCTAGGAACAGAGAAAGCATAAAGATTGAGTTCAAGCAGCCATAACAGAAGAACTGCCCCCTTTCTGACAGCCAGCCTTCATGAATCCTGTCAGGATTTCACAGCCTAAGACTTGCTCAGGTACTGGGTTGCTCATGTACAAACGTTTTGTTACTCAGCAAGTCAGTCTGCCCTGTACAACATACCTCAGCATGGTGGCTGCTCTCACTAAGCTAGTCCCAGGTTTTTTGTACAACTACCTCAGCGTGATGGCTGCTCTCACTGCATCAGCCACAGGCTTTACAACCAGGAATTTCTACTGTTTCAGCTGATTTGTGCTCCTCCATCACCTAATGGTCACCTCTGCAGAACATATTCCTAAGCATGCGTGTTCCCCAACCAAGAACTAGCTGTGAGGACTTGTAACATCCTGGTTCCTCCACAAACACAACAAAACTAAACAGCTGGGCAAGGAAGAGTGGTAAGTGATAAAGAGGCACATCAAAGCCTCATTCCCTACAGGATCAGACAAACAAACCACCTGCTGTCAGTGATAGCCTCTTGCTAACACAATCAGGACTTGTCTGGAGATGCCCCTCACTCAACACATGTCCCACAGAACAGCCTTCCAGCACCACAGCTCCAGCCCAGCTCTCAGCTATGTGCTCATTGCCACTTCCTTGAGCCAACCAGTTTTCCCTGCTCCAATAAAAGCACCAAGCCATTTATTACTCATTTACCAACCTGATTAAGAACTGCCTGCTAGCAACTAACAGTCTGACCAGAGGCTATAGCCAGCACAAGGACTTAAAAATATACAACATGCTCTGCAGGTAGCACTGAAGAAGCAGCAGTGCTGGAGCCACCAGAGACCAGAATTAAAATACCTATTTCTTAATAAATCACTCACCTGAGTTACTACAAGAGAGGAGAAGGGCACAAAAGCAAAATCAACAGCTAAACGTCAAGGTACAAAACAAGGAGCTGGCAGCAGCCCTCCAGAAAGCCATCTGGGGTTAGTGCAGCCCTCAACCCCAATGACTTAACAGTGGGGTGCAGTGTTTAAGAGAAAGCACCAGACTGTAAGATGAAACAACGCTGGAACACATCACCGCCAACAGCTTCGCTGCACACCAGGAGGCATCTGTAACCTGCTTGGTCCAAAGAGGCGTTAGAAAGCTGCATCCCGCTCACAGGCAACAGAGTTAACTGCTGAGTTCCATCCAGCACAGAGCCCAGCACGAAGAATGGGGGCAGCTGAGAGGAGCAAAGGCTGGAGAGTAACAAAACAGGGAAGAAGCAGGGCAACATCAAACCCCTCGACTCTACTCTAAGGTCAGCAACGAGTATCCCCAGAGCCAGCAGCAATCACCTGCTTCCGGCAAAGACTCGTAACAGGTTAAAACCAAAACGCTCTGTAGGACCAACCGGGCTGGGCCCTTCCAGCACCCCCAGCTTCCACTGACAGGCAGAAGCACCTGCTAGCTCCTTAACCTAGGGACAGCAGCAGACCACGCAGAGAGACACACAACTAGCACCCAGCCCCCAGCCCCGCCGTACCGGGAGCCCCTCCAGGGCTGCAGCCCAGCCCCAGCGCCGCCGCTCGCTCCCGCACAGTAGCCATGACCGGCTGTGCCGCGCCTTCACCGCGCGCGGCGAGGTAACCCAACGAGGGTGGGGCCAAAGCGCCCGCGCACACTCCCATTGGGAGTCAAGATGAGGAGGCAGGGCCTCCGAGCTTGTGTGCAATTCGATTGGTGGAGCCGGGAGGGGGCGGATCGCGGCGGCTCCCTGGGGGCTTCGGCCGAGCTGCCCAACAGCCCGGGAACTTCAGCGCCAGTGCCCGGAACAGCCCCGGTGTTTGTTCCAGGAATTAACTAGCAAATACAGGGCGACAGCTTTCCCTCTAGAAGCCCGCTGAGATCCAGCAGGATTTTCTGCTGGGTAGATTTTTCTTCCGAGATTCCCGCTCGGTCGCAGCATACTGAACACGCAGCTCACTCGCGTTTTCACACCCACTGCGGCAGGAGCGGACCTAACGCTCCCGAGTCACCTTGACGTTTGATGGGGGATGGATTGCTCCATCCCACACAAGCTCACACAGCACTACGATCAAACGATACAGGTGCTACAAGTGACCTTAGCTCTGTCACAGTGTTTGTGCAGAACAATCTCCCCGTGAAACCTACAGCCTGCTGCAGAAGTTCGGGACAAGCAGCTGTGAAGTGGAGGGCAGCCTCTAACATCAGGTGTGCCTTTGCTCACCAGTATTTGCCACACCAAAATGAATAAACTTAGTTTTAAACCGTATAAATTTGGTTCAGAGAACTAGAAACCACAAACTCATGGTGAACAAAAATTGCTGTATGTTCCCTGGCCAGGGCAATCATAGAATCATCATGGCTGGAAAGGACCTCCAGGATCATCAAGTCCAGCCTTCATCCCTACATCTCCTTAACCCTCAGACCATGGCCTCAAGTGGTCTAGCTACTAATTTTTTAAACACTTCCAGGAAGGGCGACTCCACCATCTCCCCGGGAAGCTTGTTCCAGTGCTCAACCACTCTCTCAGGAAAGAACTAGTTTCTAAAATCCAATCTAAACCTCTTCTGATGCAACTTGAGGCCATTTCCCTTCATCCCATCATTAGTAGTTTGGGAGAAGAGACCAGCACCAGCCTCGCTACAACTTCCTGGTAGGTAGCTGTAGAGAGCAATAAGGTCTCCTCTCAGCCTCGTCTTCTCTAGACTAAATATGACGGATTTATTGATGAGGCTTTAGGAGTGGAAGCTCTGGTTGAGTTTTTAAAGATAAAGGAGTCTTAAGTCAGGCTCTGTGCTTAAGCCCAGAAGAAAAAGGGATCTATTCAAAGCATAACAAATTGCTAGCCCTTGAAAATGAAAGTTCATCTTGTTTTTCAACAGGAAGTGGCCAATAGAGATTTCTTTCTTGGGGGGGGCGGGGGGCAGGGAAGAAGGGAAGATGATAAAAAAAAAATGAAGCTCTACCTCATGGGTGTCTGTTTTGCTCATGGGTCTCTGTTTTGACAGCTGCCATTAAGAACCTAAAAAAAAAAGTATATATCTATAAACCATGGATCAGTGGGGATTTCCATGACATAGTATTTTACTGCTCCTTCATTTTCAGGGGTTTGATGCCAGATGTTGTTGATGCATTGCCAGAGCACATTTGCCTGCAAATCAGTAAATGCCAGAGTTCATTTTCATTTTAATAAGGAATTTACTATTGCATAGCTTTTGAAGTAAAGCCATGTGGCCCCTCATCCCACAATGGGTCACTGTCACTTTGGAGGAATTTAGAACTATGAACAGTTCCAAGCAAGAGCGCAGGAGGTGCACTCATCACTACCCCTCACAGCAGAGATCCGTCAGTCAAAACACCAGTCTAGAAGGTTGTAAGGGTTTATTCTTGTATGTCATCACTGGGTAGTCAGCACTCCACCCGTGATTTCTGCCTTTGCTCTCCTGTGGGCCCATAGCCGTAACACACTGGTTTCTCCACAGGCAGATGGCAGCTCTTGGCTGGTGTCAAACTGTGTCTGGTACCAACCAGTGTCTGGCTGTTCTTAGCTGCTTGAATTCCTTAGACTGTGGTGGAAAGGTCTCAGGATGGAGGTGCGACACAGTGTACTTGGCTTCTCCCACTGTGTTCCCGTGAGCTGAACCCGGGATGCACAAGAGCAGGCCAGTTACAAAGACAATGAACACCACTCATTCATCAAATCACTTAGAAATGTCACTACATTGGCCCTAAGTGTACATGGAAGAGTAACAGTGCTCCAAAAGCAGTTCTGCTGGAAAAAATACAAGGCTGCAGGTAAACATCACCAAGCCTGCTCTGTAAGGAGTGGGTCTGCATTGCAGACAGCTCCAGCAAAGGAAGCCCAATGGTACAGAAAGGTGTTGGCTGATCATGTTGCAGAGAGCAATCTGAGGATCTAGTTCTGGTGACTAAAATGTTCTTTTCACAAATGACGCAGTGAGTCCAGTCGTGTCAGACTTTGAACGTTCCATAAAGAACCTTTGTAGCAAGGAATGGTCAAAAGACAAATGGGTTCTATTTCCAGGTCATCTAGAAATTCCCCTACCAGCTACAGAAGGATCAAGGGAGTGGCTGATTCTTTTGAAGAATTGGCAAATTTCAGTTTTCAAGAATTCCTGAGCCTCACAGAAGAACCATAGGGTAAATCAGAAGCAGCAGAAACAACAGTATGTAAATTTAACAGGCACTGAGTCTGGTGCTCATGAACTAGTTAACTTGCTCAGGTCAACTAAGTGCTTGCTTGAGGATAAAGATGATGACAAAAGCTGCACATTGAGGTCTTCTCTGACTATAGGGAGAGTGAAGGCAAAAGGGGAACTTGCACCATCCCCAAGTGAGAAACTGCTGTCTGGTTTGTTTCATAATGGACAGCAACTAGCACTTGTGTGTGAGAGCACTGGTAACATCCAGGTGTTCTGGGCAAATGCAGGAGGACAGAATTAAAATGAGGTCTTGCAGTGTCCAAACTGACTGTACAATTAAGTTTTTCAGTATCATTAGCAAAAAGGCAAACACTGGGGCTGTGCTGACTAAAGAGATGGAGGCTTTTTGATAGAGAATATGAGGTTTTATCTGTGGCTTGGTGAAACGATTGGAAAACATTGTGTGTTCTTGAAAAGAAAGAAAAAAGGCTGTTTGAATTTCGAAGTACCCGAAACCTGGAATGTAAAATGGTATATAAACCTAAGAAATGCTCAATGTTATAATTATTATTCATGCTTTAAGTGCCAAAGAATAGGAGAAAACTCCTGATTTCAATGTATGAAATAAAGAGGTATCTCTACAAGAGAATACTGTCCAATTTCTTGCTTTCCAAAGAATGTAGATCCCACTTTTCTGAAGGATTAACATAGAACTCTGCATTTCAAATGCTAATCTTACATCTCATAAACATTAGAATACAAAAGGCGCTCTCATAACTTTTGACTATAGATTCCAACTGCCTTTAGATTTCAGCTGCCTTCTCGTAACCATGTAACTTTACAGATGAAGTGCATATCAACACAGCTTATACATATAGACTGTT
This sequence comes from Phoeniculus purpureus, assembly GCA_028565055.1. Classification (NCBI taxonomy): domain Eukaryota; kingdom Metazoa; phylum Chordata; class Aves; order Bucerotiformes; family Phoeniculidae; genus Phoeniculus; species Phoeniculus purpureus. The sequence continues at coordinate 325,672 of JAOXOE010000441.1, forward strand.
TTATTGCCACAACGACAAGGATCTATTGAACTCAACCCCTATGGCTGTTTCTGAAAAAACACAGCAATTAATAATTACCATAAACATTCAGAAAAATATTCCAGTTATTTAGAACAGTTATCTTTTGTCTTTTCCCCACTTAAATATCAACAAAGCCTGTATTGACTGCAGTGTTGAAGTTGATGAAAAGGGAACATTTTAAACAGTAACCCTTAAAACGTTGCTCCGTTCCATTCACAAATGATGAGAGAAATTAAATCTCCATCCTTGGGTCACTGTTGCTTAGACAGGTGAGGGGAAAATCAACTTCAGTTACAGAAATTAGTTTTCAGCGTCACAATTACTGTAGCATTATGGAACCTTTTCTATTTAATTGCATGAAGACATAAAGCCCAGCGTGGACTTTTTAATAAGGAAACAGTCCTATAAACAGTCAGAAAACTCTTTCAGCTCTATTAATCTTAATAAAGTTAAGAAAATGAACAGCTATTATAAAATACTGAATTGCAAAAGGCTACTTGATGTTTGAGACAGGAAGGAAGCTGAAAGAACTCCACAGTGACTCTGCACTGTGCCTTGGTTCTGGTGACATTCCTGAGTTCTGAAGCTGGCACTCAAGAGCGCAAGAGGTTTGCTTGGGTCTGAACTCTATGGGCTGGAGAGGACCGATGCTCTGTTACGATACAGAGCAGGTTACTCACAAATTCACTCAGTTTAGTCCTAATTTCTCACCTACACCTGAATTAGAAAAGCTTGCACAATAGTAGGTTCTGTGGGATTCAGTGATGCTGTCCTCCACTGTTCAACCCACGATGCCAGCCACAGCTGCCCCACCATGGAGAGGCCACTTGCCACTGCTCTCATTTGCACAGTTCAGTCCCAAAGGGCAAACTCCAGTGTTTTGTACTGATGTGAAATCTGCCAGGATTCCACTGTTGCATTTTTGAAGAGACTGGAACAATAAACAAGTTCCCAGGACAGAAACTTCTGGATGTTTGACTTTACAGAGGGTGCATTGTTCAGGAGCTCAACCCTTCCACTGCTGGGCTGGAACACTAATGGCTGCAGGGCCCAGTAAAGCAGGAAGATGGCAAGTGAAGTGCCTGGAAGCAACACGCGGAGCCTGTGCTGGTGCACACTGACCTCCAGTGGAACACACTGCATTCTGAGCAGCAACCCACCTACAGCGGTTCTAAAAGAAGCCAGTTAGAGCCATGATCACTTGAGCCATTTTTACAGCAAGACAGGCGAGAGTCTGCAGGGCAACAGCTGTTAGTGATGGCACCAAAACCACAGGGACAAGCCTCTGCTTTTCAGTCTGAACAGAATTGTGTGTCAACTCTGGTTTTCTACTCTTCCTGTTGTGGAAATTTTCTGGGACTTTCGAGATTTAATTATTATCTATTAACCCCAGAGGCTGATTAGAGCACGGCCAAGCGTGCAGGATGGCATGGTCCCAGAAGCACTCTTTGGGTAGAGACATGCTATCACCTACACACCAGAAACTTGTTCAACCAGAAGGAGCAAGTTCAATCAGACACTAACACTTGGACATTACCATTGGCCCAGCTGGGCGCTCCCGTTCCTCAGGTGAACTGCAGGAACCGACCCAGCATGAACTGCTGTAGATTGTAACACAAATCCAAACATACCAACCCATGTTGCTACCGAAAGTGGCTTGTGACAGGTTCACAAGGGATTAGGGAAGCAGCTCTGGCTAGCTTTCAAAAAAGAAAGTAACAGCCCTTGGCTGAGCCCTACTTCTGAGTTTTGTTAGTTTTTTAAACAGACAGTTCCAGAATGGCGACACCTGGATTGTCACAGGTCACATGAGGCTCCTCTTCACCGCCTTCAGCACGAAGTCTGCTGACTGTACTCAAACTGCCTCTCTGGCTGTTCGTAGCAATTGCTGGCCCTGGCACTGAAGCAAATAAAACTCATTTGCTTACTCTTCTGTCACAAGGCTGCAGGGATAGTGATTGCCACATGCTGACCAACAAAAAGAATCTGGGAGGTTTCAGAAACCACCAAAGCTACTGCACTTTGATCTCTACAGAACTAAATCTCCATTTCCCTGGAGCTCTGAACAAGTTCCTTTTTGACCTACCCACGTGCTGAAACACTGATGTTGTTCCAGCTTCTGTTCTATTATCAGACCATTTTCCTTCTGTTACACAGAACAACAACTCCCCCCACAACAAACACACAGAACAAACTGTCAACACACAGAACAAACCATAAAACACAGGGACCATATACAAGGGCATAGGGTATGCAAAACAGAAGGTTATACTCCATCATGTGGTCCAAACATTCCCCCACACGGACACCAATCAAATTGGACACATTTCACAATCCCCCATCTGCTTTTTCATGGTATTGATTCGTGTTTTTGTTTCCAATCAAGTAATTGGTATCATCAGGGAATGGATTTTCTGTTTCCCTGTTTCTGGGTCAACAGGCACCGTGGATATTTGCATCCCTTCTATAACTGAGTGTATTAGTCTAGTAAAACAAGGTATTAAACATGGAATTATTAGTAACCCTCCAGATATTCCCAGTACAACTGTTAAGCCAGTCACCACCCATAGAACTACTCCTGGACTGATTCCATTCAAAGTCTGAACTGGGACGCGTGCAATTTTCTTCTTTTACAAGTTCCTCTATGGCTTTTCCTTCATCATTAATTTCTAAGCAACAACTACTAAGGTTAAATTTTCCACAGACTCCTAGTGCTTTACCAATCATCTCAGCCAGATTTGCAAACAGATTTTTAGCAACTGTGGGAATTTCATATTTTACTCCTGTTTCCATTTCACAGTAAAAGGAATTGAATAGATCTTCTGGATACCAAAGTTTGGGAGCTTACCCGTCCCCATCTTGTAGTGACTCCACACTGACTGCAGTTGCTAGTCGTAGTCAGGGACAAGGAACTCACCCCAGGCAGAGCTAGAAGAGGTCCGGTAAGGGCCACATGGTTGGCAGTCACAGCCCAAAGGGATTGCAGCCCTTGGTTGACCCTTTAAGCCACATCTCCGGTTCCCTATCCGGTCTTGCCCTCTTCCTTAATTTCAAGGGATGGCCTTTTTTTTGAACACTTGTGGGGTTACAGTGTCAGCTCTTTCCAATTTGTACGCTATGTTCCCAAAAATTTGGTGTGTACTATGAATCTAGAAATGACACAGGAGCAGTCACAACAAAATTCCCACTACAACTTAGCTTATACTTGATGAAGGCCTCTTCAAGTCCGTTTGATGGTTAGCTTAGTCTCTCCTGGTTCAGTTGTTATCTTCCATTCCTTCGCTGGACCTTTGACTCGTGACACATGTGTCCATCCTCTTTCAGCGGTTCTCACACCTATTTCTGTAGTTAATAGAACAAGAAAAGGTCCCTCCCAAAGGGGAGACAAAGTTTCTTCCCTCTGTGTTTTTATCAGAACCTTGTCTCCTGGTTTTAACTGATGAATTGCAAATCCTAATGGAGGTGTTTGAACCATCATCCCAATCTCTCTTAATTCTGTTAATCTTTTCCCAATAGTTATATTTCTGAATACAATGATTTTCAACCACAGTATTCCCCAGAGGCATCCCTTGAGAATAAGGCATGCCATATAACATTTCGTATGGCGATAATCCAGTCTCACTGTGTGGTTTAGTTCTTATGTTTAAAAGGGCCAAATGTAAACATTTTGTTCAGGGCATCTGTGTCTCAATGATTAATTTGGCCAACTGCCTTTTCATCGTTCCCGAGCTTTGTGGATGCCATGGAGTGTGGTATTCCCATTCAATACCTAATGATTGGCATAATAATTTTATTATTTTAGATGTGAAATGTGTGCCCTGATCAGAGTCAATGTACTGGATTATCCCATATCTAGGTATCAAGTGCTCTAGCAGAACCTTCACCACCGTCTGTGCTGTAGCTCGTGCTACAGGATAAGCTTCCACTCCGTGTGTTAAATGATCTATTATTACTAGTAAATACTTTATCCTTCCTACTTTAGGTAATTCAGTGAAATCAACTTGTACTCTTTCAAAAGGTCTATAAGCTATTTTCTTCCCTCCCATGGATACTTTTATTTATCTTTTGACAATTTAGGCAACCTTGTGTAATTTGCTTGGCTATTTCAAAAATTCCAATACAGCTGAATTGTTTAAGGAAATGATCATTTAACGCCTTTATACCCCAATGTGTTTGCATATGCAATCGTTCTAATATTTGCCTGGCATAGGCTTCCTTGTTCTAACTTAGCTCCTATTTTCTCCAATTTTGCCTGTTCCTCAGTGGTAAACTTTTTCCCTCTGTCTTTTTGTTTTTCCTCGTTGATATCCTCTTACACGTACCACTGCTATCTCCTTTGGTTCTCTTAATGCTCTTAAAATTTTTACTATTAATTCTTGATATATAAGATTCCTCCCTTGAGTATTAATTAAACATCTTTCTTCCCTAATTTTCCAAAAGAATCTGTGAATATAGTCCCACTTTTCCCCCTTTAATAGTTTCAGGGCTCTATATAGAGCATATAGCTCACAAGCCTGAGCTGACCATGATGAACTCAAAGGTTCTGATTCCACAGGCTCTAGATCCTTATTAATTATTGCATCCTTCTACTGCTCGGGAGGAGCAATCTACAAACAGTGATTCCCCTTTCTCTAATTCAATATCCCTTAAATCTGGTCTCAATTTAGTTTGGGTCTCAATTACTTCTAAACAGTTATGTTGTAATTTCTCAGATGGTTCTCCAAACAAATACTGTGCTGGACTCTGAGCAGAGGTCACCCTCAGTTCTAAGTCAGGGGAGCCAATTAATATTGCTTCATATTTTAGGATCCAGTTATCCGTTAACCACCTTTTTGCTTTTTATTGTAAAGCAGTTCTGACATTGTGTGGAGTATACACCTTTAAAGGGGCACTAAAGGTAATTTTCCTAACTTGTTCTATTAATATTGCTGTAGCAACCAAAGCCTGAAGACAAGCAGGCCATCCTCTACTTATTGGATCAAGTAACTTAGAACAGTACCCTACTGGTTTCTTAATTCCTACCCAGTCTTGAGCAAGGACTCCGTACGCTGTCTGGCTTAATGTATTTACAAAGAGATTCCAGATCTGGGATCTCAATACAGGTGTCTGTATTAATGCTCTTTTTTATTTAAACCACTTAAGTTGGTTATTAGTTAATTTTTCATATAAAAATTTTACCTTTTTGCTGTAGCATTCAAGCCGTGGTCTACAATATCCTAATAATCCCAATATTTGCCAGATTTCCTTTTTGGTTTGTGGGGGTCTTAAGGATAGGATTCCAGATACCCTGTGAAGATCCAAATTGTTCTTTCCTTTACTCAGCCAATGTCCTAAATATTTTACTTCCTTGTCTACAAACTGTAATTTTGATCGGGACACCTTTAATCCCTTTTCTCCTAAAAAATTTAACAATTTAATAGTTGTTTCTCGTGTTCCCTCTTTTGTTTCTCCCACTATTAATAGCCACATATTGTATTAACTTTACTTCCCTGAGTAAAGTGAAATCCTGTTCTAAAGCTTGTCCAAATACATTCGGTGACTCTGTGAATCCCTGTGACAGCACAGTCCATCTTAACTGTTGTTTTCATCCCATTTCAGGGTCCTCCCACTCAAAGGCAAAATAATCTCTGGATCCCCCATCCAGAGGGCAGGCCTAAAAAGCATCTTTCAAATCTATTACACTATACCAAGTATGTTTAAAGTATAAGGATTTGCCACCACGAGGAATTTGGTGATTGCTCGCTGATTTACAGCTCTCAGGTCCTGTACCATCCTGTATGACCCATCCAGTTTCTTTACAGGGAGGATAGGTGTATTG
>JAOXOE010000441.1:331610-342216 GCA_028565055.1 Phoeniculus purpureus
CTCAGCGCCTGAACTGCATCCCTCGGTGCAGGAGACATGCTTTCAAACAAATATCCCAGACTCTGTCTTTCATGCCCCAAGTTTAAGCATTCTCAAGTCCTTCTGCTTTTTCTTCAGCTAAGCACGGAGGAGTTCTCCCCAATACCAAGCACCCCCCAGTCTTTCTCAGTGGCAGAAGTGACAAACAGTCTCTCTTCCTGCTGATCAGGACTGTCTAACATGGTGGTGGCCGCATGGCCCCGGCCACGTGCAGGACCCAAGATGGAGACTGACCGCATGGCTGTCTCAGCAGGGCCGCCCCCCCACTCTCTGCACATGGCGAGAGGGTTTTCCAGGATCCTCTCCCTCTCCCTTTTCCTCTTCAATCCCTCTCCCTCTCCTCTCCTCCTGTCTCAGCTCGAGGAGGAAGAAAGAGCTGTTCCGTAGCTCACCGCGAGGCTGAAGGTCTGCTCCCTGGGAGTGGGGGGTGGGGGGATGGCAGGTCTGCACCAAAGTCTTGCTTCTCCGGTCCGTGGCATGAGGTCTGGACCGGGGCTCTTCTTTCTGCGCCGGGGTCTGTGCTGGTCCGCAGCTGTCTTTGCCGCGCTGGGGTCATCCCTGCTGCTCCCTGCTGGTTACAGGAGTGGAGCAGACCCAACTCAGTGAGCCCCCTCCGTCCTGGGGCAGGGAGCCGCTGGAAGCCGTCTTTCCCCTCCACCGCCCCGGGAAGGGAGGTGGGGGTTAGTATGGGGCTGCAGCCCCTGTGCTGGGCTGGAAACCCTCAGCAAAAAGAGGCAGGATCAGGATCACCATCCCCTTTGATCTGCTCACTTAGCAACACCCATTAAGGGCAGGTACTTGGGACAGTGTTGCCTCCCCCAGGACAGGTCACTGGAGGGAGGGGGTCTCCTCAAAGTGACAGAATGTTTTCTTCATGAAAGCACAAATCTGTAAATCTGGAAATTCTTGTAATTTTCAAATTACAACAGCCCCTTGTTCTTTGCATGACCTGAGGAGTCTGTTCAGCAGCAGTGCTCTGACTGCAGCCTGCACGGATGTGATAAATGATTTAGCCCAAACAGGGTTCCAATCCAATTTATAATTTATTAAGTGAATAAAAACAAGCAAAAACAGTGCCGGGTATGCCGAGGGGTCTCTGCCCTCCCAAGACACACACCACAAAGATCAAAGCAGTTCCTTATATGACCTGACACTCGTTGCATATTCATAGGATGCATCCTTTTCCACCTCCACCTCCACCTCCACTCTCCACCTCCAGGCAGCGCATTCACAGCAGTTCCTCCAGATACTTCTCACACTTTCTTCAAAGAGCCCTCTAGGCAATGCACCCCCAACTAAGTCATGGCAGTAGCAGAAGTAAGCAACAGACAGCTCCCCCCACAACAAACACACAGAACAAACCGTAAAACACAGGGACCATATACAAGGGCACAGGGTATGCAAAACAGAAGGTTACATGCCATCACACAGTCCCAACATTCCCCCACACCGACACCAATCAAATTGGACACATTTCACATGTATAAACAACATACAGCTAAATCATACTGGCAGCTACCTACCACAGCCTGAAAGGACAAACCAGTGCCAAACAATACGATTTTACTTTAAAGGTCTTGCTCTCACCAGCTCTGGGAGTCTTAGAGGGCTAAGGCATGTGCTGCCAGTGACAGAGTTTAAGATTTCAAGCCACACATGCAGAATAAAGCCAAGCTTAATCCTAAATGGAACTAATCCCACGTATGATAAAATATACCCACAACACTATATTTCATGTACCATACACACAGAGTGGGATACACAATTAGAGAGCTCCTGTCTGTAAACATCGCAATGTGGCTAGAAGACAAATGATTTTAAAGCCACTACACAAACTATGATTAACAGCTGACTGCTCAGCAGACACACACAGACAAGGTACAGGCCAGTGGAACATCTACAGGCAGAAACCTAAGACATACCCAAGACAAACAAGGTAGAGTACGACTCTATAAATGCCTGCTGGCTTCCCTGACTCACCTTTTCTCCTGTATAATCTTGTAAGAGAGATAATTAAAATAATTTTATGAGCTTTCTGTTCTTTAGATTCTGGAAAGGAAACAAAGATTTATTAGGTTTTCTGTAGGAGAGGCAACACCTACTGCAGAACAAGCTCTTTTGATTTCCTATGATACTATCACCAATCTGTTGGTAAGTAAGAGCTGCTGTTCTACTTTTAAAATGCACAATCATTCAGCTTCTAGGCTGTTTTCCTTTTTTAAAAACCTTTTAAAAAATTTTTTTAAAAAATTAAAAAAATATTTTCATAAACGATAACCTGCATCTGGAAAGCTGCCTCGAAAGCTTCACCGTCCACTCTGCAATGGGACATTATCTGTCCCTACCCACTTCCCAAAGTGATTTTTGGAGAAAGCAGCAACCAACTCCACGGGCAGATCTATCATTTAATACACACCTTGATCTGTGAGGTAGCTCTTAGACACAGGACCGATAAAAAAATACTCCAGCCTTCAGATTCACCTTTTTTCTGTGAGGAAGTGGCTCAGAGAAGAACTACCATGTATTTTATGGCAAATATCCATGTCATGGGACTTCAGCCTTCTATGAAAGGGGGAAAAATACTTTGACAGAAGACTTAAAAGCCCTCTAGAGCATCCTACCTTTCAGGTACCTGGAAATAATGTTCTTGTTTAACAGAAGAGATGGCAATGGTGAATAGGAAAGTTAACACCTGAATCACAGCACTGGTCTCTCTCTTACTCCAACTGTCTGACTCTTCTCTTTAAGATGCATTTAAGTCCTGTCAAAGACCCATGAAAATTAACTGAGAACATTTAGAAGTCATAAATATAAAAAAACCCAGATCAACCAGACATGCTCACACCCCAAACAAACCTTCACACTGATGTGAAAAATCTATTGTAAATGTGCTCCTTTTCTCCCCAACAATCTAACTTTGTGACTTTATTTTCACAACAAATGACTAAGCATTGTAAGGTTTTTGTTTAAAAAGTGTTTTCACTTTAATGGGTTTAGTTAATAACATCATGAAAGGTACAAAACTGTCCTTGTTCACATTTCCATACATTGCATTACGGACCACCTGAAAATCTGGACTAAGAATGCATAAAATGTCTTTTAATTAGCCCTAACTTCGTTTTTGCCATGTGCAGAGTAGATATGCAGAGAAAACATGCAGTCGTTCGTGACCCATAACACAATCGTCTCAGCTTAGAAGATACAGCAGAACGCGCTGCGGAATATAGTGAAGAGACCGAATGTTGAGTGTTGGCAATGAAATAAAGAATTGAGTTGATGATGTGCTGACATTTTGTGACCGTAGTATTTAGCTTTTCTGCTTTAAAATTGTTTTAAATAGTAGTAAATATTTAAATAATATTTAAAATATATTTCCTTATGGAAGTCATTTACTTGGAAGACAGCCCGTAAGATCTGACTTTTTAAAAAGTAGTTATTTCATTTCAACAAAATGCAAACACAATACATGCCACAGAACTTCACAGATCCTTAAAGTCCTCAGCCATTTCCAGCAGCAGTTTCTCAATCCAATTTTGTCTCAGATTTGGGGTTTTTTTGCTAGTGAAACTTTGGAAGTAGCATGTCAAAGAGAACCTGCCTTTTAGAGAAACACTGTATTGCAATAAAACCAAACTCAGGGCAGATGGAGATGTGCAGTACAGAAAAATCCTTGCAATTAATAACCAAATAATTCACCGTGCTATTAGTTTGATTCCTGTTTCACTAATTCAGAGTCTAAGGAGGGTTTTGCTCTTTCCTAGTGCATCTCTCTGGCAGTCAGTGAGTACCTCAGTTTCTGTTGGCAGGAGTTAAGGGATGAAGACCTCACTGTTACTCCCAGAAGGGAAAAAAGTAATACAATATTGAGGTGTAGGTGCAGAATTATCTAAAAAGCAACAAAACAGAGTATTTGTGCAAAAAGTAATTTGTACATTGATTTTTGTCTAAGTTTGCTTCAGCATAAAAAACCTATTCAATCCCACTAACAAAGCTCTGATTCATGATGCTTCAACACACTTGAGAGTTCCATGGTTTTACTACTTCTAACTTGGTAAATTAATAATCTGGCCACCATTTTTGCAGCCCAAAACAAAAATGGAAGCTCCATTATGCTCATCTTTAATAGCCTGGGGTAGTTGCTTTTACTCAAGTCTGGTTTTTCCTGTCTTCTACAGGAACAATGCTTGTTTAAGTGGCCTGGAAATACACCAGCCAAAAATAAGCCAGGTCACCTTCTATGGCAGTGCAGAGCATCCTGGCCAAGTGTTTTTGTTTGCTAAAATTACCTTCTGCTTAAAGAGTGACAAGCTATTCCAAAAGCCCCTCATTTCTTTCTCCAAATGAAAGCTACTTCCAGATTGAAAAACCTAAAGTAGACGACAGTAGCAGTACAGAAACCCTTTAGAAAGCACAGAGACCTGTCTCACTTTAGTCACTTCACACAGGGTGATGTTAGGAAAGGACAGGTAAAACGCAGAGTCTGACAAGTTCTTTACTAAACCACCAAGGAGCCAGCTTGATTGTTCCCACAGTCTGCAGCCTAATCCTAGTCCCTACAGATAAGGAATTCCCAAACTGCAGCAAATCACTGTGATGTGACTACATGACTGCCTGGGCAAGTAAACACCTCTCCTCAACCTACACACCCCAAAACCACACCCACCAGCACGGGAACACACTACATAAATTAGGGAAGCTCCACTACAGAGTAAAGAGCACGTCAAGCACCCTTCTGCTCTCTCTCCACTGTGCATATTTACATTAATTTTTGACTGCTACCAATGCTGGTAACTTTGCTGTTTGGTTTCACCATACAAACTACAGCTCTTACTAGTACTGAGACAACAGCAACTCTTTTAACTCTGTGGTTGTCCTTCTTTTGCCACCAAGAAAACTAATCTGCTTCATCATTGCTCCACAATCTGCATGTTCTCCCTAAACCAAAGACATCTTGCTCTCCTTGGTTCTCGTAGACACAGCAGTAGTAAGATGCATCCATTAATGCCAGAGCGACCTCCCTTCTTAAAGCAAAATCCCTAGGAAGAGGCTTTAAAAGGGCAAGGGCAGGTAGCCATTTCTGTTCACTGAAGTCTGCACACAAATTGTAAAGGAGAATTATTGCTTTTAAACAGTCAAAAGCTTTGGAAAGATAGTAAACGTACTACAAGGTCCTAAAACTAATCAGCCTAAATTCTGTACACACTTTAATAGCAAATCTCCGATTACTCGAGATCAAATAATTCCATTTTCACATCTATTCATTAAACTTTTCATAATCCTAAGGTCTAATGAATATTTAACAACTAAATAGGATCAAAATAGACAATGTGGCGGGGGGGAAAAAAAGGTCCCATGGCAATGAACATCATTTCATTTGGCCAATGAACAGTGAACCCTGCTTTCTTGGCTGAAATTAAGGCACTAAGTGGCAGTAAAAGGATAAAGGAATGAATTTTTTTTCCTACATTATCTGAAAAGACGACCAACAAAACTCTTCCTTTTCAGAGCCAGCAGAGTACAGATCCATCCTGAATGACTCAGTAAGGCATTCTGTTGACAAATTGAAAGAAAATGTTCTCCTGATTAGAGCCTGTTACATTCATTGTCTGAGTGTGACTAGCGGCACCATTAACTGATAACAAACCTGGGGAGGGGGAGGAAATCTACAGAGATGTCTGAAGACTTGAAAGGCACCGAAAAGAGAACAGCTCTGCAACTGCCAGTCCTACACACAATGCTGCAAGCTGTGTTCAACACTGCATATAGACTATTCAATCATCAATCTTTGTTGACGAAGATAAAGTGTAGTAGCTCATCATTTAAACTCTCGGTTAATCAAGTGCTAGTTCAGTAAGAAATTTATTTTCACGTATCAGAAAATAATTGCAGTGTCTAACACAACTACACTTAAAGCAAAACTAGTCTAGTATGCAATATTCTGGTTAACACTGAAGCAAACCTGTATAAACAAAAGGGTTACCTCGAGATATAGAGTTTACAATATGAAATCAACATATAAATGAAGAGTATTTACTGAAACAATGGAAAGTGTATTACAAAGATACATGAAACTATTTTAACCACAATATTTCCTCTGTGAAAAATACAACTATTAGTGAGATAAAATGTACAATTGAAATTTTCTTTTCTCCCAAAAAAAAAAAAACCAAAACAAAACACAGTATAAAGGAAAATATTTCTTTTTTTCTTCTTCAAAACAGGGAAAATAGTTAAGGTCATTGTCTTTCATTACAATATAATTTTGACACAAAAAAGCAGTCATAGGATTGCACCAACTCCATGTTCAGTCTCCTGAACATGACAATAGTAAAAGGAGTCCATAAAGCATCATGACATTTCTGGATCTTGTGATGGCAACATACATAATGCAGAAACTGATGTCGCTCCGGCTCTGATCACAAAATGTACAAAACTCTAAACTGTGTCGCCAGACAGGTAAAAATTAGTTCACCCCAATGCTGACTTGGTTGTCAGGGATGGAAAACTCTGTAGTATTTTAAGCGTTATCTTTTTTTAAGCAATAAAGAAAAATGTATATGTAGTGCATGCTTTATCACTTGTCAAAAACATTTCTGAAAATAAAACTAAGTTATCCAATAGTTTACAAAATAGAAAATAATTCTTCAGGTTAAAAATGTGGTTAGGTTTACATTTAGTTCCATCTCCAAAGGACTGATTTTCCTTGGCAGCATCACCTTCCCTCAGTAAGAGCCAAGGCACAAAGTTCCACGAAGAGAAACTAAAACGGCTATGGACACAAACGCAGTCTGGCATTGAAAAAGAATTCAGAGCCTCTCTCCAAGCTTTCTGTTCCATTGGGTTAGTGCTGTAGAAAAATATGAGATCTGGGATACATTTCTGTTAGGAACATTTCTGCTGGACACGATTCAAAAGTTCACCAAACTTTTCAAAAAGGTCTTCCACCCATTTTATATTTTTCATGCAGAGCTGCACAATCTCTTCCTGTCCCAGATCTGCACTCTTCTTCTGAACAGAAGAAATCTAGTTAGAAAGGAGAGAAAGGGGGGGAAAGAGATGCATATGTACAGACATGTTAGAATCACAGCATCGTAATGGTTGGAAAAGACCTCCAAGTTCATTGAGTCCAACCATGAAACCAACTCTCCCAACTCACTGCTGAACACTGTTCCTGAGGTCCAGATCTCCACGACTGTGAAACACATCCAGGGGTGGCTATTCAACCCCCTCCCTGGGCAGCCTGTGCCAAGGCCTGCTGTTAGGTTGCCAGCATTTCACAACCGTCATTTTTAACACGTTTTGTAGCTCAATACAAATCTTCTTTGGAAGAAAACGTTTAAAAAGAAGGGGAAGTGCTCCCACCGAAAGCATTTCTTAACAACTGAGCCAGAGCTCAAGTCACGTAATTCCACTGCCAGGAATATTTCCCCAAGGATCTTGGGTAACAGTGCAGAACACTTATCTGTTCTCGACAGAAACCAAACTCACACAGGCCTCATACCTGAATTTTCTGGGCAGCACTGCCTGTTAGGAGTAACACACATGCTCAGCAACCCCTTTCTGCCGAAGCATTAACTAAAACAGGAGGCCACAATCCCCACTCATCTACAATATGGGCACAGTCCCTCTAGTCTGACTCAATTCCCTCAATAAAAGTCAAAGTATCTCAAGGTGGTCAATACTTACCTCTTCTTTACACGTTAGATATATGTGATATTTGTAATGGTGGAGTGAGTGATACAAAGAATACAACTGTATTTTTTCTGGGTCTACTGTAAACTCCTGCAAAAAAATCCAGTTATTTTAGGTAAATTTGTGTTATTTTCCAGGAGAAATTATAAGACATTTTCTTCTGTGAGCAGATTTGTTTTCAACAACTCAGAAGTTAAGGGCTTTTGTGAAAGCACTTATTTTAATGTTTGGGTACACAGCGATTTTCACTGTGCCATAATTCTCTCCTACCTCTGCCTTCTTTATTGAGTTATTTTATCAAAACTAGGTTTTAAAATTGCTTTCAATCCTCATGAATGCACTGCAAGTCTAAACCGGGCAAAACAGCCCCTTCTAATAATCAAAGAAATACCATTTACCAGGAAAAAGCTCACAGTGTGTGCTTCAGAAAAGCCGAGGTTTTAACATTCCCTTGTTAGGGAAAAACACCTCAATCTACCAAAAACCTCCTAATGCATGAGGCAGCTTTGCATACAAATGTCATTATTGTATTAGAAAGGAGCTGGTGCCAGCAATAAAGCCTCTGAACGCTTACCTGCATTAATTTAGTGGTTGATTTTGAAGCCCTCAGTGTTTTCTTGTTGTAAGCTTTACCGTTCATTTTGATCTTGGACACAGCAGTTCCTCCACTTTTTGTCTTAGGATCTCGAGTGACCACTGTCAGTTCAGGGAAGTTTTCCAGAGCGTTCTTTAAAGAAAGTGCATACAGAAAAAGAATGATGGCAAAGTCAAGAATGGCCCACAACTACTCAGACGTGGCTGAAGTGGCCATTTTGCTTCCAAAAGTCAGAGTGCAGCCTATTGCCAATTTATTCTTCCACAAAGACCTGCTATAACACTTTTATCAGGTTGTGGTTGCTTTTAAAGCTGGTGAAGGGCCTGGAGGACAGGTCTGATGAGGAGCTGCTGTGGGAACTGGGGCTTTTTAGTCTAGAGAAAAGGAGGCTGAGGGGAGACCCTAGTGCTCTTTACAACTACCTGAAAGAAAAGACAGAGGTCTGTCTCTTCTTCCAAATCACTAACGATAGAACAGAAGGAAACAGCCTCAACTTGTGCCAGAAGAGGTTTAGGATGGACATCAGGATGAATTTCTTCCCCAACAGAGTGGTCAGTGGTTGGAATAGTCTGCCCAGGGAGGGGGTGGAGTCACCATCCCCGAAGGATTTCAAAAAAATGAGTAGATGTGGCCCTAGGGAACAGGGTTTAGTGTGCAGGGTGGGGTGGGGTTGATGGTTGGACTTGATGATCTTGGAGGTTTCTTCCAACCTTAAGGATTCTATGATGCCATGACTGTGTCTCAGACTAGCAATTAGGAAGGACAATAATTGACATTGGCCAAATGTTACTGTTTAAAATGTCTTCAATTCCATTTCCATACAAGGATCTCTAAGGCTAGGTTCCAGGGAGATGCCCAAGATCATGTATAGAAGGTCTGCTAATTGTAGCAGGGATTGGATGCATAAAGATGTTCACAGGTTTTGCCTCACCTTTTGCAAAACATCAGTTAATTGCAACTTATCCTACCTGTAAGGTAGAAAAGCTTACGCACAGTGAAGCAGATGGCTGGTTCCAAAAAGCACAAGTTTTTAAGACATTAACACATCATTCAGGGGAGGGAACTGCATTTCTACATTATTTGCATGAGTCCATTTGAACACAACTTTGTTGTACAAACACAGCATTACGTTAGCAGCTGCTTTGAAATTGTTATGTTAAGCTGTATGATGTAGTTCTGGAAAAATGTTTCAAGTTAAATGAACATCTGTATCTTTGTATTAAACTCCAGTAGGAGAAAAAAAAACCAAAATCAGACATACAGCAAAATGTGGCAATGCTACAGCCTAAGGACCCTACTTGGACTATTGCACTCTCAAAAATAAGCACAAAGCAGTGAAGCCATGCTGACTGTCCCTAACGACCCTCCTTGTCCTTGATGTGCCTGGAGACAGCCTCTAGGACAAATCGTTCCATCACCTTTCCTGGGATGGAGGTGAGGTTGACCGGTCTATAGTTACCTGGGTCCTCCTTTCCCTTTTTAAAGATTGGAGTGACATTTGCTATCCTCCAATCCCTAGGCACCTCTCCTGATCCCCATGACTTAGCAAAGATGATGGAGAGTGGCTTAGCAATGGCTTCCGCCATCTCCCTTAGCACGCACAGGCACATCCCATCTGGGCCCGTGGATTTATGTACATCCAGTTTGCTCAACTTATCCCTAACCCAGTCCTCAGCAACCACGGCAGGCTCCTCTCTTGCCTCAACTTCCTCTGGAGCCTCAGCAGTCTGGGGCTTGATATCAGGACAGCCCTCAGAAGTACAGACAGAGTCAAAGAAGGTGTTCAGTGTCTCTGCTGTCTCTGTATTCTCTGTCTCCAGGGCACCCACCTCATTCAGCAGGGGGACTACATTGCCTCTAGTTTTATCTGCAATGTATTTGAAGAAGCTCTTTTTGTTGCCCTTGACCTATCTTGCAAGGTTTAATTCCAAGGAGGCCTTGGCTTTTCTAGTTGCTTCCCTACATTTTCTCACCAGAGCCTTATAATCAGCCCAAGTGGCCATTCCCTCCTTACATAACCTATAGACCTTCTTCTTCAGTTTGCCCAGCAGCTCCCTTTTATTTTTAAACCACACAGGTCTTCTGGCTCCCTTCCTTGACTTCCTACCTGTTGGAATGCTCGTGTTGTACTTCAGAGAAGTGGTCTTTGAATGTTAACCAGCTATCTTGAGCCCCTTTACCTGCCAGTACTCTGTCCCATGGAATTTCCCCTAGCAATTGCTTGAAAAGGCCAAAGTTGGCCCTCCTGAAGTCCAGGGTTGTGATTCTGCTAGGTATTCT